>OU343225.1:9619849-9850755 GCA_910596185.1 Chrysanthemum makinoi | reverse complement strand
CATACATTAATTTAATATTTATCATGAAATGAGGTAGGAGCAAAATGTTTGATGAAAGATGCTTGAGGCAGAATCGAACTCTCATTATATTCATGTAATAAAACATTGATCAAGTGTCATACTTGCGTATAAAGTGTATCTTTGCAAACTACGCCTCAGCGCGTCCATTATGGGCACCTTGGCAAAACTCCTACAAATATTTAGCACATCCTCAAATCACAAAAACATGCACATACACGCTAAAAACATTTAACTCGTTCCATAATAAGCTAATTATCTCACTAAGCTTACTATAATCTACCACTTAGAAGTTATTGCATATTCGCACTACCATGTGGGAATAGGCAATTACTTCCAAGCAACCCCGAGTAAGTAGCATTCATACCAGTAAGTTATGAACAAATACAGAATGAGAGACAAAACTTCGCTTGATTAAAAAGGTGATACTTGGGACTACAGGATGAGCGAAATAGAACAAATTATTCAGAAGACGATGTTGGCGATATGTCAGCTAAATTGATCTTTAGATTTGACTTTTTATCAAAGTTGTCTAAAAAATGTTATGGAAAAGAAATGTACTAATGCTATAACAGAAGACGATAATACCACAATGATAGCAACAAAGGAGAGCGTTTAAGCCTTGGCTCTTCCTGCAAGACCAGTCTCCACTTTCTTCACTTCAAAAATGAGCATTCTCCACATCTTTAACACAAACATTTCAGCTTCATCGTCCAAAATAGACTGAAGCCGCTCTAACATCTCATTTGCTGTCACGTGTTCTTGAGTGCTTGACACTATATAATCTACTAATGTTGTCTCTTCCTCGCCCAAAAATTCGGTTATTTTCTTGGAGATCCATGGTCTCATCCGTTCATGCAATCCATTCTGTATAATGTCAAGAAATAATGTTATACTGAAAACAAAAAAAGACACTTACAAATCATACTGATCTAACATATGGACACTACCTAAGGTCATTGAATATTCCCATACGAAATCCTTACCTTGTTATAAACATATCTGATCGTTAAATAACACTGTATTAATCGAACAAAATACCTATCCGAACCGATAAAAAAACAATTGTTTTGCAATGTCACACACATATCTCAACAAGAAAGAACTCTAGGCAAAATACAGGGGAGGGAGTCATACCTAGTTGGCTAGTTTTTGCTTCTCTCTTTTATCGGGAGAAAAATAGTTCACATTGATATGACCTTATTCAAAATAGAACGCCTAGTGGCTATTACTCGTGTAAGTATCCAATCTAATCAAAAGATGCCATATTTAACTAAAAGTACTTAGCGGTTAAACTATCTCCCCCTAAGCAAAAAAGAACAAGTTTAAGAATACCAAAAATTCAAACTAATCATAATACTTATGTAATAGAAACATAAAACTCTGTGTTTGTATGTCTAAATGCGTACAGTTAGGTTCGCCGTTTTACAAAATATTCAACATTCAATTATAATACATAGAAAAAGACTTGGCAATTAAGCAAGCAAGAGTGGTAAATGGGCGAGTTGGAATTTGGAAACAAGTCAAACAGGTAGCTTTTTTGTGTGTGTTAGATCAAGTAGGGGACCCACAAACGCTCCTTTTATAAAACAAATTTCAATTTTATATGTTGCTAGAGTGGTAAATATGAGTACAAAAACCTATATTACTAACAAAATAATTCAACTTCAATTTACATAGAGATTTAGAAGGTTTTTATGAATTATAATAGCTTAGGATGGCTTATATCCCATTTGACCCATTTCATCTTTTTGCTCAATCCTTTCAGCTTTACCAATTTGGGATCAGACATAATCAAATCAATCAATTTATAAGTAAACTATAAAGCAAGAATTCTATACTAACCTTGTCATAAGTTGCCCAATTTATTGGATACGAAAACAGCTCGTCCTTGGTTTTTGGAATGGTGTCAATTAATTGTTTTGCATCCAAAAGCTTCTTATTATCTGGTGTCTTCACATTCTCTTTCTCTCTTGTCTCATCTCTGGATCGGCTAGTCTCCTCCCTGTCCCTATCTCGATGGCTTGATTTATCATGGGACCGTCTACTGCGTTCCCTTTCTGAATCAGGTCTCTCTTCTTTTGTATTTTGCAAATTCAGCAGCTGCAACCAAATTAGAAGATGGTGCAAGCGGAGTAGTTTCTCTCATAGCCTGCAATTCTTCGGTTGAATAATCTATAGGAACCAAAGGTCGCATCCTTTTATCCTTTTGTGCATCCTCGTCTTCCTCTTCGTGGAATAGTGAAGGGACCGTAGTTCTTTTTCCCGAACCCACAAGACCAAATCCTAACTTTTTGGTTCCAACGGTATTGTTTTGTCCTGTCTGTGAAGCAGTCGCAGACTCCATGACTGAGTTGTCACCAGTCCCATTTTGTGTACTCGTGTTACCTGTTATACGGAACCCCGGAGGTGGTTAATAATACAGATGAACAAACAAGCCCAAACATGAGACTATCCCTAGGACCGATTAAGCCCGAATATTTGGTCCTAAAGTCCGTTCACTTATGCACAGAACGTAAAACTGTTTTTCCATGTGATATTTCTTATGAAAGGCAAAAACTCACTCACATATTATGCATCACCCCACCTTTTGGTTGATGGGCAAATCACATACCAAAGGCCATTGGTGTTTTCCATATAATATCAAACGTAGCCAATACTAATGAAGATGGATTTCATGAGAGATGGAAACAAACCTCACCATCAATAACATTTTCTTTTATGTTTGGCGCAATTAAATCATTGAACAACTATTTCATACTTCAGTTTAAATACATAATGATTATCTAATTATATTATTTTCATTGCAATACATATCAGAACACTCTTTGTATAAAGCTACTTCAAAGTCTTGTATTTTAGATAACTGATAGAATTGATTGATGCAATATGTCTAGTCAATTTGAATTAGATGGTCCCAAATTATTGTTTTATTTATTCATGGTTCAATAATCCAAAAAATAAAGTTGTCCTGTTTTGTGGAAAATGATGAAGAAATAAAGTTAAGAATCCCACATTAGAAGTTAGAAGACTTGAAAGTCTTTAAAACTTGTAGTTATCAAACATCTTTTCTATCATGTGATACTTTTCCTCCCCAATACGTGTGATACAAATCAATGTCTTGACAATGATACCCTAAGTATACTCTTTGAAAATATAATCAAATTTTCCATATCATCTTTCTAAGAAAAATGGAGTGGTGGTCACTGGTGACTGGTTTTAAGAGACCAACTATATGAGTTTGCCAGATTTGGTTGTGGATACTAAATATTAACAGAAATGCCTCACGATCAAAAGTATTTCATATTAAGATTTAAATTTGGATTCAAAAGAGTAATTATGTACATGAAACGCCTCACGATCAAAAGTGAGCATGAATGTCATCGTGCTATATGGCCTCAATAAAGACTAAACAATAACTCAAAGTAATTCATGTTCCAACTTCATTTAGTATTTGATACCATGGAACTATGGAAGAGAAGACACTTCACCTGATATTGTTGTCACGGTTTGACAAGAACCGCCCCAAAATATCAGACATCATGAAAGCTAATCAAGATATCACATAAAAGATGGAAGCTGACCTGAGCAAGGACAACATTCATGAAATCACTAGCATCAGCATCTCCATGGCCCAAGATTCGTAAAATACGCAGCAATCTTATTTGGAGAAAAGGGTCTGCAATGCCAGCAATGTCATATTCAGGAGCATATGGACTGTTGACGGCATCCTTCAAAACTTTTACCAAGCCCTCTGTGCATTTCGGAATGGAAAGAGAAAATATACAGAAAAGATATCAATGGTGGATGGCACTTTAAAAAGACGTGAAATTGTACAGCAATTCACTCTGCGCTAAAGAGATGTAAAGCAATAAACAAAGGAAAGTACAAAGGAATAGGAGAAAAAAAAGTTTAAAAGGTTAGAGCAATCAGTCTGGTAGAAGAAAGAAAGATGACACTATCTTTCTACAGACCACCTTCCACTTGAGAGATGGACATATGAGTGACGATGAAAATGATTAAATTTAGCACAAATAATTATAAACGTTTCAAACAGACATTTATCACAAAGCTATTGTGATTTTCTTTTTAAGTTTTCATCTTATAACCAATTGGTAGCAAATGACATGGTGGAGCTATCCTTCGGTCTTGCACAGTTACGTCAAACCCATATCCAAAAAATGGGATACCAGTAATCTTAACATGAACTTAATCTTTTAGATCTAACGGCCATATTATAGAGCGAATACAAATCATATTCTGGAGGTCATAACAGAACATGTTCCAGACGCATTCAGAAGAAACATCAGTGATGTTTCTCTCAGTATATAAGGTAGGCTACATCTAAGTTCTCATATAAGATTCGGATAGAGCTATTTTCTTCCACACACACTGGTAAAAATATTAGAACAAACAAGGTCAATATACCTTCCTGAAATATTCAAGGGCCTCTTCACTGACTATACAAAGATCTGCACAAAGCTGGATTGCAGTTAAAAGGACCCCATGATGCTTTTCTTTAAGTAATGAAGCAACAGGGTTCACAAAATTCTCTGCGAGGTTGGGAACTTTCTTTATAATCCTTATGGAGCATAAGGCTGCCTGTGCATTGTAAGAACATAATAAGTACTTAATATTATTTGAGTTATTTATATTAAAAGAAACTGAAATATGCTAAACATAATGAACAGAACGTGAGCAGAACTGCAGATTAAATGCCTTAATCAAAGTCCACGCATTCTACATTACGACATTTTTATTGCTTCTCAAAATATTCCCCAAATTTTTAATAAAAACAATATACTATAGCAACATCTGTAGACTGGAATTCTAAAACAAGAAGGGCAACAAAAAAAACAAATTAATTTTCTCATTTTATAGCTTATTTGATTTACACAGGACAAAAGAGATTAACTAATATGATTGTGAAAGTATGATATGACTATGTGGTTAGCAAAATGGCAAGTACTTTTATTTGAGTATAAGACAAAAGGTGTCACGTCTAACCTAAAAGTGACTACATAAGGGGTATTCATCATTTATCTAAGAGTAAAGTCCAAAATACATCCCTGTGGTTGTGGTTTGTCTCGTGTCTCGCTTTACATCCCTAAACTTTTTTTATGGCACAAAATCATCCCTCCGTTAGTAAAGTTGGAACAAATACATCCCTCTGTTAGTAAAATCAGTTAATGAGGACTAACGGTGCAAATATATCTCCGTTATCTCCTAACAAAATAGAAAATATTTGCACCGTTAGTCCTTAGGACTAACGATGCAATACGTCGCTTCCCCTAGTCTTTTGAAATTGTCACTTTTGGCCAAAAGTAGTATATGAGGGGATCACCCTCTACTTTCCTCCTCCTCTACTCTTTGTGCAGCCAAAACCTAAAAACTACTTAACCTCCTCTACTCTTTGTGCAGCCGCCGAAAACCAAGCCACCACCACCATCGCCACTGTACACCGCCACCACCACGACCAATACACCACCTCCCCGCCTCTACTAGGGTTGAGTTCATTTAATCACCAACACCCAAACCCTAAATCACCACACCCTTTCCTCACTCTCTTTTCAGCCGCCACCCACCTCACCGCCGTCACTCACCACCATCAACACCACTACCACCATAGCCATCAACACCTACGCCGCCGTCACAGCCGTAAACCACCACTCCACCGGCGTTGCTGTTGAAGATCCTTGGCGTTTGAAGGTGCTCTTGGTTCTCCTTTTCTCTTGCTATGTTAAAATGACGATTTCCTTTCTTCTTTCATATTTTATTTGATTTTGAAAACATAAAAATGTTTTTAAACAAACGAGTATCATCTTAATTCGTGTGTTTTGGACTTATAAACTCTTGGTGTCAAAAGCTCTTCATAAGCTCTCGGCTATAAGCTTCTTTCTCGATTTATTTTCTTCGTTTCTTTCGGCCTTGGTCGTCTCGACAAAACAGGCGCGCCAAGTGGAGCTGGGCTGAGGCTCATATGGATTTGGAATTGGTTATATCTTTGGTTCGATTTGGTGTAGTTTGGATCCGGGTTTTTTTTTTTTGTCCGTATGGTTTGATTTGGTTTGGATCCGGAATTATTGTTAGTCCGTTGGTGGTTTTGATTCAAATGATGTGGCCGTGACAAGTGTTTAGCCGAGACCCCATGGTCTCGGTGTGACCTTGATTTGCCTACATTGAGGGTGTAGGGTTAATACTAGAACAAGGGTTTTGACTCGTAAGTTGTTGATTTGACCGTGACTCGAAAAGAAAAATGACCCGTGTGACTTAACATTAGGTTTTCTTCTCCAAAACATCATCAAGAAAAGGATTCAGTTTGTGGTTTTTGTAGGAAAAAAAATGGGCGTTGAAGGTGGCGTGTGGAGGTGGTGGGTGGTGACGTTGGGTGGTGGTGGGTGGAGGTGGTGTGTGGAGGTGGTGGGTGATGGCGTTGGGTGGTGATGGGTGGAGGCGGCGGTGGAGGTGGTAGGTGGCAGTGGAGTGCACCGTTAGTCCTTAGGACTAACGATGCAATAAAATAAATTGCATCGTTAGTCCTAAGGACTAACGGTGCAAATATTTTCTCTTCCGTTAGGAGATAACAGAGAAATATTTGCACCGTTAGTCCTTATTAACTGAATTTACTAACAGAGGGATGTATTTGTGCCAACTTTACTCACGGAGGAATGGTTTTGTGCCAAAAAAAAGTTTAGGGATGTAAAGCGAGACAAAGGGCAAACCACATGGATGTATTTAGGACTTTACTCTTTATCTAAATTCAGTAGTTGATCAATTTCATCTACTCTCTCTTTCCAAAACAATCGCAACATCTTGCTTTTGGGTTGTCTCGAAGTGTTCCCTAATTTAGTAAGTGGTCGACAAATTTACTATTTCACCAATCAGTAATCATCACTTGATTTTTGTGACTTTTAAATTGGTCCGTAAGGCTGTTTTGGTTCTTACTTCTTATGAAATAGCATTATTTTACATACGCCTACTAATCAATGTTTTAAAAAACTATGTGCAAAGTGAAATGGTGCTAGTTTTTAGCAATGGAGTGGGGATACTATGACCTGTGATGTGACTAAGAAAATAAGATTCAAACAACTAGAAATACAGAAGTATAATTGCAAACAAGATAATCCTGAATAATCTTCGAAAATGTAATATAATAGATATTTCAGTTACGTACTTTCTTCCGAACATTTGGATCTCGAAATTGCAGCAGCCTCTGGACTTCAGGGGCAAGATCACGAGCCATTTCAGCAGAAGATATATTACCCAAAGCACAAAGAGCCAGTCCCACGATATACTGGTTCGTATGGTTAAGATCTCTACAAAATAAAAAAACTTTGTTAATCACGAGAGATCGTGTTTGGACAACATCCTGACAAGCCCAGAAGATGTGTGTTCATGATTCAATAAAAAATACAAAACAGAAAAGGGTACGTGCATACTGTCAAAATTAATTGGTGACTAGCATCAAAACTTCTTATCTTTCATCAAGAAGCAACATAAGTCCAAGATATCCTATTCTCTTCTCTGGAAATCCAGGAGCTGCAATTAACTTGAGGCATTCCATTTGACCAAAATGTGTGGGATATCCTAGCATGTGAATGAACATGAGCTTTGCCAAATTACGGTGTCTATAATCATTGTCATTGTCGCTAACAGCTGCACGAATAGCAGCACACTCTTTTCTAACAACAGCACGCTCCTCTGCTGCAGTTTTACAGGCACGTATTGCCCGAATCATGTCCCTGCAAATAAAAACAATAATCCTTATATCACAAGCTGACCATTTCCATTTAGATGAGACCATTACTTGCAAACTTATTTGGGGATATAGGCCAAGTGATGTTTTGTCTTATATGCATAAGAATTAAGGATGGCTCATGAACAATATTAACAGGATTACGATTATGCTTATTTTCACAAATTTCTCTATAGGTTGTCCCATTGTACCACAAAATCCAAATAAATTTACAATGTTAAGAAAGTAAGGATCTTCACATAAAACAAAACAGCAATCAAGATTCTATGAACAGCTAGAATGGAGCCATACTATCAATGCCATAATAATTCCATGAGTTTCAATTCTGAGCAAGAGTACAAAAGGGATGGGAAGAGTAGGGGGGCCTCTTGTGCAAAGCAAACACAGATAAATGCTAGCAAAGAAGGAAGTGGCAGGGGATTGCTAAGAAGAAGAAAGAAAAAGTTGGCACACACAGTCTTCCCCTGCCTATTTGATCTAACGATAAAGAAGTGAGCTAAGTAAAATGGGAAGTATGCGTAAACAATTACGAGTAATAATGACTTGCTTTGTAATATCTCAGTTTATAAGACGAAGGCCAAAAATTTAGGGTAATTTTCGAACTCACGTAGCTCAGGGACTATATAGAAGCTCTCTAGCTCAGGGACTATAGAAGCTCTCTAGCTCAGGACCTCTTAATTACTTTCAAATGAGCCCAGCCAAAATGCAATGTTAAAATGAGCTAAAATGTAGTTAGAACCATGCATATTGTGACACAGATATACTGCACTATTTGGCATCCAAAAATCCCCATTGCGTTCTGAGACCATGTAACCAAACAATGTGCCACCAACCCAAATAAAATAATTAGATATTCATGACCCCTTGGAACTTGCTAGTCTGCTACCAACTCTGCCTATGTCAATGAGATTTGGGCCAAACAAGAAAATGTATGTGTAAGGGTAGCCCTACTATTATTCTATCTGATGTATAAGATGGACAGAAATGATCACTGCATAGTCCCTTGCACTCCCAAATACCGTCTTTTGTATATCAATTTGTAAATGCAATGACGAAATATTTAACCTCCTCAATATGAAAAATCTATTAAGCATATCTGATGCACCGCCAGCAGGTTCATATCTCATCAATAAGCCAATCCACTACAGACATCTGCCCTATTTAGATCGTACCTTACTAGTTTACTTAGCGTAAAAAGATAGTTATGCCTGATAGGGTGCTAAATTGCAATACATCTCAACATTGCTACTATATCCAAAATGACGTACCCTCCCTTGTTGGAATAGAGTTGTGTGTTAGGATGTAAAGTCTATAATATAAACGGGATGAAGATAAAGAAGAATTCTGTCACGTCAAAGCAAATATTATAACAAAAAAGTCGCAACAAACCCTTAAAGAAGAGGGCGACAACACTCATGAACTTACAAGCAAGGTCGATGAAGTGGATACTATAGTTCTTCCTCTTCATTTTTACACATATAGAGGAATATTTATAAAGTTGAGAAACTAGTTATTGACATTTAAGATGCAAAACATTGATAACCTGCAGCACTAATGACTAAACAGTCTACACGCCCCACCTGAAAACAATATGTAAAAGGCAATGCTAAGCTTATGCTCCACACTGACTTAGCAGCCCGCTCAGGAGAGTCTCGGCCAAAACAGTCATAGAAAGTAAAGAAGTTATGCTACATTTCTCAATGAATCTTAGATTTCTCCGAAACCTATCTACATTTAACTATTTAAGTTACATGCCAACTTACTTCCATTAGTCCATTATAACTCCTCAATGGTTATAGTTTGTGCATTCATAACAACACGTCTTTCAAACTTCATGACTATGAGACGTCTGTACCATGTGAAACCTCAGTAGTTTTCATCATAGTTGGCTATATCTTTTTACATCCCCGGGCATTAGAAATCCTATTTCGATCACATATTATTATATTAACTTGATTCCGCAAATTCGTTCAACGCGCTATATACTAACCATATAACTCTACGTTCTAGTCATCATTTCAGTTAAGTTCATTCATCGTTATCACATTCTACAAGCAAGCTTCCTAACTTAAACACAACAAATCACATCTTCAATTATTCATTATTCACTCAAATACTTAATCGTAACAACTTCATAACTAGATCATAACTTAGTTGAATTCCGTAAATCACGCTTATCATTCGTTCAACGCACCAAGTTTCAGTCATCATTTCAATTGAGTTCATTCATCATTAACACATTTCACGCAGCAGACTTCCTAACTTAAGAATCACACAACTAATTACATCTTCAATCATTACGCACTCATATACTTAATAATCGTGAGAATAATAACCGTAACAACTTAGTTCAATTCCGCAAATCGCGCGTATTATTCGTCTAACACCGACATCATCTCAGTTCATTTATATACCTAATCATAACTTAGTTCAATTCCGCAAATCACGCATATTATCCGTCCAACGCCGACATCATCTCAGTTCATTTATATACCTAATCACAAAATACTCATAACAACTTAGTTCAATTCCGCACATTGCACATAACTCTTCTTCATAATATACTTAATTGAATGAAATCACATAAATAATAACAAAATTAGGTTAAAAAATAGACCGTAAGCATGTTCCGGAAGAGAAGGGATTCATGATTACTGAGTCCGATTGGAATCCACGTGATATCTCGATCAGATCCAGCTTTTTTTTTTAAAAAACTAAAAAAACGGTTATATAACTAACTAACTGTTTAAGATGATAATGATGATGATGAATTGAGTTGAGATCTGTTGAAGATGAAGTATGAGGGATTAGCGAATGAATGATAATGATATTGTTAATGGTGAATCTGAATGAGGAAGTGTGTTTGTGTGGGTGAGAGTTGTAAATTGTAGTGAAGATGGAGGACCTACACGCGAAGAAGGAATAAAGTTATATTAAAGAAAGAGGATGTAAAGCCTAATCACACGGGAGCACCATTTCATCATTTCTTCATAAGTGCATAGTCACTATACATGCGGTTTTATACGCACATTATGCCAGTTATTTACTTTCATTTCAAATCGATTGTCACATTGATGTCTTCAAGATACCCATCCCATCATACTCACATCAGACTCTAACATGAAGGATACCTTGTCATTCCCTACTATAGTTTTAACATTAGTTGACTCTACACCAGACTTACCACACATATTATCCGATGTGGAGACTGAACCCTTTGAGGAGGGCGAAGTTGCACCTACACCATCACGATCACTATTGATTCACCGTAAGATCACGACAGTTCCTATCATTCTGTCGGGACAGATAATACCATTTGGTAGGACTTATAGGCTTAGTCCTAATGGACCTATTAGGATGCTTACTACAAGGAAGAGAGTACGTTCTCTTACCCTCATTCTTAGATCACCTACTACTCATGTAATACAACCACCATGTAACACCCCCAATTTCGTGATACCCAGCGGAATTCAAACTGGATATTACTTCATGGCACAACAGTCATAACAATAGAAAACGAACTCTAATGGAGTCGTTTTAAAAGATTTATCATTCGATTTATATAAATATCAGAGTTTACAAAAATGAGGTCCCAGTTGGTTCCATTGTTTACAAAATACATTAAATTAGTTTTCGAATGAAAATAAAATTTATAGCCTTCTTGAGTATCCGTGCTCCTCCGTGCCAGCCTCGTACAATATGGACCTGAAATACATGCTTAAAACTATCAACACAAAGGTTGAGTGAAATTCACAGAGTTTTGGAAAAGTTTTGGAAATCAGTTGAACACATAATGTTTGTGTGGGTTACGCTGTTATACACACATAATGTTGAAAACAAAACAGATATTATTCACTAAGCATCATGCAATCAAGGCGTTAACGTGTTCCAAATTTAATTGGAGAAACTGTTGATACGTGCCCTTAACAGGTAAAATTGCCATTTTTACCTTATGTACTCAAATATAGTGCGTTTGTTTACCGGACCTGGTCAAACAAACGGGATTCGTCAATCCCGATAGATCTATCCACAATATTCGTGCTCACTTCACTCGTGATTAATGATTCATGATTAGGGACTTAAGTTTGGCAAATGCGGTAACTTAGTGCAAGTAAAATAATCAGATAAGTATACAGTTTGAAAGCAATGTGTTCGGTTTAAAATAAAGCATGTATTTCCCCCAAGGGTTTGTAAAACAATTAAGTAATCGAAAGTGGGGCTATGAACTCATGGTAATCCTTAAAAGTTTAGAGTACTCGTGAAAGTAAATGAAAATATTTGAGCATGTATCTCCCCCAAAAATAGTATAAAACAATTAAAAGTGGGGCTATGAAACTCACCTTAAAAATGATATCACAACGTATAACGGGATCGATGGATAAGCCTGGAGTCTCTACGCATAACCTAGAATATGATGTCAACTCTTAGGTTCAGAATAATGCCTAAGAGAACATGAACGAGCCTATATATGCATTTATATTGATTATGATGTAGTATTTGTATGTTTGTTTATAGAAATTGTTTTAGTTTGTATATCTCGTAGTACCGTTCGGGCCATCATAATTCAGAGGTCATGCAGTAAACGTTCGAGGAGCTAGGACACTTTAATTCGTAAATCCAGCAACTCGTCGATCTGTTTACCCAAATGAACCCCTCACATGAAGTTCCCTAGTGTTGTAGTGCTCAATACGTAAAACATGGATTTTGATTACTTGATAATTATATATTAAGAGTTTATAAATACAATAAATAAACTAACAAAGTTTATAAGTATTTAAATAAGTTTGAGTTATATATACTTACCTTAAAATAGAATGCTTGAATATTATGGAAAAATAAAATATTAACGGAGCTTCGACGTAGACTTTGCAATCTTTGAAAACCCACGACTATTAGAAGATTATAACAACGCCTTCTTGAGAATCCGAAGAAGAAAAGAAGATTATAACGACGTCTTTTTGGAGACTTGAAGATATTTGAAGATTATAACGACTTTTTCTTGAAAACTTCCAAGAACGAAGATCAAACGCTAGTTTTCTTCAAGAACACATGAATGTTCTTACAAGATCTATAAGAAATGCCTTAGGTTTAGGACTTTAGATGTTAAGAAGGTGTGGTACAGAAAAAATGAAGTGATTTGCTTGGTATTTATAAGCTAGAGATTATGGTTAACTATATATTGGGTTAAAAACTAACCATGGTTAAATTTACACATGTAAATGATCTAAAGGAAGTATGCTTAGGATTATGCCACCAAAATGATGACTCCCCCCCCCTAGAGGCTATCACAGTTGGTGACAAGGCTTAGATGATAAGTCTTGATATTATCTTGGTTACGGAGTGAGTTTTGGTTCCGTTAAATGCCAACCGAAGCCATAAAACGTAAAACCGGGTATCGTAAAAATACAAAATTTGAAGGGATGATGAAACTCATCATTATACTCCATATAAAAATATAAAATGGGTGATAAGTCTCATTGGGTGCAAAAAAGCTGCTTAAAACTGGAAATACGGGTCAAAAACGCGTAATTCGCAATTTATCGGAGAAGAACGAAATTTCAGGGAAACGACCGTGAATTTATTTAGAGTAGACTAAAATTAGTCTAAAAGTGATATGAGATGTAAAAATGTGGTTTTCTTCATACGTGGGATAACTTAACAGTTATTTGTGAGGTTTAAAAATTACGCGATCTAAGAAAAAAGGTAGAACGTACAAGGTTAATTTCTTTATGGTCAAAGGAGGAGGGAAATATGTTTGACTTTTCCAAAAAGTGTAAAAGTTTCAAAAACATATTAGAAATACAGTGAAGGAATCGTTAAGCCTGGATGTAAGTAGAATTGTTTAAAACGTAAGTTTAGTTTTGTACTGCGCTGGGCTTATTTGGTAACATTAAAATAAATCTTAAAAATTCTCAAATTAATCATGAGTGATCTAAAAATTCATCTGATGAGAGAAAAATTGTCAGAGTTGATTTTCGTGATGCGCGAGACGTTTAAATGGTGTTCCGACCAAAATGAAACTGTAAGACGATGCTTTCTTAATAACTTTTGCGAAAATGATCTAACAATGGTCGAACTCTCAGGTTATTACTAAAATAATTTATCTTACGAGAATGTGAAATAAAAAATTTACGGGATGAATAGTGAAAGTGAATAGTAAAAGTGAATAGTAATTTCTCGAAAATGAAAAGTAAAAATTTGAGAATGGATAGAAATCCTGAAAATGCGAATTGTTACAATCTCACCACCTTAATGGGAATTCCATCCCGGAATTCAATGTGTGTTATCCGATGTTGAAGTGTCTAGGGACATGTAGGTGTATGCGCCGAATTCTAATCTTTGCTTTCTCAAGTTTCTGGTCATGGTCATAGAATGTATTATGTACCATGTGGCTTAAGTTGATAATCTAAAGGGTTTTGTTAAAATCTTATAGAGTCCAATATACCTAAAGTTTGGCTTTTCCTGATTCTCAAAACGAATCATATCTTATTGTATCGAGGCTATCAATAAAACCTTAATTTCTAACATGGAGTTTTTGATGATAGTGTGCGGCATGGAGCCTAATTTATATTTGTATGGTTTCCTTAGTTGTTTCGTGGCTGATCTCTGAACATCTTAGTCCATCAAATGGTTAACTAAAACTTTTGTCGATATAGTGTCTAAAATGGAATAGTTTTGTTGTTGTTAGGGTAACTGTTGTTAATCAAAGGTGTAAGATATTGTTGATGTGAAATGGTTTGTAACGATGTTGTAGGAAAGTCTTGCTAGTGGCAAGTGGTTATCCAAACCATTTCCAAAGTTGATCATGTCTTAGGTGGTTTCGGGATGAAGGTCATATCTTATAGTGTTTATACCTACTAGTGTTTGATAGAAACGTGGTATTATGAAGTTTTACATACTGAATTTCAATGGGGCTCAGAAAATGATGTGATATGTTGATGATTAGAAAAGTGCAGTGTATGCTTACCCTTATTCTTAGGTAGAGATGTCAAGTTTGATCTAAAATTATAAGTGAATTTTTAAAGGAATATGGCGGAATGATATCCTTGAAACCTAATCAGGCTAGTACTTCTAAGAAATGACGAGAAGATTTGATGACTATCGCAAGATAGTAGTTCGGATTATCTCATGTATAAAAGACTTATAACCTATGTTTTCACATTCCATTTCACTGAAGATAGTATGGGTAGATACGTGTGGAAAGGAAATCTTAAGTAATTCTAAAATAGTCTATACTTGGCTAGAATCACGAACCTTTAACAATGAAGGTTTCAAAAGAGAATTTTGATGAATGTAGAGAAAGTTGCTGAACTTCAGCTTTTGTAGATGATGAGTCACTTTGCCCTTTAGAAATCCTATTTCTTGTATTTTCATTAGGGAAATTGGTAGA
Organism: Chrysanthemum makinoi; assembly: GCA_910596185.1. Taxonomy (NCBI): domain Eukaryota; kingdom Viridiplantae; phylum Streptophyta; class Magnoliopsida; order Asterales; family Asteraceae; genus Chrysanthemum; species Chrysanthemum makinoi. The sequence continues at coordinate 9,835,591 of OU343225.1, read as the reverse complement.
CTGTGACGGGTTTCATGTAAAACAATATCATATAATGTTTGTAAGATAATTTTTAGAGACAATTGTATAACTTACAATATCTGAGGAGTTGTTGAGACCATTGTGTAACCCACAATGTCTTGAGAAAAGATAGAGAGACCATTGTGTAACCCACAATGTCTTGAGAAATAAATGAGACCACTGTATGATTTACAATGTCTGAGAATGTAATAGAGACCACTGTAGGATTTACAGTGTCTGAGAATGTAATAGAGACCATTGTATCTCACAATATCTGGGAAGTAGAAAGACCATTGTAGTCAGATACAATGTCTTGGATAAAGTTTCGTAATCCTAAAAAGCACGAGTAGATGCATGATTGGGAGATTAGGAAAATATGATTGTCTTTGTAATGCCTTAAAATAGGCATACGCAGATATGTTGAGTACTTTGTTTAGCTAAAATGATTGAAAATATGTCGAGTGTATATGTCAATATACTAGTATGTTTTTGTAGCTTAAAATGTTTAAAAGTCGCATAATCGTCTGGAGGATGGAAGGCACGGAGAACGGAAGGCTATAAAATGTTTTCGTTTGACAAAGTAGTTATAGTTTAAGTCTCGATTAGACCCGTTTCTCTATAACTGTGGCTCTGATACCAATCTGTAACACCCCCAATTTCGTGATATGCAGCGGAATTCAAACTGGGTATTACTTCATGGCACAACAGTCATAAAAATAGAAAACGAACTCTAATGGAGTCGTTTTAAAAGATTTATCAATATCAGAGTTTACAAAAATGAGGTCTCAGTTGACTCCATTGTTTACAAAATACATTAAATAAGTTTTCGAATGATAATAAAATTTATAACCTTCTTGAGTATCTGTGCTCCTCCGTGCTAGCCTCGTACAATATGGACCTGAAATACATGCTTAAAACTATCAACACAAAGGTTGAGTGAAATTCACAGAGTTTTGGAAATCAGTTGAACACATAATGTTTGTGTGGGTTACGTTGTTATACACCCATAATGTTGAAAACAAAACAAATATTATTCACTAAGCATCATGCAATCAAGGCGTTAACGTGTTTCAAATTTAATTGGAGAAACTGTTGATACATGCCCTTAACAGGTAAAATTGCCATTTTTACCTAATGTACTCAAATATAGTGCATTTGTTTACCGGACCTAGTCAAACAAACGGGATTCGTCAATCCCGATAGATCTATCCACAATATTCGTGCTCACTTCACTAGTGATTAATGATTCATGATTAGGGACTTAAGTTTGGCAAATGCGGTAACTTAGTGCAAGTAAAATAATCAGATAAGTATACAGTTTGAAAGCAATGTGTTCGGTTTAAAATAAAGCATGTATTTCCCCCAAGGGTTTGTAAAACAATTAAGTAATCGAAAGTGGGGCTATGAACTCACGGTAATCCTTAAAAGTTTAGAGTACTCGTGAAAGTAAATGAAAATATTTGAGCATGTATCTCCCCCAAAAATAGTATAAAACAATTAAAAGTGGGGATATGAAACTCACCTTAAAAATGATATCACAACGTATAACGGGATCGATGGATAAGCCTGGAGTCTCTACGCATAACCTAGAATATGATGTCAACTCTTAGGTTCAGAATAATGCCTAAGAGAACATGAATGAGCCTATATATGCATTTATATTGATTATGATGTAGTATTTGTATGTTTGTTTATAGAAATTGTTTTAGTTTGTATATCTCGTAGTACCGTTCGGGCCATCATAATTCAGAGGTCATGCAGTAAACGTTCGAGGAGCTAGGACACTTTAATTCGTAAATCCAGCAACTCGTCGATCTGTTTACCCAAATGAACCCCTCACATGAAGTTCCCTAGTGTTGTAGTGCTCAATACGTAAAACATGGATTTTGATTACTTGATAATTATATATTAAGAGTTTATAAATACAATAAATAAACTAAAAAAGTTTATAAGTATTTAAATAAGTTTGAGTTATATATACTTACCTTAAAATAGAATGCTTGAATATTATGGAAAAATAAAATATTAACGGAGCTTCGACGTAGACTTTGCAATCTTTGAAAACCCACGACTATTAGAAGATTATAACAACGCCTTCTTGAGAATCCGAAGAAGAAAAGAATATTATAACGACGTCTTTTTGGAGACTTGAAGATATTTGAAGATTATAACGACTTTTTCTTGAAAACTTCCAAGAACGAAGATCAAACGCTAGTTTTCTTCAAGAACACATGAATGTTCTTACAAGATCTATAAGAAATGCCTTAGGTTTAGGACTTTAGATGTTAAGAAGGTGTGGCACAGAAAAAATGAAGTGATTTGCTTGGTATTTATAAGCTAGAGATTATGGTTAACTATATATTGGGTTAAAAACTAACCATGGTTAAATTTACACATGTAAATGATCTAAAGGAAGTATGCTTAGGATTATGCCACCAAAATGATGACTCCCCCCCCCTAGAGGCTATCACAGTTGGTGACAAGGCTTAGATGATAAGTCTTGATATTATCTTGGTTACGGAGTGAGTTTTGGTTCCGTTAAATGCCAACCGAAGCCATAAAAGCGTAAAACGGGTATCGTAAAAATACGAAATTTGAAGGGATGATGAAACTCATCATTATACTCCATATAAAAATATAAAATGGGTGATAAGTCTCATTGGGTGCAAAAACGCTGCTTAAAGCTGGAAATACGGGTCAAAAACGCGTAATTCGCAATTTATCGGAATAGAACGAAATTTCAGGGAAACGACCGTGAATTTATTTAGAGTAGACTAAAATTAGTCTAACAGTGATATGAGATGTAAAAATGTGGTTTTCTTCATACGTGGCATAACTTAACAGTTATTTGTGAAGTTTAAAAATTACGCGATCTAAGAAAAAAGGTAGAACGTACAAGGTTAATTTCTTTATGATTAAAGGAGGAGGGAAATATGTTTGACTTTTCCAAAAAATGTAAAAGTTTCAAAAACATATTAGAAATACAGTGCAGGAATCGTTAAGCCTGGATGTAAGTAGAATTGTTTAAAACGTAAGTTTAGTTTTGTACTGCGCTGGGCTTATTTGGTAACATTAAAAATAAATCTTAAAAATTCTCAAATTAATCATGAGTGATCTAAAAATTCATCTGATGAGAGAAAAATTGTCAGAGTTGATTTTCGTGATGCGCGGGATGTTTAAATGGTGTTCCGACCAAAATGAAACTGTAAGACGATGCTTTCTTAATAACTTTTCCGAAAATGATCTAACAATGGTCGAACTCTCAGGTTATTACTAAAATAATTTATCTTACGAGAATGTGAAATAAAAATTTTACGGGATGAATAGTGAAAGTGAATAGTAATTTCTCTAAAATGAAAAGTAAAAATTGGAGAATAGATAGAAATCCTGAAAATGCGAATTGTTACAGTCTCACCACCTTAATGCGAATTCCGTCCCGGAATTCAATGTGTGTTATCCGATGTTGAAGTGTCTAGGGACATGTGGGTGTATGCGCCGAATTCTAATCTTTGCTTTCTCAAGTTTCTGGTCATAGAATGTATTATGTACCATGTGGCTTAAGTTGATAATCTAAAGGGTTTTGTTAAAATCTTATAGAGTCCAATATACCTAAAGTTTGGCTTTTCCCGATTCTCAAAACGAATCATATCTTATTGTATCGAGGCTATCAATAAAACCTTAATTTCTAACGTGGAGTTTTTGGTGATAGTGTGCGGCATGGAGCCTAATTTATATTTGTATGGTTTCCTTAGTTGTTTCGTGGGTGATCTCTGAACATCTTAGTCCATCAAATGGTTAACTAAAACTTTTGTCGATATAGTGTCTAAAATAGAATAGTATTGTTGTTGTTAGGGTAACTGTTGTTAATCAAAGGTGTAAGATATTGTTGATGTGAAATGGTTTGTAACGATGTTGTAGGAAAGTCTTGCTAGTGGCAAGTGGTTATCCAAACCATTTCCAAAGTTGATCATGTCTTAGGTGGTTTCGGGATGAAGGTCATATCTTATAGTGTTTATACCTACTAGTGTTTGATAGAAACGTGGTATTATGAAGTTTTACATACTGAATTTCAATGGGGCTCAGAAAATGATGTGATATGTTGATGATTAGAAGAGTGTAGTGTATGCTTACCCTTATTCTTAGGTAGAGATGTCAAGTTTGATTTAAAATTATAAGTGAATTTTTAAAGGAATATGGCGGAATGATATCCTTGAAACCTAATCAGGCTAGTACTTCTAAGAAATGACGAGAAGATTTGATGACTATCGCAAGATAGTAGTTCGGATTATCTCATGTATAAAAGACTTATAACCTATGTTTTCACATTCCATTTCACTGAAGATAGTATGGGTAGATACGTGTGGAAAGGAAATCTTAAGTAATTCTAAAATAGTCTATACTTGGCTAGAATCACGAACCTTTAACAATGAAGGTTTCATAAGAGAATTTTGATAAAGTTGCTGAACTTCAGCTTTTGTAGATGATGAGTCACTTTGCCCTTTAGAAATCCTATTTCTTGTATTTCCATTAGGGAAATTGATAGACTGTGACGGGTTTCATGTAAAACAATATCATATAATGTTTGTAAGATAATTTTTAGAGACTATTGTATAACTTACAATATCTGAGGAGTTGTTGAGACCATTGTGTTACCTACAATGTCTTGAGAAAAGATAGAGAGACCATTGTGTAACCCACAATGTCTTGAGAAATAAATGAGACCACTGTAGGATGTACAATGTCTGAGAATGTAATAGAGACCACTGTAGGATTTACAGTGTCTGAGAATGTAATAGAGACCATTGTATCTCACAATGTCTGGAAAGTAGGAAAGACCATTGTAGTCAGATACAATGTCTTGGATAAAGTTTCGTAATCCTAAAAAGCACGAGTAGATGCATGATTGGGAGATTAGGAAAATATGATTGTGCCGTAATGCCTTAGAATAGGCATACGCAGATATGTTGAGTACTTTGTTTAGCTAAAATGATTGAAAATATGTCGAGTGTATATGTCAATATACTAGTATGTTTTTGTAGCTTAAAATGTTTAAAAGTCGCATAATCGTCTGGAGGATGGAAGGCACGGAGAACGGAAGGCTATAAAATATTTTCGTTTGACAAAGTAGTTATAGTTTAAGTCTCGATTAGACCCGTTTCTCTATAATTGTGGCTCTGATACCAATCTGTAACACCCCCAATTTCGTGATATGCAGCGGAATTCAAACTGGGTATTACTTCATGGCACAACAATCATAAAAATAGAAAATGAACTCTAATGGAGTCGTTTTAAAATATTTATCATTCGATTTATTTAAATATCAGAGTTTACAAAAATGAGGTCCCAGTTGGTTCCATTGTTTACAAAATACATTAAATAAGTTTTCGAATGATAATAAAATTTATAGCCTTCTTGAGTATCTGTGCTCCTCCGTGCCAACCTCGTATAATATGGACCTGAAATACATGCTTAAAACTATCAACACAAAGGTTGAGTGAAATTCACAGAGTTTTGGAAATTAGTTGAACACATAATGTTTGTGTGGGTTACGTTGTTATACACCCATAATGTTGAAAACAAAACAGATATTCTTCACTAAGCATCATGCAATCAAGGCGTTAACGTGTTTCAAATTTGATTGGAGAAACTGTTGATACATGCCCTTAACAGGTAAAATTGCCATTTTTACCTAATGTACTCAAATATAGTGCATTTGTTTACCGGACCTAGTCAAACAAACGGGATTCGTCAATCCCGATAGATCTATCCACAATATTCGTGCTCACTTCACTCGTGATTAATGATTCATGATTAGGGACTTAAGTTTGGCAAATGCGGTAACTCGTCGATCTGTTTACCCAAATGAACCCCTCACATTAAGTTCCCTAGTGTTGTAGTGCTCAATACGTAAAACATGGATTTTGATTACTTGATAATTATATATTAAGAGTTTATAAATACAATAAATAAACTAAAAAAGTTTATAAGTATTTAAATAAGTTTGAGTTATATATACTTACCTTAAAATAGAATGCTTGAATATTATGGAAAAATAAAATATTAACGGAGCTTCGACGTAGACTTTGCAATCTTTGAAAACCCACGACTATTAGAAGATTATAACAACGCCTTCTTGAGAATCCGAAGAAGAAAAGAAGATTATAACGACGTCTTTTTGGAGACTTGAAGATATTTGAAGATTATAACGACTTTTTCTTGAAAACTTCCAAGAACGAAGATCAAACGCTAGTTTTCTTCAAGAACACATGAATGTTCTTACAAGATCATTTCAGTTCAGTTCATTAATCTAATAATCACAAAATACTCATAACAACTTAGTTCAATTCCGCACATTGTGCATATCATACGTCTAACCCACTACGTTTCCGACATCATTTCAGTTCATTCATATACTTTCATTCATAACTCTTCTTCATAATATACTTAATTGAGTGAAATCACAATAATTATAACGAAATTAGGTGAAAAAATAAAAGATGATATGAGAAATAGACCGTAAGCGTGTTCCGGAAGAGAAGGGATACATGATTACTGAGTCTGATTGGAATCCACGTGATATCTCGATCAGATCCAACTTTTTTTATATAAAAATTAAAAAAAGGGTTATATAACTAACTAACTAACTAGCTAATAGATGATGATGATGATGAATTGAGTTGAGATCTGTTGAAGATGAAGTATGACGATTAGTGAATGATAATGAGGAAGTGTGTTTGTGTGGGTGAGAGTTGTAAATTGTAGTGAAGATGGAGGACCTACACGCAAAGAAGGAATAAAGTTAAATTAAAGAAAGATGATGTAAAGGCTAATCACAGTCGACCACTATTTTATCTGTCACATCAGCTTTCTTTCTCCGGAGACTATTAGACGATTTTTTGCCACATTAAAGGTGACATGCATTATAAAAACATATCTCAACAATATTCTATCTTAATTAAATAATACACATACATATGGGAAATAAAGGTAGTCTGATTTGTATAGGGGTCAAGGGTTATGTGTGGGGATAAATCCTTAATATCAATATCAAAAATAATCACGAAGATAGATTCAAATTCTCTTAGGAAAAAGAATAATAAATCAAATCCCGTGTGTGATCGTGTAGTACGGATTAGTCAACCCGAATCGTTTTCCCAACGAGGCGTGAATTGCCAACGTCGTTCTTGGTTTGTATTTTATGCTTGATGTATGGATTATAGATTTGATTATAAACTACGGGAATGGGAAAGTATTTAAGGAAATCTAACTACGGGAAATCCTAAACGCGATCTAAAATAAAACGTATTAAACAAAACGCGATTAAAATGCAACTACGTCTAAACGATACCCTAAAAATGCCTAAATCTACTTTTACTTTAAAAATGTAATAAGAAAACTATTTTAGAATTAAAACTATTTTTTTGGATTTTTCTTGATTTAATAAAAATTAAAAACTAATTTAAACTATTTTAAACTAATGAAAAATACCAAATCGAAAGAGAAAAATGAGGAAAAATCTTTTTTATGCTTTTTATATTTATCTTAAACTATTAAAATTGAAAAATTATTTTTTGGAACTATTTCTCAATTATTTTCAATAAAAGCTAATTTAAAATTGATTAAAAACTATTTTAAATTGAGAAAAATAACAAATGAAGACCAAAAATTATGAGAATTTCAGGAAAAATCTAAAAAGTTAATATGAATCTAAGAAAAATGAAAAATCAACAGGCTATGTGTAGAATATAAAAGCTATAGTGCAAATGCTACTAGAATAAGCTACTAAGAATAAGCAAATAAGCTACTAAGCTAACCAAACAGTAACAGAAGCTATCTTATACTAGAATAAGCTAATTACTACTGAAAGTACCTACTGTTAACAAGCTAAAAGCTCAGAACCTTGATTTAAGCTAACTGCTCAAATGAACAAACCAGTGAAGACCCCCTATTGTTTGAGCTTATACACTAGCTTATCAAATAAGCAAAACAGAAATCAACTTATGCAGTCCTATAGACCACCTGGCCAGCTACAATTCCACCAAATTTCAAGTCCTAACTCCTAGAATTAAGACCAGGTACAGAGATACAAATCTGCTGATTCACACTCAGTGTGAACAGGCGATAATTAACTGTTGATGAGCTTATTTGAAGCTCAAAATGACAAGCTCAGATTTGACAAAAAGTGTTTATCAGATCTAGACCAAGTGAAAATCAAGTATCCAAGGTTTCAAACTCTAAAACTCAGTTATGAATCAGAAAATGATTCACAAAGTTTTGTTGAAACTCGCAATTGACGATTTTTGACTTTTATAGAACACATTTAAACTTTGACCAAACTGAGTTTTAATCCAAATTATTGAACAGGTTATGATGATATAAGACTAATGATGATTACACTAAGCTAGATCTAGTAATTATGAACCAATTTGCAGGTTTATGAATCCTACTGATTTTGACAGAAGCAAAAGCTAGATCAGATTAAACTTAATTTTGACTATAAGAGCTAAACTGCAATCCACAAGACCTCAAATGACTTACAAACAACTACCTTAACAAGTATAGACTACTCTTATCGATCTGCTATCCTCTAACTCAGTTATATCAATTTGAACCAAACACTACTTAATCTACTGTATAATGAACTAGATGACAGATAATGATCAAATTAAGCTAAACAAGCATCAAACACCAATCAATCAAGAACAATAATGACTAATGAACAGATTCAAACACAGATTAAATGATCAACACAGATTATGAACTTACAAGGATCCTTAGCCACTGTGGCTTGCCAAAATGATGAAACAAGTAACTCTAACCTATCAACCACTAATCCTAATTCAATCCAGCTCAGTATTCAACCCAATAACAGCATCAGTAACATCCAAATCCAGATCCTAAACCAGCAGAACTAGATCCAAAACAGCAACTGTAGCTTCTGATTCACCTTGAGATTTTGTGATTTGAGACGAAAAACAATTATAAGCTCACTATAAGCTACTAACAAGCTTAAATGAACATATGAAACATAAATCATGGTGGATCAATCCAAACACTAATCTAAAGTGATTTTTATTTTTCAAATGATTTATTTGATTTTTTTTTTGTATTTTTGAGATTTTGAGAAGATAAGCTAAAAATATTGATAAAAACACTGAAATAAGCACTAAAATAAGTTTGAAAGCAGATTAAGGATATAAGAAACTTAACACAAACAATTGAAATTTAAATGCAACTTATATTAATAATAGAGATTTTTAGTACAAATACGAATTACAAAATATTAAAACATTGAAAATGTGAATAACCACTACAACTAAAACTTAGAGAGAAGAAAAATACAGGAATTAAGATACTAAGAGATACAATTTGTGAACAAAAGAGAGGGTCTATAAATAGTTGAGCTAAGGCTTGGAAGGATCTCGAAATTCTTCTCTTTGTGCTTCTTTGCATTCATTTTCCACCCTTGGATCATAATAACCGCTTCCCCTCTCATCACAACCCTTGGATTGAGCTTGATGACATGCTTCGGCCAATAAGAGAGTGACAAGTGGCCTCTAGCACACGGATCAATGATGTGTCAGTCCCATTGTCAGTAGGGTGTCAGGGGAAAGTACGAAAAAGCCCTTAATTGCTGTTAATTTGGTTAATTACACGGTTGGGTGAATTAGGGTTCGTGTAAACTGGGTAATTGGGGTAAAAGTGGGAAAGGTTTTTTATTATTCTTTGATATTTGACCGGGGTTTAAATGAGTTGACCGTGGGTAAAATAAACCGGGTTTGGGGGTTCGGGTCTCAATATTAAACCGGGTAGGAGTGTGTTAAAGGTTGGGCTCGGGTCTTTACTTTTGGGCCGAATGGTTTAACAAGGATTGGATTGGATTTAATTTGAACCCATGTTAACTTGAAAGGACCAATATTGTACAATTTGAATTTTCCAGGGACCAAATGTGAAATTCTGAAAATCTCATCAAGGACCAATCATGTAAAGCTCTAAAAATCCAAGGGTGACTTTTGTAATTTCTGAATCTTTGAGGGATCAATTCTGTCAAAAGCTCAAAGTGTAGGGACTATTCTTGACTTTTCTTCAAACTTTCTTTGAAACTTCAAAAATCATCTTTTGAGAATAAAATCTTCCAAAATACACAATCTTGACCTTCCATTTCAGCTAAAACTCTCTTGATCTCTCGTTCTCGGATTTACATCGATTTGGATTCTTTTGTGTTTTGCATATCCGCACCTGCACAAGCACAATCTCAAGAAAACCACAAATATAAGCAATAAACGGCTTTTCCTTGGTTGTTTTGGGTCAGTTTTGATAATGAAAAGGTATGTGTTTTAGCACATACCAAAATACCCAGACGAAACTATTGCCGTGTCCTCACGCAATGCAATCAACTCACGCTTCTAAAACCAAGGATCTCAATCTCTTTCTACTAAACTTATGAAGACGCTTAAATTGGTATGTCCAAACCATCAAGTTATCTCACACAAGCTAGCCACTTGTGAATGACTAACCGTAAGAAACTTCAAACAATTCAGACAAACCAATAAGAGAAGAAGTAGTCAATGTTCCTCAAAAGAGATTAAGAAAGCCTTAATTCTAAAAACGCCCCGTTTACCTTTTAAATCACATGTATAGATATTACGATTAAGCACATCCGATTATGAATGACGGTTTGTTGAACTTTCATGTCGATCAATAACTCAAACATTTTTCAAACGACACGTTAGGATCACGGAGTAGAAAACACAACACAGCGTGAAGTGACCATACGGATAGAATACATCGTCCCGGATTTTTCACAAGTCCCAAACTAAGCGTAAAACCGAAATCATTTTTACATATGACTCTAGATGCTAACACTACCCATGGAAGTTACATGTGTACTTACCTTTTGTTCCCATTTTCCTATTTTCCTCTAGATTTTTTTATTTTTGTGAGAAATGAATTTCTTCAAATTCTCGTTTCGATAACTTTTATTCCGATAAAGATATAAAGCTAAGTCGATAATTAGTTATCCGCCTTCCCTCAAGAACCATTGTCGTAAAAATGAGGTCCACATCAAGGAATTTTTATTCACTTATACTTTTGACTTTTCAATTTTCATTTTTCAACATCAAATTTTTTTTTTTTTTTTTTTTTTTTTTTTTGTGCACTTATACCTTTACTTATATGACGAACCACCGAGCTTCACGGGGTAATTCAAAGACTATAGGCTTCATGAGATGAGAATCCCGGCTGGCTAGGCTAAGACCTCATTCAATCCCGGCTAAAGATCCAAGGGTCCGATCTCGACACCGCAGCTCACAACTTTATTTATTGCATTTCACATATCACTGATTACTCATTTATTTATTACGGATCCTTGATGTGTACCCAATTTTTAAAACAAAGATTCTTTAAAGAAGATAAAGAACTAACTATCGCCAAAAACTCGACATCTCTAATTATTATTAGACAGATATGGGGTGAAACAATTTTGTGGGAACAAAAAGCCATAAGTACCTTCGATGGGCTCTAAAGAGAACCAACTACTCCACGTTTAGCATCTAAACTCATAAGTAACTCTATCATTTCTCGATCTCTGCAAATTTAAAATCCCAAATAATGAGATCCGCATATGCTTAGCCGATAATTTTTAGATTATCTATGGTTAAGGGAACAAGCTAGGCTCAACACCCCGGTCAAGTCAAATTCCATTCCTACTCTCACTAGCGGAAAGTCAACAAGGTGTCAAAACATATATTAACTTAGCAAATGCTTCGTCTAATGAAATCTAGTCATGCATATTTAAAGTCACTCAGGGAAACTTGCAAAATCTTGGCCTTGTGAGCTAGAATTCGCATTTTATAGCTTCTAATCTAAGAGACTAGCAAAACTTTTCAATCAAAAAGACTTAACAAAAGCTTACAAAAATTTTTAAATTTTCTCAATTTTTGCACAATTTTTCATTTTCTAAGGAAAAACGGGGTTACGAGAGAAACACGACAGAAATAAGCAAGTGCGGTCAAATCAAATCGAAGATTACCCTACCCCAGACTAGAATGGAACATTGTCCTCAATGTTTAAAGCAAGGGTATCACGAAAATCTAAAAGCCGTTTATTAAGTATGCTAGAAGATAAACGTTAATCGATAAGATTAGGATATCGGATTTCCATCAGCAACGATCATGAGACTCGAGTGGAGAAAATGACAAACTTCGAGCACGAGAGTCTTCATATCGAGAACATCCTAAACACAACATCACAAACAACCAAACACGAGAAATCGAAGAGGTAGACCTCTTCACGTCACTTATTAGAAAATAGAAAGAAGAGAAGGATAAGCATGGGGTGCCTCCCACGAAGCGCTACTGTTTTTCTTAAACGAGTCGTTAGCCTGACTCGTCCCCGAATTTATTTGTCCTTGGGGAAGAAAATGGTAGAGATACCAGGGTCAAAAACGGTGTCCTCATTCTCGAAAGAATGAGACTGGGTGGGTTGGGAGGAAAAGAAAATGTCGGGCTCAAGCACATAAGGAATGATTCCTCCCAAACTCACATAAGGCATATGAAAGATCGATCCATCATCCGGTGGTTTTGCGGGCGGACGAAGGGATGAAGGATCGATAAGAGAATACTCCAAGAAAGACGGGAGCTCATGGTATAGAAAGGTGTGACTCAAAGGCTCATCAACGAAGGCATCCAAGAGAGGATCCTTATTTCGAATAACATTTTTAGCATAAAACTCATCAACGCGTATCCCGGGGTTGAAAATCTTGTCTTCGGAGAGAAAGGAGATCAAAGTGTCATCTATGTGAAAATCCTTACAAGGAGAGGATTCACTTTCGGCTAAAAAATAATATTGGACCTCGGGATCAATAAGTTCATCTGTCGACAACTTCACTTCCTTATCTTTCTTTGGAAAAAACGGATCATCGTATTCTTCTTTATCCTCAGAGAAAATCGAGTCGGTAGGAGTAAGTTCATCGGTGAACTCCTCACTTTCTTCGTCAAAGAGTTGATTTTCAAAATTTTGAGTATATTCAGAATCGAATTCGAACAAGGGATTTGTGAATGTCGTTTTGAAAGATTCTGGATCGAAAGATGTCTCAAAAGAAGGTTCCATGATTTCGAAGAAAGAGTGGGATTGCCACTCAAAAGAAGGTTGATTTTCTTAGAAATCGGAGATGGGACAAGTGGTGTGCTCTCAGAGCTAGCAGTTTCCACCACTACCGTTGTAGACTCCTTTTCTTGTTTCTTTTTCCGTTCAGCTTGTATTGTTGACATACTCTTGATCGTAAACCTTGAAAGATCAATTCGAGACGTTTTGGGTTCAACTTTCTTCTCATCATTCGGAAAAATGGAATTACCACTTTCTTGAGAAAAATCAATCACACCGATGCTATGAATCGAATGATCATCGGGTGGAGGTTTTGACGTACTTTCGGCATAAAACACTATTTTTTCATTTCCTTTTCTTATCGTTATCGTTCCTTGGTAATGATCCACAATGACTTTCGCGGTTCTCAAGAATGGTCTTCCTAAAGTGAGAGGGACTCGGGCATCGACCTCTATATCAACTACGGCGAAATCCACGGGAAACTGGAATTTATCCACTCGTACCATAACATCGTTGACTACGCCAACCGTGTGAGCAATTGTTCGATTAGCTAATTCGATAGTCATACAAGTCGGTATAAGAGTCTTTAATCCAAGCTCATGATATATCGCAAGAGGCATGAGACTTATGCTTGCACCTGAATCGGTTAGGGCATTATATTCCTTAATATCATTTAAGGAGCAAGGAAGGAGGAATTTCCCGGGATCACCAAGCTTTTCGGAAGCTTGGTTTGAGGAAGAATTAAACGGTGTAGGCTCAATTGAAATCTTTGAAATTCATTTTCCACCCTTGGATCATAATAACCGCTTCCCCTCTCATCACAACCCTTGGATTGAGCTTGATGACATGCTTCGGCCAATAAGAGAGTGACAAGTGGCCTCTAGCACACGGATCAATGATGTGTCAGTCCCATTGTCAGTAGGGTGTCAGGGGAAAGTACGAAAAAGCCCTTAATTGCTGTTAATTTGGTTAATTACACGGTTGGGTGAATTAGGGTTCGTGTAAACTGGGTAATTGGGGTAAAAGGGGGGCGGGAAAGGTTTTTTTATTATTCTTTGATATTTGACCGGGGTTTAAATGAGTTGACCGTGGGTAAAATAAACCGGGTTTGGGGGTTCGGGTCTCAATATTAAACCGGGTAGGAGTGTGTTAAAGGTTGGGCTCGGGTCTTTACTTTTGGGCCGAATGGTTTAACAAGGATTGGATTGGATTTAATTTGAACCCATGTTAACTTGAAAGGACCAATATTGTACAATTTGAATTTTCCAGGGACCAAATGTGAAATTCTGAAAATCTCATCAAGGACCAATCATGTAAAGCTCTAAAAATCCAAGGGTGACTTTTGTAATTTCTGAATCTTTGAGGGATCAATTCTGTCAAAAGCTCAAAGTGTAGGGACTATTCTTGACTTTTCTTCAAACTTTGCTGAAACTTCAAAAATCATCTTTTGAGAATAAAATCTTCCAAAATACACAATCTTGACCTTCCAGCTCAGCTAAAACTCTCTTGATCTCTCGTGCTCGGATTTACATCTGATTTGGATTCTTTTTGCGTGTTTTTGCATATCCGTACCTGCACAAGCACAAACTCAAGAAAACCACAAATATAAGCAATAAACGGCTTTTCCTTGGTTGTTTTGGGTCAGTTTTGATAATGAAAAGGTATGTGTTTTAGCACATACCAAAATACCCCAGACGAGACTATTGCCGTGTCCTCACGCAATGCAATCAACTCACGCTTCTAAAACCAAGGATCTCAATCTCTTTCTACTAAACTTATGAAGACGCTTAAATTGGTATGTCCAAACCATCAAGTTATCTCACACAAGCTAGCCACTTGTGAATGACTAACCGTAAGAAACTTCAAACAATTCAGACAAACCAATAAGAGAAGAAGTAGTCAATGTTCCTCAAAAGAGATTAAGAAAGCCTTAATTCTAAAAACGCCCCGTTTACCTTTTAAATCACATGTATAGATATTACGATTAAGCACATCCGATTATGAATGACGGTTTGTTGAACTTTCATGTCGATCAATAACTCAAACATTTTTCAAACGACACGTTAGGATCACGGAGTAGAAAACACAACACAGCGTGAAGTGACCATACGGATAGAATACATCGTCCCTGATTTTTCACAAGTCCCAAACTAAGCGTAAAACCGAAATCATTTTTACATATGACTCTAGATGCTAACACTACCCATGGAAGTTACATGTGTACTTACCTTTTGTTCCCATTTTCCTATTTTCCTCTAGATTTTTTTATTTTTGTGAGAAATGAATTTCTTCAAATTCTCGTTTCGATAACTTTTATTCCGATAAAGATATAAAGCTAAGTCGATAATTAGTTATCCGCCTTCCCTCAAGAACCATTGTCGTAAAAATGAGGTCCACATCAAGGAATTTTTATTCACTTATACTTTTGACTTTTCAATTTTCATTTTTCAACATCAAATTTTTTTTTTTTTTTTTTTTTTTTTTTTGTGCACTTATACCTTTACTTATATGAGCTGTGAACCACGGAGCTTCACGGGGTAATTCCAAGACTATAGGCTTCATGAGATGAGAATCCCGGCTGGCTAGGCTAAGACCTCATTCAATCCCGGCTAAAGATCCAAGGGTCCGATCTCGACACCGCAGCTCACAACTTTATTTATTGCATTTCACATATCACTGATTACTCATTTATTTATTACGGATCCTTGATGTGTACCCAATTTTTAAAACAAAGATTCTTTAAAGAAGATAAAGAACTAACTATCGCCAAAAACTCGACATCTCTAATTATTATTAGACAGATATGGGGTGAAACAATTTTGTGGGAACAAAAAGCCATAAGTACCTTCGATGGGCTCTAAAGAGAACCAACTACTCCACGTTTAGCATCTAAACTCATAATTAACTCTATCATTTCTCGATCTCTGCAAATTTAAAATCCCAAATAATGAGATCCGCAGATGCTTAGCCGATAATTTTTAGATTATCTATGGTTAAGGGAACAAGCTAGGGCTCAACACGCCCGGTCAAGTCAGAATTCCATTCCTACTCTCACCAGCGGAAAGTCAACAAGGTGTCAAAACATATATTAACTTAGCAAATGCTTCGTCTAATGAAATCTAGTCATGCATATTTAAAGTCACTCAGGGAAACTTGCAAAATCTTGGCCTTGTGAGCTAGAATTCGCATTTTATAGCTTCTAATCTAAGAGACTAGCAAAACTTTTCAATCAAAAAGACTTAACAAAAGCTTACAAAAAAAAAATTAAATTTTCTCATTTTTGCACAATTTTTCATTTTCTAAGGAAAAACGGGGTTACGAGAGAAACACGACAGAAATAAGCAAGTGCGGTCAAATCAAATCGAAGATTACCCTACCCCAGACTAGAATGGAACATTGTCCTCAATGTTTAAAGCAAGGGTATCACGAAAATCTAAAAGCCGTTTATTAAGTATGCTAGAAGATAAACGTTAATCGATAAGATTAGGATATCGGATTTCCATCAGCAACGATCATGAGACTCGAGTGGAGAAAATGACAAACTTCGAGCACGAGAGTCTTCATATCGGGAACATCCTAAACACAACATCACAAACAACCAAACACGAGAAATCGAAGAGGTAGACCTCTTCACGTCACTTATTAGAAAAGAGAAAGAAGAGAAGGATAAGCATGGGGTGCCTCCCACGAAGCGCTACTGTTTTTCTTAAACGAGTCGTTAGCCTGACTCGTCCCCGAATTTATTTGTCCTTGGGGAAGAAAATGGTAGAGATACCAGGGTCAAAAACGGTGTCCTCATTCCCGAAAGAATGAGACCGGGTGGGTTGGGAGGGAAAGAAAATGTCGGGCTCAAGCACATAAGGAATGATTCCTCCCAAACTCACATAAGGCATATGAAAGATCGATCCATCATCCGGTGGTTTTTGGCGGGACGAAGGGATGAAGGATTGATAAGAGAATACTCCAAGAAAGACGGGAGCTCATGGTATAGAAAGGTGTGACTCAAAGGCTCATCAACGAAGGCATCCAAGAGAGGATCCTTATTTCGAATAACATTTTTAGCATAAAACTCATCAACGCGTATCCCGGGGTTGAAAATCTTGTCTTCGGAGAGAAAGGAGATCAAAGTGTCATCTATGTGAAAATCCTTACAAGGAGAGGATTCACTTTCGGCTAAAAAATAATATTGGACCTCGGGATCAATAAGTTCATCTGTCGACAACTTCACTTCCTTATCTTTCTTTGGAAAAAACGGATCATCGTATTCTTCTTTATCCTCAGAGAAAATCGAGTCGGTAGGAGTAAGTTCATCGGTGAACTCCTCACTTTCTTCGTCAAAGAGTTGATTTTCAAAATTTTGAGTATATTAAGAATCGAATTCGAACAAGGGATTTGTGAATGTCGTTTTGAAAGATTCTGGATCGAAAGATGTCTCAAAAGAAGGTTCCATGATTTCAGAAGAAAGAGTGGGATTGCCACTCAAAAGAAGGTTGATTTTCTTAGAAATCGGAGATGGGACAAGTGGTGTGCTCTCAGAGCTAGCAGTTTCCACCACTACCGTTGTAGACTCCTTTTCTTGTTTCTTTTTCCGTTCAGCTTGTATTGTTGACATACTCTTGATCGTAAACCTTGAAAGATCAATTCGAGACGTTTTGGGTTCAACTTTCTTCTCATCATTCGGAAAAATGGAATTACCACTTTCTTGAGAAAAATCAATCACACCGATGCTATGAATCGAATGATCATCGGGTGGAGGTTTTGACGTACTTTCGGCATAAAACACTATTTTTTCATTTCCTTTTCTTATCGTTATCGTTCCTTGGTAATGATCCACAATGACTTTCGCGGTTCTCAAGAATGGTCTTCCTAAAGTGAGAGGGACTCGGGCATCGACCTCTATATCAACTACGGCGAAATCCACGGGAAACTGGAATTTATCCACTCGTACCATAACATCGTTGACTACGCCAACCGTGTGAGCAATTGTTCGATTAGCTAATTCGATAGTCATACAAGTCGGTATAAGAGTCTTTAATCCAAGCTCATGATATATCGCAAGAGGCATGAGACTTATGCTTGCACCTGAATCGGTTAGGGCATTATATTCCTTAATATCATTTAAGGAGCAAGGAAGGAGGAATTTCCCGGGATCACCAAGCTTTTCGGAAGCTTGGTTTGAGGAAGAATTAAACGGTGTAGGCTCAATTGAAATCTTTGAAATTTGTTCCAATTTCTCTTCATAAATCTTTTCAGCAGCTTTGATCATATTAGTCGTAAGTTTGAATTTCGTTCCGGAAACAACTTTCATTTTGTCGAACCGTGATTGAACAGATTTGCACGGTGTAAGGTTAGAACTTGGCATGATGACAGATATAGAAGGAACTTGGGCAACCAGAGGTTGGACGTATTTGGCTTTTCCATTATCAAGAGGAATTACCGTGTCCTTTGTCACCTCGGTCTCTCATGCTACATTCCTCACCGGAGAAGAAGTAGTCATTGAGGGCCCATTATCTCGAATGTTTATAGATTTCATTTCTCCTTTCGGGTTTGGAATTGTGTTACTTGGGAAAGAACCGGAACCCGAGGGTTGAGAATAAGATGTAGACGTTGACCGGCTTGAAAGAAACTAGCCATCATATTCTTTATTTCCGACATCTGTTTGTTGCTTGTAGCTTCCATCTCCTTTTGAAGTCCGTCCCTCATGCCGTTAATTTAATTTTGCAAACTTTTGATGGTGTAATCAGAATTCTTCATGTAAGTTAGAAAATCGTTGTTCGGGGTGGCTTGAGGAGGTGCTTGATAAGATTGTTGAGGAGGAGGTGGTTGTTGGTAAACTTGAGATGGAGGAGCTTGGTAGTGTTGATTTCCATGATTAAAATTAGCTCCTTGGTTCTGATTGTTGTTACCATTGAAACGGTTTTGATTCTGGTTTTGTTGTTGAGGTTGGTTGAAGCCGGGAGGTCCGAGATAATTGTTTGAACGGTAGCTAAGAAGATTTCGATCTCCTTGCGTTGATTGTAGTTTCTGTAGCAGCATAAACATTCTCATGTGCGAAACCACCGATGGTCGGGCACTCGGAATAAAAATGTGGACCTCCACAAGTCTCACAAATCTGGTGTACCGATTTCACTTGTTGTTGTTGATTCTGATTGTTCATCTGAGTAATCCGTAAGATATCATCGATCTTTTTGTTCAATGCGGCTATTTCGAGAGAAGAAGACGTATTTGATCGAGATGATGCACCCTTTCGGCGGTAGAATCCCAATAATTGTAATGAGCGGTCATGTTCTCAATAAGATCGTAACATTCCTGGGGACGTCTTTTCATGAAAGTTCCACCGGCAGCAGCATTAATCGTTTCACGGTGTCTCAACGTTAAACCATTATAAAACGTATCAATTTGAGTGACAAGCAACATGTTATGATTCGAACATCGATCAATCGCAAGCTTATATCGTTCCCAAGCTTCAAACAAAGATTCATCGGATATTGCCGAAATTAATGATATCGTTCCTCAACTTCGTCACCATTGATGGTGGAAAGTACTTTGCCAGAAACTTCGAAACCATTTCCTCGAAGGTATGAATTGAATTCTTCGGGAGTCGATCAAACCAAGATGTGGCATGATGAGTCAAAGAGTATGGAAAAGATACGACGAAGGGCGCATCGGAGACCCCATTCGCTTTCATACTCGAGTAACCGTTAGAAACTTATCAAGATGCTTGTTTGCATCATCATCTGGTAAACCGTGAAATTGACAACTGTTTTTTACTTGTTCTATCATGTGATGTTTCAAGCTAAAATCGGTAGCTTGGATATTAGTCGGTGCAATGGGTCCACCCCTCCCGTACATGGTAGGTTGACATAACTCCTCCATCGTTCGGAGATCGGGAGCTACATTTTGATTACCGGGAGGAGGATTTGGACCAGGTGTGGTGGAATGTTAGCAGCAGCCATATTACGTAACTCGCACGTTCGATTCGATTATGAAGTCGTCTAGATCGAGAGCGAGCGCATGCACTTAAAAACCAATTAAAAGAAACCGATATTCGAAAACACAGTGAACTTAAACCAATAATCCCAAGTGAATAAATCACCTCTACAAGACAAACGCACAAGCGAGCGGAGAAGCTTTGTAGGTCAGCGAAGCTTATTAAAACCCGCTTCTTTACATGCAATTTAATGTCGACCGCCCTTATACCCACCACACAGTTTGTTTATCCAATAGAAGTAAATAAATCCACAAGCGACACAAAGGCAAGTTTTTGATCTTTGTTCGGAACTTATAATGATAAAACCTCCGTTGAGAATGTTATATAATTGGTGTCTTCTATTTATTAGCAAAAACAAAGGAGAAAATCTTTTTGTATTTTTAATCTGATATATATATACAAAAGAAAAAGGAAAATATTTTTTACTTTTTTATTTTATAGAAAAATAACTTCACGAATGAAGGATCTCAAGTCACTAATCGACAAACTTCAAACGATATTGTCGTGACACAACCTCCCCGGCAGCGGCGCCAAAATTTGATTTGTATAGGGGTCAAGGGTTATGTGTGGGGATAAATCCTTAATATCAATATCAAAAATAATCACGAAGATAGATTCAAATTCTCTTAGGAAAAAGAATAATAAATCAAATCCCGTGTGTGATCGTGTAGTACGGATTAGTCAACCCGAATCGTTTTCCCAACGAGGCGTGAATTGCCAACGTCGTTCTTGGTTTGTATTTTATGCTTGATGTATGGATTATAGATTTGATTATAAACTACGGGAATGGGAAAGTATTTAAGGAAATCTAACTACGGGAAATCCTAAACGCGATCTAAAATAAAACGTATTAAACAAAACGCGATTAAAATGCAACTACGTCTAAACGATACCCTAAAAATGCCTAAATCTACTTTTACTTTAAAAATGTAATAAGAAAACTATTTTAGAATTAAAACTATTTTTTTTGGATTTTTCTTGATTTAATAAAAATTAAAAACTAATTTAAACTATTTTAAACTAATGAAAAATACCAAATCGAAAGAGAAAAATGAGGAAAAATCTTTTTTATGCTTTTTATATTTATCTTAAACTATTAAAATTGAAAAATTATTTTTGGAACTATTTCTCAATTATTTTCAATAAAAGCTAATTTAAAATTGATTAAAAACTATTTTAAATTGAGAAAAATAACAAATGAAGACCAAAAATTATGAGAATTTCAGGAAAAATCTAAAAAGTTAATATGAATCTAAGAAAAATGAAAAATCAACAGGCTATGTGTAGAATATAAAAGCTATAGTGCAAATGCTACTAGAATAAGCTACTAAGAATAAGCAAATAAGCTACTAAGCTAACCAAACAAGAATGAAGCTATCTTATACTAGAATAAGCTAATTACTACTGAAAGTACCTACTGTTAACAAGCTAAAAGCTCAGAACCTTGATTTAAGCTAACTGCTCAAATGAACAAACCAGTGAAGACCCCCTATTGTTTGAGCTTATACACTAGCTTATCAAATAAGCAAAACAGAAATCAACTTATGCAGTCCTATAGACCACCTGGCCAGCTACAATTCCACCAAATTTCAAGTCCTAACTCCTAGAATTAAGACCAGTGCAACAGATACAAATCTGCCTGATTCACACTCAGGTGTGAACAGGGCAGATAGTGGCTTGTTGATGAGCTTATTTGAAGCTCAAAATGACAAGCTCAGATTTGACAAAAAGTGTTTATCAGATCTAGACCAAGTGAAAATCAAGTATCCAAGGTTTCAAACTCTAAAACTCGGTTATGAATCGAAAAATGATTCACAAAGTTTTGTTGAAAACTGCAATTGACAGATTTTTGACTTTTATAGAACACATTTAAACTTTGACCAAACTGAGTTTTAATCCAAATTATTGAACAGGTTATGATGATATAAGACTAATGATGATTACACTAAGCTAGATCTAGTAATTATGAACCAATTTGCGTTTATGAATCCTCTTGATTTTGACAGAAGCAAAAGCTAGATCAGATTAAACTTAATTTTGACTATAAGAGCTAAACTGCAATCCACAAGACCTCAAATGACTTACAAACAACTACCTTAACAAGTATAGACTACTCTTATCAGTACTGCTATCCTCTAACTCAATTATATCAACTGAACCAAACACTACTTAATCTACTGTATAATGAACTAGATGACAGATAATGATCAAATTAAGCTAAACAAGCATCAAACACCAATCAATCAGTAACAATAACAGCTAATGAACAGATTCAAACACAGATTAAATGATCAACACAGATTATGAACTTACAAGGATCCTTAGCCACTGTGGCTTGCCAAAATGATGAAACAAGTAACTCTAACCTATCAACCACTAATCCTAATTCAATCCAGCTCAGTATTCAACCCAATAACAGCATCAGTAACATCCAAATCCAGATCCTAAACCAGTAGAACCAGATCCAAAACAGCAACTGTAGCTTCTGATTCACCTTGAGATTTTGTGATTTGAGACAGAAAACAATTATAAGCTCACTATAAGCTACTAACAAGCTTAAATGAACATATGAAACAGTAAATCAGTGGTGGATCAATCCAAACACTAATCTAAAGTGATTTTTTAATTTTCAAATGATTTATTTGATTTTTTTTTTTTTTTTTTTTTTTTGAGATTTTGAGAAGATAAGCTAAAAATATTGATAAAAACACTGAAATAAGCACTAAAATAAGTTTGAAAGCAGATTAAGGATATAAGAAACTTAACACAAACAATTGAAATTTAAATGCAACTTATATTAATAATAGAGATTTTTAGTACAAATACGAATTACAAAATATTAAAACATTGAAAATGTGAATAACCACTACAACTAAAACTTAGAGAGAAGAAAAATACAGGAATTAAGATACTAAGAGATACAATTTGTGAACAAAAGAGAGGGTCTATAAATAGTTGAGCTAAGGCTTGGAAGGATCTCGAAATTCTTCTCTTTGTGCTTCTTTGCATTCATTTTCCACCCTTGGATCATAATAACCGCTTCCCCTCTCATCACAACCCTTGGATTGAGCTTGATGACATGCTTCGGCCAATAAGAGAGTGACAAGTGGCCTCTAGCACACGGATCAATGATGTGTCAGTCCCATTGTCAGTAGGGTGTCAGGGGAAAGTACGAAAAGGCCCTTAATTGCTGTTAATTTGGTTAATTACACGGTTGGGTGAATTAGGGTTCGTGTAAACTGGGTAATTGGGGTAAAAGGGGGGCGGGAAAGGTTTTTTTATTATTCTTTGATATTTGACCGGGGTTTAAATGAGTTGACCGTGGGTAAAATAAACCGGGTTTGGGGGTTCGGGTCTCAATATTAAACCGGGTAGGAGTGTGTTAAAGGTTGGGCTCGGGTCTTTACTTTTGGGCCGAATGGTTTAACAAGGATTGGATTGGATTTAATTTGAACCCATGTTAACTTGAAAGGACCAATATTGTACAATTTGAATTTTCCAGGGACCAAATGTGAAATTCTGAAAATCTCATCAAGGACCAATCATGTAAAGCTCTAAAAATCCAAGGGTGACTTTTGTAATTTCTGAATCTTTGAGGGATCAATTCTGTCAAAAGCTCAAAGTGTAGGGACTATTCTTGACTTTTCTTCAAACTTTGCTGAAACTTCAAAAATCATCTTTTGAGAATAAAATCTTCCAAAATACACAATCTTGACCTTCCAGCTAAAACTCTCTTGATCTCTCGTGCTCGGATTTACATCGATTTGGATTCTTTTTGCGTGTTTTTGCATATCCGTACCTGCACAAGCACAAACTCAAGAAAACCACAAATATAAGCAATAAACGGCTTTTCCTTGGTTGTTTTGGGTCAGTTTTGATAATGAAAAGGTATGTGTTTTAGCACATACCATAGTCCTTGTTGGTCGTTCCTGCGATCTTTGGAGACTACCAAAGTGGCCAACGATCGATCATGAAATCATGCCACAGCGGTGGCAATCGATTGTAACTAACCCATTGTACTTAGTTTAAAGAAAGAGAGAGAAAGTAAAGTGGTTTTCACCCAAAAAGTGGGGTGAAAGTTTTATAAGCAAAATCCGATCAATTTCACTAATTTTACTTTCTAAGAAAAACTTGAGAACACGACTTTTATCACTTTCACTTTCTTTCCTTCCTTTTACTCAACTTGAGAACACAGTGTTTGTAATGTTTAAAAAACCAACAAAAAATTCCAATTAGAGACAAGTGTGTAGTGTTAATCTTTTTAAGCATTTTTATTATAAAATGTCTCAAATGCTTTATATAGTAGTATAGGTAGTGTTTGAAGAATAAAATTTTCTCATAATATATGATTTCCACCTGTTTTCGAAAAACTTCAAGAACATATTTAAATAAACAACTTAAAACTAACGTGAATAATGGTATCATAATTAAATCATTGTAGGATGACCATTTAAATCCTAATTCTCCTGAATATTTTGTATAAATTCTTTCCTCTAAATTTTATTGCGTATTTTCTTGAATTTCTTGAAGAGTTTAACTATCAAGTTTAGTGTATATATATGAATTCAAGTTTTTCGAGCCGAGCTCAAGCCTTACTTGAAGTTTTGGTCCCTGTGGTTGGCCAAATTTCAGTTTCGGTCTCCAAAACTTTAAAAGTGCAGCGATAGTCTCTATTTTGGAGTTTGAATTGCATTTTGTGGTCCTTAAACAAAGTTAATGACTAAAATACCCTTTGTCTTCTTCATAAGAAGACAAGGGTAATTTGGTCATTTCACACCGATCGAGGGCCAAAAATGCAATTCAAAATTCAAAATGGAGACTATCGCTGCACTTTTAAAGTTTTGAAATTCGAAACTGCAATTTGGCCCAACCACAGGGACCAAAAATGCAATTAACTATTAACATTTTTGGGATATATTTTTGTTGGGTTTTTGCACCACAAGACCACTATACTTTCTAAAAAAAATCATATAGGTCACTATACAAATTTTTTGTTTATTTAAATTACTATACTTTCGTTTAGTTTTAAAATAGTCATTTAGCTTTCAAAAACAAAACATTTAAGCCACTTATGTAACATGTCATCACCATGTCAACACTACATTGTCCATGTCAGCATCATCTCCGTCTTTGTCATCGCTGCAACCGGTACATCAGCTTTAACACACTCTTTTCGATCAAATATAATACATGGGATTATCATTTTCTAGTTTTTGAGATATCGTAAGTTCAACATATTTGTAACCTTTTACGGATTAATTATTTGATATAATTGTCAACTTTTAGAGGCTTAAAAATAATTTATTTTAAGGTAATTTTGATGATACAGAACTTGATAGTTGATATATTGCAGTAACATTTTTATTCGTTGTTCATCTTGTTACGTAAAATCCATACCAATCATCATCACAAACAGTTTTAGGTGGACGAAACACTAACAAGTTATAAAAACAATGCTTTATACTCAACCTTTACATACAAATCTATAGACATAGATTTTCCCAGATCTTGAGTTTGAAAGATGGATGTTGACGACGGCAGTGGGAAGTGAACGACGGCTGTTTACGACGGTTGTAGTGAAATTTTCAAATCAAGCATGGTGAATGGCCGGCCCTGGGGGTGGGCGGGCAGGGCGACCGCCCAGGGCATCACACGAATAGGGCGCATCAATTTTTGGGTGTTATGAATCATGATTATGTGATGAATATGGTGTTCTGACGATAAAACCGAATGTTAAACACTTGAGTTAGTTTTAAACTTTTAATAAGCTGTTTCAATGGACAAATATGTACGGTTTCCGGAAAAAGGAATGGTCGCCGGAGGAGGTAAAGGAATGGTCACCAGAGAGGAAGATGAAGACTAAAAGTATTATAAATTTAATTTTGATACACTCGTACTTTTTTGTTTGACTTGGTCACATGATTAGTACATAGGGAATATAAATTTTATTTAATTATGTCATTTACTTTTAACTTATTTTAATTAACTATAAATGATAGCACATGTTATACAGATGCCCAAAGAAGTTTTTTAATTATGTCATTTTTAAGTTTTTTAAGTTGTAAGGATAAGTTGTTCGTGCTTTTCATGTACTCCTTACTTCTCATATTAATTATCCACTTCAAATATTTTAAGTTTTTCTTTCTTAACTTTGACCATATATATTTTATTTTTGGTTGTGTTATATTATATTTGATGCAAAATATATGAATAGATTGAGTTTTAAATGTATTTCCACTACATATTATTTTATCTAATACTATATAACACAAACAAAAATATTAATGGTCAAAGTTGTAAAAGAAAAAACTTAAAAAGTCAAACATGGACATTTAATATGAGACTGAAAGAGTAGTATAGATAAATTTACGTATTTATCTAATCTTTGTTTGCAAAGTAATTATCTTTAATTTACTAGTGTTAAAGGTACGCCATTCCATATAAATGTATTTTAATCAAATGTAACGAAATTATGACATTCTTCAAGTTTTATGGAGTCTATATATCTGGTTTTAACACTTTATCGAGTATATCTACGTGTATTTTTCTACAACATTTTGTGGGGGCATTTTTCTATCATCTTGCTCAGGGCATCAAAATCCTCAGGACCCCCCTGGTGATGCTGTTGTCAGTGGTTCGAGCTTTATTGCATTGCAGTGTTAATGGCGGTGTTGAGCGGCTCGGAACGAGCGACAGTGGTGTTGCTCTACAGCCAGGTATTGGTTGTGGTCGATGGCTATGGTGTTAGACGGTGGCTGTATGAGATGGTTTTGTTACAATATTATGCAAGACTCTAACAACTGAAGGAGATGAGAGACGAGGAAGACGATGTAAAAACGTATTTTTCAAAATTAAAAAGTGCTTGTAAAATTTCTAGGGAAAAAAAGGCCATGTAGATATATACAGTCACGTGTGATGCCACAGTAGCATTAAAATGAGACATCAGTAAAGTGTAACTAGTAAACTTTAATATAGTGATTTAATTAAACAAATCAAAAAATAGAATGACGTGAATAAATAAAAATATTATGTAGTGACCTAAGACTAGTCGGCAAGGGCAAGGTGAGTGCCAAGTGAGTGTGCTAGTCACTCGTGAGTCCCCGTGCCATCCCAAACAACTCACACGTGAGTCACTCAACCCAATGCATATTAAGGTGAGTGATTCACCTTATTGATCAACGTGCCCTTCTTCCAAAATACTACCCCATTTGATACCGGTTTGTATAAAAAAAAATTCCCCACTACCTCATTTAAAAAAAAAAAAGTATGTATATTTTGTATATTAATCTGAGAGTATGAAGCACGAAAGTAGTTGACAAACTTTTATTCATTACGAAAGTAAAGGAGACTACGTTACATAGAAAATTAAATCGCGATACATAAAAGAAAGACATGTATTAAAACAACTAATGATAATCCGGGTGATCCCAGGTTTGAGAGTTGTTGGAGTCGTAACCATCGTCGTAAAGATACTCAGACGAACCTTCAAATCTGCTCTCATCCCACTCTGCATACAAAGCATCGAATTCTCTGTCCCGACGTTCTTTTTCCTAGCAGCTTCCTCCATCTCTAGCAATACCTGTTCATCTTGGAGCATAAGTCGCTCCCTTTCGGCTTCCTTCTTTTCGCTTGCTCTTTCTCGCTTGCTCCTTTCTCGCTTCCTCCTTAAGAGCAGCTTCATCCAGTTCTCTTAAAAGTTCATCTTCATTAATTTGTTGGCCGAAGTCTTTTTGCTCGGGAAATTGTTGGCCAAAGTCTTTCTTAGACATTATTCAGAGAATTTGGTAAGAAATTTTATGTGTGTGTGTGTGTGGCTTGTGAGTGTGGATATATATAGGAAAAATTTTGAATTTGAATTTTGTATTCGTTACACTGTAGTATCTGAATTTAAATTTGAATTTTGAATTTATACACCTACTTGTGTTTTGTTGTATTAAAAAAAAATGGTTAAGGTGAGTGAAAGTGAGTGACTTGTCCACACAAAGGTGAGTGAAAGTGAGTGGAAGAAAGAGGAGAGAGAAAGCTGACGTGGCGCTGATGTGTAAGGTGAATGTGTAGGAACCTTGCCATCCAGCCTAATAAGTATGATGACTTGTGTGAGTGCAAAAGCCTTATTTTTGTTTGTGATTGTGTCTCTCACTCTCACTTTACTCTCAAGTCTCAAACACATTATTCCAATAATAATGCCTTCATTTCCGATCATCATCATCATCGCCTTTACAATCCTCCTAACCCTAACTCACGGAAAAAAAACAAAAAACAAAAAAGTTAACCAATTAATTACCTCTAATCATTAATTTATCACTTTTTTTTTTACTAATCAATTAATTTTGTTTTTGTTACAGGTATTAACAGTGAGTTATTGCTAGAGGAGGGTTATAGTGTAACGACGTTAATTGACAGTGATAAGTTTAGTCTTAACCCTGTCGCTGTCTTAACTGGATCATTAAATGATGACATCATCGTTTTGGATTCTGTTAGGAGTAGTGTTTTTACGGTGTCGTTTATAATCGGTGAAGGTATATTAAGTTTTGATTTTATTTGTAAGTTAATTACGCGCGAGTATAGGTATAATTGTTGTTTCGCAAGTAGCGTTTAGTGTAGCATTTTAGATTATGTTTAATTGCTTGCTAAGGAGGTGTTTGTTTAAGCTTATTTAAGGGCTTGTGAGCTTATTTGTGCTTCGGCTTATATTTCATAAGCCTCAATTTTTCGGCTTATTTTGAGACTTATGGGCTTATATAGGTTTATCATGGTTTGATAAACTTATACAGTATAAGCCATAAGTCTCAAAATAGGCCGAAAATTGAGGCTTATGAAATATGAGCCGAAATCAAATAAGCTCATAAGTCCACATATAAGCTTAAACAAACACCCCCTAATTATACAAATGCAACTCAGATAAGCGTTGAAATATAATGGGCTAATTGCACGGAAATGTATCTGACTTGTCACATTTTATAGTTATGTATAGCCATTTTTTTTCTAGATCTATGTAGCATACTTTTGAATTTGGTTTTTTTGGTGTTCCGTATGACCAGTTGTGTATTATTTGACTGATTTACTCCTCTTCTGGTTAAATTTGAGTGTATAAATTAAGGCTAAAATCGTCGAATAATACACACAACTGATTATACTGTACATCGAAAAGACCAAATTCAAAGGTATGCTACATAGGTCTAGAAAAAAAAATACATTTCCGTGCACTTTAGCTCAAATATAAACGCTATTGTTTCTAGTATTGCCAAAAACACCTTATTTAGGGAAAATGAGTGTGATGTCATTGTCATCTAAGCTTGCCTTTGTTTGGCGACAAGCTTATTGGATAATTTAGCTTCTAAAGTGTAGAATATAATGATTGTTTGGCAACGAGTGTTTAGCTTTTGGAATTTTTTTGTAATGCTTGGATTCGAAACGCTAATGAAAGATGATTTTGGATTATTGTTTTAAAACGCTCGTTAAACGCTAATGAAAGATGATTTTATGAATCTGGTCATTTATCAATCCAAACAGCTGTTTGCTTTGAAGGTTTAGATAGTAAACATTCAAATGCGTAATTAAGGCCTTGAAATTTTGCATAGATGGTTTGCCTAGAAACTATAAGAAGAATGAGTTTTGCTAAACTTTTTGACAGTTCACGTGAGCATGGATTGAAAATTTCATTGTGTTTTTGACTCATAAATTTAAGGGCAAATGACAAAAAAATGCATCGAACTTGACACTTTTTACGATTGTGTGTAGCCAACTATTTTTTTTCATATTGTGTGTACTGAACTTTCAGAATTCGATTATTGTGTGTATTTTGTGACCATTTTACCCTTAATTTTTTCAAAATTTGAAGGGTAAAATGGTCATTTTACATGGCAGAATAGTCACAAAATACACATAATGATCGAAATTTGAAAGTTCAGTACATACAATAAGAAAAAAAATAGTTAGCTACACACAATCACATAAAGTGTCAAGTTCGATGCATTTTTTTGTCATTTGCCCTAAATTTAAACAGGAAGGAACTGTATTACGATAATGCATTGCGACTTGAAATATGATTATTGTTTTATGCAGTAAGCGAGATCAAGAAGCTCTCTGGTAATGCGGATGGTAAAGCTGGGTACAAGGACAGGGATTTGGGGTCGGCCGAGTTTAATAAGCCCAAAAGTTTTGCTATTGACAAGAAAAACAACATTTACATTGCTGAAAAAAGCAACCACGTCATAAGGAAAATAAGCAAATCGGGTACACATCGATATTTTAACATGAACAAAGTAATTCACAACTTCCTATGCTTAACATTTGAACATTTTAGATGTCATACTGAGATCACCGGGATCTCATTTATACCATCACGATTAGTTTAGTTGATTATGTCATAAAAGGCAACCCTAACGTTGACACACATAACCCATGAAACCAAATTTATTTAAATGGTGGGCGGGCTAGGTGGGTTGTTCAGGTAAACGGGTTGTATTCGGGTTGAGTTTATAATATTCAGTTCTGTATTTTTTAATACCAACTATAAACAAGTTAGGTGGGTCAATCTATTTACGATTTCAAACCATTTAGAGTTTAGAGTTTAGACACCCTAACCCATTTATTTTCGTGTTGGTTCGGGAATTGCCACACTTAATGTCCTGTAATCTACAATCACATTGTTCAAAAGGGCATACGATCTATATGCCATGAATCTGCTGACATGTGATTTGCAAATTTGATTAAAGTTCCAAGGATTCTAGTCGCGGCATTTTTTTTTTTTTTTTTTTTTTCTTCTTTTTAAATCTTTATTGTAACTACTGTATTTGTTTATCTTGGACTAATGGCATAATAGGTGTGACCACAATTGCTGGTGGAAATATTAAAATGCCAGGCAAAGCAGATGGACCTGCTCAAAATGCTTCATTCTCTGATGATTTTGAGCTGGCTTTTGATCCTCAAAGATGTGCGTTATTGATTGCGGATCATGGAAATAGACTGGTCCGTCAGCTTAATCTAAAGGCTGAGGATTGTGCTGATAATTCTTCCGGATCTGGTAAGTTTTACGGATATCCTTAAACTTGTTGATTAACTCCGATAGTTATAATATCTTTTCAAGATTCTACTTAACACGCATCTTGATATTTACATTTTCAGTCCTTGGATCAACTGCAGCTTGGGGTATCGGTCTGGGAGTTGCTTGTTTAATTGGCTTGATGGCCGGTTTTGTTATTCGTCCTTATGTCCTCCCATATGTAAGCTTCTCTAATAGTTTCATCACTATATGGGTTCTTTGCTACACTACTCAGTAGAGGTGGCAAATTGGGCTGTAGTGGCGGGTTGTAACGGGTCAAAACAGGCAAGGTCATGTTGGCCAACCCACAAACACTTTTTTACCCCACTTTGTGTACTTTTACTGTGATAAATATAGAGATGACAGTTACTACCCATATATCGACGAATGGTTTTACTTGGGTTATTTATTTTTATTGGGTCGAGGAAAGTAAAACATTTAACTAAGAGGAAACGGGTATAAGTCACCCAAACTTTTTTATGAAAAAACCTCCCAAATCATTTTAATAATAAAAAAAAAAAAAAAAAAAAAAGCTAATAACTCTTGAAATTTATAATCATAAATGACACACTAATTGTTTATAGAAAAAGTAACTTTTTAGAGAAAGTATTACCAAACCAGTCCGACCCGGCCATTTTTTGCCACTTGTAGCTATAGGTATGACCTGTATATTTATCTAACCAAATTCTGTAGACAGGACGCTTCAGGCCATCAGCAACTCAACATGACATGGAAGCATTACCTAATGAATCTGGTGAAACTAGTGACCTTCTACTGCGCCACGAAAAGCGCACTTGCTAGCCGTAATAATATCTACCATCTTTTCAAGAAGTTTCTTACTTTATCTTTCAACCAACTCACTCTAATTTTCGGCCTTAACATTATTAGACCTCGACCCACTCCTATGAAACCCCGTTTCTTTATTAGATTGTGATGTATTTCCACAGCCTACATCTACGAACCCCGTGTCTTTTTTAGATTATGATGATTTAAGTAACCACGAGA
Source organism: Chrysanthemum makinoi (assembly GCA_910596185.1). Classification (NCBI taxonomy): domain Eukaryota; kingdom Viridiplantae; phylum Streptophyta; class Magnoliopsida; order Asterales; family Asteraceae; genus Chrysanthemum; species Chrysanthemum makinoi. Next base: position 9,803,447 of record OU343225.1, on the reverse strand, counting down.
TGAGCTGTGGAAATACATAACAATCTAAAGATAAACTAATTGATGAATTGAAGGAGTTAATCACTTTTGATTGCACCCTCAATCCTAATTTATCTTTAGATCAAGAAAATGTGCATAGAGTTGAAGAAAAGAACGACATTTCTCTTGGAACTAGTGGGAATATCGATAAGCAGATTTGTGCTAATTTTGCGAGTTTTGTGGAAGGTAGTAAGACAACTTCGTCGGGTGAATTATTGGGTATGAAACATTAGTTGGTGTTGGACGCTTGGTTTTATTATGTCTAGTATCTATGGTAAAACTGTGATGAAACGTTAGTAGTGTGTAGTTGGCGTTGATGTGACGAATAACCTGACCAAATGGTATGTAAATATTATTACGTCTTTCTGTTAATGCATGAGTCGTTTGATATCTTGATTGGTTTTTATGTAATGTGTTTTGCGTGAGTCGTTATTGTTCTTGTAAAGTACTATGATGTTGTGCTGTACTGCATCTGTGCTTTGGTTCTTATAATATGCTCGATAGATGTTCCGAACCTTTTTAGTGTAGTTTTTCTTATCTGTATATATTGTCTTGTCCCTTAAATTACTATCGCAAGCTCATTTACTCTTTTTATAAAGAGCAAAGGCTAAAGAAAGTAATGCACTCTTCAAAATGATCCAAGTTGCAAAAAGTAACATTACGTATCTCTAATGCAACTTTGTAAAGTTAAAGAGTAAAAGAAAAAGTAACATCTCAAAAATAACTAATGTGTACGTAGTTGTTATTTGTTATATAGCTCCAAAAGCAAAATATGAACTTAAACTAATCGTATGTAATTGAATGAATAAAAACTGTTGATCTATAATGATAATCGTATAATTTCTAACCTTACATTGTAACCTATCTTGTGTTTCTCCTTTTATGTAGAGGTGTTTATGGGTTGGGTAATATCTGAATAAACCGAAAACGAAACCGAACCGAACCGAACCGAAAATAACCGAACCGAACTCGTAACCGAACCGAATTTGCCAAAACCGAACCGAACCGAAATAAAAGTTCGGTTTTCGGTTCGGTTATGGTTTTAGCAATCCAAACCGAAAACCGAAATTAAATATATATATATATATATATATATATATATATATTTTTATATATTTATATTAAAAAAATATATTAAAACTCTTTTATAATATATATATAATATTTTTAAGCTTGAAAATTATTTTTTTTTTCAAAAAATATATATAAATAAATGAATAAATTATTAAATTTAAGTAATTCGGGTTATTCGGTACGATTTTCGGTTATTGGGGGTTCGGTTTTCGGTTTCGGTTCGGTTTTCGGTTCGGTTTAGTTAAATATGAATTCGGTTCGTTCGGTTCCGGTTATACCTTAAAAAAATTAACCAACAAACCGAACCAAACAAACCGATAACCGAACCGATAAACACCCCTACTTTTATGTTTTTTTTCTGTGTGTTAACCGTGCATGAGCTACCAATATAGATGGGCTGCATTATGGATGTTTGGCCCATCCAAACCAAAAATTAAAGTAACAAGGATTGCTACGATGCCGCCGCGTTGCGGCGGGGCATTTTATATTTATCGATATACCTGGTCCCCCGGCGTTGGGGGGGAGCGGCTGGCTTCGTAAACTTGCGAATATTAACTTGTTATTCAGTTAATCAACTTTTCCAATACAGCTGCAGTTCATATATTATAAAAAGCAAAGTAGCTCATCTGAAGTTTCTTTTTATATACTGCCGAAACAGAAATCACATGTATTTGTATTGTAAAAGACCGAAGTTTAGGATACTTTTACTTATTTGATAAGTTTTGATCAACTGATTGAATACCTAGAAGTGAAAAAACTTCAACGCATTTGCATATGAATGAATCAATTTGGATTTGTTGTTAGCATGTTATACAGGTCATGCAGCTAAAATTAAAATCCTACAATGTTGTTGTTTCCAACCTCTTTTAATTTATATATTAATATGCTCCGTTAAAAACTAATGTATCTCGAAAAGAATAAGTGCCCACATTTTCGAGAGAAAAAGCTATTAATTATGTATAACGCATACAAAATTGTGATGCATTAAATGAATTGAGTAAGAGGCTTGCGAAAACAGCGACTACAACAGAAGCTGCAACACTTACCACAGGGGTTACAACACCAGCAACACCACCGCATCTGATCGCTGGTATAACGGTCTCCAATGCAGGTAACGAAGCACTAAATCCAGTAGCAGCTAAACCTATTATAGAAGAAACAAATGTAGTAAAATCCATGTTCTAATATACATATCACATTAAAATGTGTGACAACAATTAATCACAGCTCATATAATCTAACTTAATGTTAATTTATATATTTACGGCGAACTACCTATGCAATGAAGCGCTGGGAGGCTGGAAGGTCGCTTAACGTTTTTTTTTAACAGTTGCAGCAAAATACCAGTGGCCCAAACCATTAATCAGCCTGCAATATTAACCCATCAATCCGAAGAGATGTAAAAAGTACCTGACATATTCTGATACATAGTCATAGTACTTACATTGCCACTAAGTTTTCTCGCAACAGAACCTGTAGTGAATCCAGACTTTTTCGAACCAATAGGTTTCTTGACAGCAGCAGAAGTTGCTATAGCTTTCACGTGGTATAAAATATACACCTGTAATGATACATAGATTCTATAGGAAGTGGACCATTTTCTAGCATCCATATAACAGTGAGATCTTTGTACATACAAATAAACACACCGTTACGCACTAAGCAGAAGGCTATGTTATAACACCCAACAGAAGGCATGTCGACATGCCCTGCTCCAAACAGCAGAAACTTTAGTATGTATACCAGTAATCTAAATCAAGAAATTGATTCGATATACTTTAACAATAAAATGTAATTCTTAGGCCCAAACAGCCGTAGTTTTTTCAATCACGTACACAGACAACTCTACTAATTGAAAAAAATATATATATATATCGGCTTTTGTCCTCGAAATTAATTCAGCCCAGTTTGCTTATAGAAATCATTACCAAAACCATTATATCGAAGGTAAAAGTGAATATGAACGTTCTTTGCGCACAAAATCATTGAAAAACCCATGTTAATATCAGGGAGCTATAGATGATGATTTCATGAATTAGATGAAACAATGGCAATGAACCACACCTAGGTCTAAATGTATGGGCAGCAACCTGTCGTAACGATTCAGTGGAAGCAACTTGCGTATTGTATACACGATCAATGACACCACTACTAACGTGTAAAGAAAGACAAACCTGCAAAAAGAGAATCCCCTGGCACTTTCTTAAACACAACTTGCAAAGCTGAAAATTATAAGCAACATCACAAACAAACATCAATTAGCAATCTCAAACATCAGTAACACAACTAAGTGAGTACATCAATTAGCAATCCCAAAAATATAAGCAATCCCAAACACCCTTTCGCCCTAGAATCTGATTTCAATTCATGAGTTATACTATTCTGCTAAGTCAAATTCAGTTCGGACCACATAACAATCTAGAACCCTTGATTTCATAAAAACACTTAAATTAACACGAAATCCGAAAGTCACAACCCGACTTCAGTTACCGCAAAAGAAAGAATTGAAGGCGAGACTTATGACCGCCACAACCCGGCTTCACCGCCAAAATCAACAGACTCTACTATTATTGATTCCTATCACACCGCATCTTGTAATCGAGGTTTTGACAAAAATAAGAAAAAGAAAGCCGGCGATGTGTGTGGTGGATTCCAGAATATTTTAGAAAGAGTCGTATTTACTTATCCGGTTAACATTTGGGCAGGCACCTAACACGCCTTGGACCATGTCAACATAAAGACATTCTATTAACCCAATGTACAGGCCACATGAAAGCGACAATGCTTATCATGCTTTTTAATATATATATATAGAGGCTCGGATCTGCAAGTATTGAAGCGTTACCAGAGACCTGCCATGGCTGCAACCACAATGTGCATGTGGCTGCCTCGCCAAGATACGGGAGTTGATAAACCACGCTTACCAAAGACATAAATGCATAAAACTATCGTCATCGCCTCGACTCTATATGTTATGCGAGAACAGACATTGTATCAGATTCAAACCAATGTAAAAAGAAAAATAAGGATTAACCCAACATAGCTGCAATTAGCAACTTCACAAAACCCCAACCATGGCTGCAAACACGATGCCGTGCTGCCCCGCCAAGATACGGGACGATGTCACCCTTCACAATCAAGCAACTTATTGTAGTTGCAAAATAACAAACGCACAAACGCAATTGTATTAATATATGTATTAAAAGAGGATGAAAAAGATGATGTTTTGCGTCCCAGTTTCCCGCCTATACTAAACAGGAATGTTACCTCCCAATAAACTGACAATAGATCCATAAACAGGAATGTTACCTATAATAAACTGACAATAGATCCATAAGCGGGACACTTAAAATTAAACATTAGAAACCACGTACATGTAATTAGTATCAATATTATTGTAAACGAATTTACCACTCAATGGCTGCAAATTTACCAATTTACCCTGCCATGGCTGCAAATTCTATCATTACAGCCTATCAGACACACGAATATTAACTATATACACATTTATCATACTCAGTTGAAGGCTCAGATTTATAAACAACTGAAAAAGTGGATTAAGCCGCCATGGCTGCAAAGTTAGTAACTTGCCGCGCCAAGATGCGGGGAATCTCAACTTGTTCATATTTAACTTGTTCATATTCATCATAGCCCGGAATAAATGCATCTATGAGGCTGAGACAGGTTGAAAATCGAAGAAAGCGGATACACCCGTTGTGGCTGCAAATATAATAATTGCCCCGCCAACAATCGGACGATCAAAACTTTAATCGATACACACCGTGCTTACAGCCATAGACCTTCACACACTTTTAACAATTTCAGTAACATAGCTTAGAACCAAACGGTACCGCCATGACTGCAAGTTCCTTATGTCTTTCTACTTCAAATTGTAGCATAGTAGTGTAGCACTTGTACTGCAAAATAAAACCTATATGCTAAATATTGTGGTTGAACTATCGGAATTGAAGTAAACTAACAACCTAATAACAATAACATGACATGAATATGGTTTGTTGAATCAAATGAACTTTAAGCAATACAGTACCTGTTCCAAAAGCAAGTCCAAACAACCTCTGATGTTCTTAAAATAGGCAAAAAAACAAAAACTTAGATCATAATACTTGAATGGATGATTCAGGCAATTAACCATAATAGGTTACTGAAACAACTAAACTACCTTAATAATTTTGAGGTTTTCACTGAGGTGTTTTCACAAACACTTGCTGTCATGACAGTACCTTAGGGCGGTGAAGCAATTATCGTCATCAACAATCTCATCATCATCAGCCACTCTTTCCTACATACTGAATAACAAAAACACATAAAAAAACACAATTCAAATTCACTCTAAACACCCCTGAATCTATACCCCAGTTACATGCTTCTTTCCTACATACTGAATAACAAATAATCAGGTAAATCATAACATACCAAGAGACAAATCGCAAACCCACCATCGAAGTTAAACGACCTTCGAGAAGAGTGCGATTTCATCAGTTTATTTGACAGAGAACACGTATGTTATCAAAAGGGAAGCGTACAGCAGTGATGATGATGATGAGATTGAATCGTCGATTCTTGAGAATGGAAATAGAGAGTATGGCGCCACGTATTAGCAGTGAAGACACGTATATGCAACGGAAAAACACACGTATATGAGAAGAAACGTAACAACGCCGACTGAAAGTCATGGGCCTAGGAATTGGGCTGAAGAAAACCGGAAGAGCCCTAAACGACGTGTTTGGTCGCCGTTTCATATCGCCCTATTACTATATATATAATATATTTAAGATATCATTCAACATACACAAATAAAAGTTTAACTATTAAAAAATTTGTTCCTAAAAAGCTTTAGAATTAAACTGGGAAGTGGGAACGACTAACATTTTTCTTAAAAGTATATAAGAGCGAGTGATTAACACCTGCGGTGGGTAAATTTCACTTACTCGTAATCTGTTAAGTTTGTTTGAATGCGTACTTATAAGTTGTGCTTGTAGCGACACTTGCACAATTTTGAAGTTATTACTGTTGTACATAATTGTTAAGAGAGTAGAAAATAAAGAATTACATTAAAAAGTCACAAACAGCTCAATTTATTCTAAACTATTTAGAAAATAATGTAATGATCATAAGCATTGTTGTAACATTTTGCTCGCATTTTACGAGCATGGTTAACATTATTACATTTCGTAATCTAAAATAAAAAATGTAACGTTAAATAGGTGAAGGTTAGAAAACTTGTTCTAAAAATTTGAAACAATGTCGTTTAGGGGAAATTGGATAATAAAGATGGGCCATTGTGTTAAGTTATCCACCAATCATTATAGAGCACATGGATTGAGCTGTATTAAGTGAATATCAACCGTTGGATTTGTTTTGACGCTGATAGGAAAACTTTGAACGATCAATATGAAAATAGTTTTGTCTAGATACTCTAAGGTTAATATAGTATTTCACATGTTACCCTAAGGGGCTGTTTGATAAGAAATGCGATTTAGCGCTGAATGAATCAAAGCTGGTGAATAATTTGTTGTTACTGAGTGGACATGATTCTAAGTGAAAATGATTGTTTGATTACTGTTCTGAATAAACAATCTGAGTAACATGAAATTACCAACTTAACCTTTTGTCTGGCATCGAGTGAAATATTTTGTTTAATAAATGTTTGCAAATATTGATTGAGAGAAATTTATAACTTAAGAAAAATAAATGTTGGTTTAAAAAACACAACGAAATAAATGTTGATTAGAAATTGGTAATGAGTCCCAAAAAGTACTATTGTTTCACATAACCACTAGAGCGGTGGGATTAGGAAGATTTTAGTGAGACAAAATTCTATCTCTTTTACTTTTTAATTTAAAAGTAATTAAAATGGGCCCTTTATTATATTTTTAATACAATACATTATTTTTTGTTACATCACTATATTAATATATTTTCTCTCTCTTCATTAATTTTTATCAAATTCAAATTCAAATCATAATCCATAAACAAATCCAAATCCAAATCAGAGTCGACTACCATTTTATCTGTCATTAATTTTTATCAAATTCAAATTCAAATCATAATCCAGAAACAAATCCAAATTCAAATTCAAGTGTGTTTGTGTGGGTGAGAGTTGTAAATTGTAGTGAAGATGGAGGACCTAAACGCAAAGAAGGTATAAAATTAAAGAAAGAGGATGTAAAGGCTAATCAGAGTCGACCACCATTTTATCTGTCATATCAGCTTTCTTTCTCTGGAGACTATCAGATGATTTTTTGCCACATTAAAGGTGACATGCACTATAAAAACATCTCACAAATATTCTATCTCAATTAAATAATACACACACATATGGGAAATAAAGGTAGTCCTTGTTGGTCATTCCTGCGATCTTTGGAGACTACCAAAGTGGCCAACGATCGATCATGAAATCATGCCACAGTGGTGGCGATCGATTGTAACTACCCCATTGTGCTTAGTCTAAAGAAAGAGAGAGGAAGTAAATTGGTTTTCACCCCAAAAGTGGGGTGAAAGTTTTATAAGCAAAATCCTATCACTATCACTCACTTTACTTTCTAAGAAAAACTTGAGAACACTACTTTTATCACTTTCACTTTCTTTCCTCCATTTTACTCAACTTGAGAACACAGTGTTTGTAATGCTTAAAAACCCAAAAAAAAATTCCAATTAGAGACAAGTGTGTAGTGTTAATCTTTTTAAGCATTCTTTTTATAAAAAGTCTCAAATTCTTTATATAGTAGTATAGGTAGTATTTGAAGAATAAAATTTTCTCATAATATATGATTTCCACCTGAAGTTTCGAAAAACTTCAAAAACATATTTATATAAACAACTTAAAACTAACGTGAATATTGGTATAATAATTAAATCATTGTAGGAAGACCATTTAAACCTTATCTATATCTATACTACTTATAAAGCATTTAGCACATTCCCTCCTATTAATTTTTTAAGACTTCATAAAATAGATTTTTAAGCAAATACAAGTAAAAATGCATAATTTACAACTATTAAAGAACACATAAAACTAAAAAAACACTATTCAACCTACACAATTAATGCACTATTTAAATCACCCCTCCTCTAAAATATACAACCTCATAAAGCTAGAAGTACAATCATCATAAACATAAATTTTAACATCAAATAGTAATTAATGTAATTAAAAGGTGTGGTGAAAAGAGGGCATGGTGTGTTAAACGTTTTACCAATGATATGAGAAGCCAAGTATACATGCATATTTAAACTAAAAGACAAAGAAAAATAAAGTAAACCATACCTTTTACATATGTTTAGCAAACTATCAGAATACAAAAAATACAGTTTGACAAACCTGATTTTCTCTATAACAAAACATAACTGACCATTGAACATGACATCAAATACCAAAGCCCCTCAAGTCACTCCCCATCACAAATAAATAATACAAGACTCAAAAAAGGAAAAAATAACCACAAAAGATCTCATATTCTCTTTCATATTTTATAGACAGTGGTAAGATCTTTAAAGGTCTTAACAACTCGAAAGTTAACCCATTATTGATCTATCAACAAAAAAGAAAAGAACCTACCAGTACGAGACCCTCTCAACCAAATTTCATTGATAGTGTTTAGATTCTCTTTCATATTCGGCTTGTTGCTGTAACAACTAAAAGGGATTTGTGTTCGTATGGGCCATAGATAGGAGGAAATAGGGTAGGAAGTAGTATTGTGTTTGTGTGACTGCAATGAGCAATATGGGTGGCTGGTGTTTAGAAGCGTGATTATGATTTTCATTTGGAGAGATAAGGAATGAGTTGGAGTGACTGCGAAAGATACTTGAGCATTAGGGTTATGATTTTTTGGTTAATGGAATTGGGCTTTGTTTTAATACAAAACTTTATAGTGTTTTTGCCTGATATTGGATCATTAGAAGTTTAATTGACTGATCGTTATTGATTTGGTTATAGCTTTGTATTTTGTTTTATGGGCCAAGCTATGTTTTAACATAAAATTATTTATAACAAAAAGTGTCTCAGTTGAAAGTCCATATATGTATGTGTGGATGCATAAATTAATTGTACATGTAGCTTAATTAGTTGTATTTGCATAAATTAGATTTAGATTATCATTCATTTGTATGATTATTGTTAAAAAAGAAACATATAACCGAACAACATTTGTTCACCACAAAATATAGTCACAGGGTACCCGTCGCCGCATCGCACGGGTACCCTGCTAGTTATCCCTAATGTTTTGTATAAGTTCTTTCCTCTTAGTTTTATCGCGTATTTTGTTGAATTTCTTGAAGAGTTTGACTATCAAATTTAATATCTATATATGAATTAAAGCTTTTCGAGCCGAGTTTGAGCGTTACACGAGTCGAGCTCAAGCCTGAATTATTAAAGCTCGTCAAGCTATCAAGCCAAGCTTAAACCTACCTTATAAATTTCAAGCCAAGTTCAAGCCCTGTCCAGCTCGAGCTCGGCTTAACTCGATTACACCCCTAGTTAAATCACTTCAAGAAAAAAACAATCATTTCTTTTTTCTTCATAAGAATGAGAGTCTTGTAGTTATGAAACACTACAAATACATGTCTACATTACGAAAAATATAAAATGATAGTCTTCTGTGAGAAGTCCCTTTTACATGTCTTGCCAATTATCGTCTTTTCTCGGCTATGCAATAATAGTGACTTCAACTATACAACATTGTAATAATGGGATAACTTTTTTGTCTCTTGCAGGGTTATAGCAGAGAGGTAAATTCACCGACCTTCAAATCAAAGTTTGATTATTATCCTTTGTAGTGTCAACATATTCAAAAGAATGATGCTATAGTTACTTGTTCATTGTGTTGTTAGAGTTAAATAGTATCATGAATGTAGGAATATTAGTTTTGAAGTAAGGTGTGGACATTAAATAAGTTGTTTGGGCTTATTTATAGTGATTGGACTAGTCTTTGATACAAAATGCATTTACTCAACTTTCAATCACATCATTTTCTACAAATTTGTCTTTCTAGACTTTTTAACCATAAATAGCAATAGATCAACTTAGGGTGCGTTTGGTTGACGGTTTTACCATGGGGTTTGAAAATTAAGGACTAAAATATTTGTTTGTTTTATACCCCTTGATTAGAAATTGGTAGTGAGTCCCAAAAAGTACTATTGTTTCAAATAACCACTAGCTCGGTGGGATTAGAAATATTTTAGTGAGACAAAATTATATCTCTCTTACTTTTTAATTTAAAAGTAATTAAAATAGGCCCTTTATTATATTTTTAATACAATATATTATTTTTTGTTACATTACTATATTAATATGTTTTCTCTATTATCTAGTTTCTCTCTCTATGGGTACTCGCCGGAAACCTATTCCGGTGGAAGTTTCAGCAAGATTAACCAAGTTCTATATTTCAAATCTTCCGGATAGATGTAGTCGTGCTGATTTGGCAAAGGAAGTAAGGAATTTTGGAACGATTTTCGATATCTATATCGCTAGGAAATGGGATAAGGAAGGAAGAAGGTTTGGTTTCGTATCTCTGTTTGATGTCAAGGATCAAGGAGAAATGGAAAGAGTTCTTTCTTCTATTCGGTTGGGTGAATACAGATTAAAAGCTAATGTAGCAAGGTTTGTTTTGGAGGAAGGTGAGGTTAATGCTCGTAAATCTTCTTTCCGTCCCAAGGATCAGGATCGGGCTCAGCAGAAGCGGTTCGAAAATGGTCTTAAGATGCATGAAGCTAGGAATGTTTTTTCTTCGAACTCTATGTCGTTCAAGGAAGCTTTTTCTGGTGTATCACAAGGAAAAACTATTACCATAGACGATAATTTTTCTGCATTTGAATGTTTGCATGGCAAATCGATAGTTGTTAGGGTGGTTTCTCTGGATGTTCTCAGGAAGTTGAATTGGATATTGATGGAGATGGGTCTAGGGGAAGGAGTCGTCCGATGCTTGGGTGGTTTCATGGTATTGATTACTTTCAATACATGCGATCATGCTATTATGGCAAAGGATGAGATTTTGGGCAGATCTGAACAGTTTAGTTCGGCGGTTATTTGGGAGGGGCAGGAATTGGCTTTTTAACGCATAGCCTGGTTAAAGGTGGTAGGGGTCCCTCTTTGTATCCTTGAAGATCGGGTTTTAGAGGACATCGGGAGTTATTTTGGAGTGGTGGTCAGGAAGTCTTCGGTTGAGTTACTGGAGACAGATTCATCGTTTCATTTGATCGGTGTCTTGGTTGATCATGGTGTTCGGGTTCAAGATGTGATCTTCCTAAAATGGCGTGGGAAGACTTTCAAGATTTGGATCGAGGAAGAGGATAAAGAATGGATTTCGAAGTTCGTCGAAGAATGTGGCTAGACTTCGGGGCAATCTCACAATGAGGATTCTCGAAAATCAGCTTCGATGGACACGCCGACAGCTTCACCGGTGAACATAATTATGGAAGAGGAGAATGTTTCGGGGGAATTTAATACCACAGTTAATGACCATGCAAATTCTAATTGTAACGTGGAGGGAATTCTGGCGAATCATGCGGATAAGTCGACCAATATTTTGGAAGGTGATAATGATTGTAATTATGATTGCAGTCAGACTAGTCAACAGACTTTGGTCAAGAGTCTAAAACGTAAAAAATTTAAGACAAAAGTCTTTGAGGTGGGCCAGAATTCAGGAAGTGCATATTTTAGTAGCAATGACAGGCCCAACAAGGAGCCCAAGACCAATGAAGACCCTTTTGGGCTGGACCCTATTATTATGGGCATGGATAATAATGTGTCAAAGTCTAGAGGTGGGGTTCCAGTTAGTGTGTCCAACTCTTTTCAAGCCTTACTCGATGATCAGGAGGATAACCTTGGAGATTTTGCAACAAAAGTTATGGATGTTAATAATGACTCGGTGCCGATTAATGTTAATCCTAATGTGGAAACGGTGGAGGTGGATGAATCGGAGGCCACTATAATGTTTGCTGAACGGGTCGGAGTTCGTTTACAAGGATTTGAGCAATTGATTTATGAAACTATTGAAGGAAAAGGGATACAATCAGGTTTGCGATGAATTGTTTATCTTTGAATGTTAAAGGATTAGGGTCAGTTGGTAAAGTCTCTTGGGTTAAAGGCTTGGTTGTAAATAATAAAGTGGATTTTTTGGGGTTACAAGAAACGATGTTGGTGAATAGTGAGAAAATTGAGCTGGGTTCGGTTGGAGGTAATGGGGGTTTTGAGGCTGAATTTGTTGGGGCCAGGGGAAAATCGGGTGGTTTGTTCAGTATGTGGAATTCAAAAAAATCCAAAAAGATTAGCTCTTTGGCAGACCATAATTTTATCTATATTTCTGGGAGTTTGGTTGAAGATGGGACCATAGTTAATGTGGTCAATGTCTATGCTCCTCAGAAAGTTGGGGAAAAAAGAAATCTTTGGGATCGTCTTTTGATGTTGATGCAGGGTAAGTTGGGGTTGTGGCTGTTTCTAGGCGATTTTAATTCAGTCAGATGGTTGGAAGAAAGAAAAAATTCCAAATTCAACAGTAGGGCGGCGCTGGATTTCAATTCTTTTATTAACGAAGCTTGTTTACAAGAGTTTAATATGCAGGGAAACAGATTCACGTTTTTTACAGGGATAGGTGAGTCAACGAAGATGAGCAAAATTGACCGTATGTTGGTCTGCCAGGATTTTTTTAATAGATGGCATGGGGCGTGTTTAAGTGCTCTACCAAGGGAGTTATCTGATCATTGTCCCTTGCTGTTAACAGTGATTGATTCCAACTTTGGTGCTAAACCATTTAGGTGGTTTAACTCTTGGTTGGATAGGGATGGTTGCGAAGAAGTGGTGAAGAACGCTCTGAATAATGTTCCTTTTGATGGGTCGGCAGACGAGTTAATTTACAAAAAGTTTTTGGCTGCCAAGTTTGCCTTAAAAAAGTGGTGGAAATCGGTCTCTTTGAAGGAAGGGGAGGAGTTGGTTTTGTTAAAGTCTGATATTGCGCGCATTGAAAAAATTATGGAAGATAGAGATCTTGAGGAAGAGGAGGTGTGGGTTGGGAGGAGAGCAAAAAAGAGGTGGATAGATTGGATATGTTAAAGAACAAAGACCTCAATCAAAAGTCTCGGGTGCAATGGGCTAATTCGGGGGATGAAAATTCTGCTTTCTTCCATCGGTGCATTAATGGTAGAAAAGCGGCGAATGATATTCCGGGCATTTTAGTGAATGGGGCGTGGATCTCTAAACCTCCGTTGGTGAAAAAAGAAGTGCTCCGTTTTTATAGAAACCTTTTCCGCGAAGCTTATGTTAACAGGCCCAGCTTTGTTTGTAATGATTTGAAACAGGTTCCTGAAGATAAGAAAGAGGCTTTGATTGCTCCTTTTTCTAAGAAAGAGATCAAGGAAGCTGTGTTCGAGTGTGGATCCGAAAAGGCGCCAGGTCCAAATGGTTTTAACTTCCGTTTTATTAAGCATTTTTGGGCTGAGTTGGAAGAAGACTTTGTGAGATTGCTAGAGGAGTTTCATGATACGGGTATTATAAGCAGGAATTGTAGTTTATCTTTTATTACTCTCATTGCAAAAACAAAGACTCCGGTGGGTTTGACGGATTGCCGTCCTATTAATTTAATTGGGGTGGTTAGTAAAGTTATATCGAAGGTAGTGGCCGGGAGAATTAAAAATGTTATGGGGGATGTGATCTCCGACTCTCAATCGGCTTTTCTTAAAGATAGATTTATTTTGGACGGGCCTCTTGTCCTTAATGAGCTTATTGGGTGGTTAAAGAAATCTAACAAAAAGGCATTTTTATTGAAGATTGATTTCGAAAAGGCGTACGACAACGTGAATTGGAATTTTCTTATTTCCATTATGGACCATATGGGTTTTCCTCCTAGGTGGTGTTTATGGATTAGAGGTATTATTCAATCGGCTCGGTCAGCGGTTTTAGTTAATGGGTCGCCTACGTTTGAGTTCAACTGTCAAAAAGGTCTTAGACAAGGCGACCCTCTTTCCCCATTTTTGTTTCTTATTGTTATGGAGGCTCTGGCGAATATGATCTTGCGGGCTTGTCGGTTGGGGGACGTGGAGGGAATTAAAGTATCTGATGAAGGGCCAAGCATCTCGCATATGCTATACACCGATGACGCTCTTATCATGGGTACTTGGTCTAGAAACAATATTGTTATGAACACGAGGTTGCTTAGTATTTTTTTCATGTGTTCAGGGTTGAAAATTAATGTCCATAAGTCACACTTATTTGGGTTGGGTGTTAGTGACACGGAGGTTAGCAGTATGGCCGAGGTTTTGGGTTATAAAGTTGGTAGTCTTCCATTTCAATATCTTGGGATCAAAGTCGGTGCGAATATGAATAGGTCCTCTCATTGGGACCCAGTGGTAGAGACAGTTAGGAATAGGTTGCAATCGTGGAAAGCTAAGGTGCTTTCCATTGGTGGGCGGCTTACGTTGATTAAGTCGGCGTTATCGAGTCTCCCGCTCTATTATCTCTCGTTGTTTAAAGCGTCAGGGGTGGTGCTTGAAAATATTGAGAGGATGATGAATAAATTCTTGTGGACAGAAGTAGAGAAGCGCAGAGGTATTCATTGGGTTTCTTGGGATATAGTTACGAGACCAAAAGATTCAGGGGGTTTGGGTATTTCTAAGTTATCCGAAGTGAACTTGGCGTTGCTTGTGAAATGGATGTGGAGGTTTAAAACCGACCATGAAGGGTGGTGGAGAAAGTTTATTATTGGTCTTCATGGGGGTCGGAATAGGTGGGCGTTCTTACCGGTCAAAAAAGCCTTAGCTGGGAACTGGAAATCAGTTGTAAATTTTCTGGAAAAAACTCGGATTAATGGGGAGAGTATTGATAAGTTCTTCACGTGCCAGCTTGGGGATGGGAGTAGGATTAATTTCTGGAAGGATATATGGTATGGTACAACGCCGCTATGTATAAGATGGCCGATTTTGTATTCGAAGGACAGGAACAAAAATGTGTCTGTTAAGGAGCGGATCAGATTTGATGGGTCTGTTTTAGTCTTGGATGACAGCTGGGATTTGGATGCTTCAACAGTAGAAGGAATTTTGGAAGTTCAAGACGTGTTGTATATGCTGTCCCAAGTCAAATACAGCGGCTGCACTGACAGATGGATTTGGGATCAGAACCCGAATGCTGTTTTTTCTGTGGCTGCAGTAAAAAATTCGCTGAGGCGATTTATTTATACTCAACAGGTACATCAAATGATTTGGGTTAAATGGGTTCCGATAAAGGTCAACATTCTGATGTGGAGGATTGAGAAAGGCAAGGTCCCAACTCGGTTGGAGTTGATTAAAAGAAGGATGGTTTTACCTGATTCTAGATGCCCTCTGTGCAGATTGGAGGAGGAGTCTGTTACTCATTTATTCATCAATTGCGAGTTCTCATTTGCTGTTTGGAGCTTAATTTGGAGATGGTGTAATCTGATTCCGGTTCATTTCGACTCTATAATAGATTTGGTGCAGGGGCAGGAGCTGTTGTTTGTGTCTGCTTGGGGAAAGGAGTTGTTTCGTGGTATTACCATGGTTACTTGCTGGGCGATATGGAAAGAGCGAAACGAGATGATTTTTCAGAATTCTACTCCAAAAGTTGTAGAGGTTGTTTCTAGAGTTAAGAGCATGTCTTTCCTTTGGTTTAATTCTAGAGCCTATAGTTTAAAGGTGGTTTGGAAAGATTGGGTTAAATACCCGATGTATATGTTGTAATTCGGTTTGTGAGTGGTCCTTAAATTGAGGACTTGCTTGTTTTTGAATGAAGTTAATGTTCAAAAAAAAATATATGTTTTCTCTCTCTTCATTAATTTTTATCAAATACAAATCATAATCCAGAAACAAATCCAAATCCAAATCTTAAACCTATCTACAAACCAAACGAAACCGTGGTGATTCTATTTTACTTTGTTTATAGTTCAACTCTAACTAGATTGATCCATTCTAAGTTTAAACTAATAAAAATGCTAAATTTTTATAGTAGCTATTTCATAATTCTTCATTCAAATACCTGATCATAACAACTTCATCAACTATATCATCATAATTTAGTTCAATTCTGTAAATCGCGCGTATCATTCACATCATTTCAGTTCATTCTATCATATACGTATTTCATAATATATATTTAATTGAAATAAAATCGCATAAATTATAACAAAATTAGGTGAAAAAAAAAAGATGAGATGAGAATAAGACCGTAAGCGTTTTCAGAAGAGAACGGATTCAATATCCACGTGATATCTCAATCTAATTCAGGTTTTTATAAAAAAAACGGTTATATAACTAGCTAACTGACTAGAAGATGATCAATTCAGTTGAGACATGTTTTAGTTGGTTGATTTGATGGACATGAAGAAGAAGAAAAATAAGAAGAAGATGTTGTTTGTAGTTCTGGTGTCAAATGAAATAAGTAAATAAAGTGTGTGTGTGTTTTGGCTTACTTAGTCATTGAAACTGAGTCACTAAGTGTCACATGGATGTTGCTTAGAGCATGGAGTATCACAACGAGGATCCCTCGCCACTCCAACGTGGCACCCTCGCCGGATCTCGCCGGCCACCGCCACCATACCATCCTCCTTCGCCACTCATCCCTTCGCCACTCCAACGACACACTAGAAGACAAACACTTTTTGAATTCAAACGGTTACTTTTTTTATTTTTTATTTTTTATTTTTCAAACCCAAATATTACCCCACCCACTCTATAAATAATACCCATATTTTACACAAAAATTAACACTTCTCATTCAAAAATATATTATCTTCACCATCTCAATCCACAACCAAAAATGTCTCAAGATCCTAACGAGATGTCGTTTATGAATCTCCTCAACTCGTCTTCGTCAAACCCGTCCACCCCATCGTCCCAAAGCTCAAACACTTCTTCGCAAGTCGGATTTCAAGCTTTTCAATATCCAAGACAATCACCACCGCAATTCTATCCATCACAACAATTACCACCGCAATTCTATCCATCACAATCGCACTTCTATCCACCACAATCACAATACTATCCATCACAACCATCACCACCGCAATTCTACGCTTCACAACAACATTACTTTGAATCACAATTCAAAGTACCTCAACCACCACCAACCGAAACACGTGAAGAACGTCGTCAAGGAAAAAACCCGGCCAAAGCGCCAAAGAAAAAAACAAGACCGTGGTGAATTTGGACGCGGACAACGAGGAGGAGGAAGAAGAGTCTCGAACCACAATTCGTTGGACAAGCGAGGAAGAAATTTTTTTAGCCGAGTGTTGGGTCGAGGTTTCCCAAAACGCCGCTTTCGGAAATGACCGACTCAACGATGCGTTTTGGACTCAGATTTGGGAGGACTTCAATACTCGTAGTCCAGGGCCTACTCGTACAAAAAATATGTGCACGGGAAAATGGACTCGGATAAAAGGTGATTGCCAAAAGTTTAATGGTTTTTACAAGCATTTGTAGCGTAGATCCGGGGAAAATGATGTTGATCAAATTGAGAATGCAAGACTTGCTTTCAAGTCTCAAACCGGGAAACAGTTTACTATGGTCCCGGCACGGAAGGTTTTGAGACAATATCCCAAATGGGACGCGCCGGACGGGATCAATGAAGATAATATCGCCGAATTATTCGGCCCTGATACAAGAGCTCGTCCCGCAAGTAAGCCTCGACCGTCAAAAAAATCTAAATTTGTGGAGTCGTCAACGAGCACCGGGGGGAGTCAATCGGATGCTATTGCGGAAGCTTTAGCTCAAGAGTATAAACGTAAAGTTGACGAAGCCAAAAAAGTATACGAGGCGAGGATAGCGAAAGAAAAGTCATTCCAAGAGTGTCGAGAATTGGAGTTTCTCATGCATGATATTGAGGGGTTGCCAGAGCCAAAAAGATCGATCCTCAAGAAGAAACAAGACGAATTGATAGCAAAATACTACAAGGCGAATTAATGTTGTATTTTTTAAGTTTCGTATGGTTTTTTTATCGTATGCTTTTTTTATTTTTCGTATGTTTTTTATTTATTTATCGTATGTTTTTTTTTTCTTCTTCGTATTATAGTTGTATTTTTATTTAAATGAATGAAATGAAATTTATTTTGTTTGAAAAATATGGAAAAGAAAAAAAATGGGGGTGGGTGGGGCCCAAATGAAGAGGTTTGAGTTAGTTGTGATTGGGAGGTATTTTTAAGTGAGTGTATTGGAGTGATGTGGAAGTGATGTGGCATAAGTGGGGCCCAAATGAAGAGAAATGGTGTGCCATGACACTCCATGCTCTTACACATATTCCCAAATATCTTGCAAGTATCACATCTTGGTTCGTACTCAATGCATATGGTTTATCGAGTATAGCCCAAACTCTCAATATGTACTATACGTAAACATTTATCAATGCAAATATCTCTACTATATATAAAGAGAAAACCATTCTCCTAAAACTTAAAAATTTAAAAAATGTGTAAAGTTCAATTACTAAAATACCTTTAATTAAAAATGATACTGTAAGTGATAACAACATCTACCACTAAATTAATAGTATAACTGTATAAATATTGTTTAATCTTCAAACTTTATAATTTTTTGTTTAGAACCTATAGATGTTTTTTCTCTTCTCGCAATTTAAACTCGTACATGTTATACCAAGGGTCACAACAAAACACAGGTTCGCAAATATAATTATTTGTTGATGCACCGGTCGCGCAAAATGTCTCTTATAAAAATAAAGCTACGCCCCTCAAACTTCCACTCTCACTTTACTCTCACTCTCAACACATTCCAATAATAATGCCTTCATTTCCGATCATCATCATCGCCTTTACAATCCCTCTAACCCTAACTCACGGTAAAAAAAGTTAACCAATTAATTACCTCTCAACATATTTATATAATTTATCACTTTTTTTTTTTTGATTTAAGATCATTTGAGGACAAAAGATTATTTACATACCAAGGGATCAATCTCCACCATCCATTTTTATTTGATCTAATGGATGAGATTAATCCTAACATTTTAAAAAACCCACTTTCATCATATTTTTTTAAATATTAATAACTTTCAAACCGTTAATCTTTAAGCGGAAAAAAAAATATCATTGCGACGAGCATTTAATTATCTTTCTATAGATAGGCACTTTGATATACTTTCGACAAAAAAAGAAAATTTCGTATTTTCACGTTTTTTTTAAGGTTTTTTCGTTTTTTTACGTTACTGAAATTTGCATTAAAAAATCATATATGATAAAACACTAATTTGAATATCACATGTGATATTAGTGTTATATCATATATGATATTAGTGTTATATCATATATGATATGTAATATCACATGTGATATTAGTGTAATATCACATGTGATATCACATGTGATATTAGTGTAATATCACATATCATATATGATTTTTTTTCATGCAAATTTTAAGTAACGTAAAAAAAAGACGAAAAAATGTGAAAAAATCGAATTTTTTTTCTTTTTTCAAAAGTATATCAAAGTGCCCGTCTATAGAAAGATAATTAAATGCTCTTCGACACGGTGTAAATATTTTCACTTAACGATTAACGGTTTAAGAGATATTTAAATTATAAAAAATATGTGAAATAATAAAATGCTTTTAATCTCATCCATTGATTTCTTTTTAGATGGATGGTGGAGATGAGTCCCTTGGTATGTAAGAAAAATTTGGTATGTAAAATAACTCCCCTCTTTTTTTTTTACTAATCAATTATTTTTTCTTTGTTACAGGTATTAACAGTGAGTTGTTGCTAGAGGAGGGGTATAGTGTAACGACGTTAATTGACGGTGATAAGTTTAGTCTTAACCCTAACTTCGTCTTAACTGGATCATCTTCACATGATGACGTCATCGTTTTGGATTCTGTTAAGAGTAGTGTTTATACGATGTCGTTTATAGGCGGTGAAGGTATAATAAGTTTCGATATTATTTGGCGCGAAACGTTTTGGAGGACAAATGCTAACCGCAAGTAGCGTAGTGTAGCATTTTAAATTTTGTTTAATTGTTAATTAATTATATAAATGCAACTCAAAGAAGGGGATAAATATAAACGCTATTGGGTATGTTTGGCGAAGATAGCGGTAGTGGAAAGTAGTAGTAAGCAGTAGGTGTTTGTTTTGATAAAGCGTTTAATAACATAGCTGTATAGTCATATTAGTAAGTGGAAACGCTTGTTGCTCATATATGCTACTAGAAGTAACATTTTGATTTGGAGCGTTTAGGAATAAGGAGCATCGGTCTAAAACGACCCGACCCGACTCGACAAAACCGAAAACCGAAAATCGTGAAAAACCTCAACCGAAACCGAACTGAATAGGTTTTGTGAAAAACCGAAAACCGAAAATCGTGAAAAACCTAAGCGGTAGGTGTTTGTTTTGATAAAGCGTTTAGTAACATAGCTGTATAGTCATATTATTAAGTGGAATTGGTAGTTGCTCATAAATGCTACTAGCATGGGTGGAGCCAGGAATTTTTGCTAGAGGGGGGCACACTTTGTTATAATTTAGAAACTACACTATAAATTGGTTCTTAGGAGAAGCAAATTACAAAAAACGCTAAATATTTTCGAAAATTTACACTATAATTTTTTTCCGCTAAGGGGGCACAAAGGTACCTGCCCTTTGTGCCCCTCTTTTATCTCCGCCCATGGCTACTAGAAGTAACATTTTGATTTGGAGCGTTTAGAAAAAGTAGGAATGCTAGTTGCCTGTTTCCAAACAAGCATTTTGTGCAAAACGCTTGCTACGAAACATTTCTGCCAATACCATTAGTTTTGCCAAAAACACCTTACATAGGGAAAATGATTGTTACGTCATCTAAGCTTGGCTTTGTTTGGCGACAAGTTTTTTGGAACATTTAGCTTCTAACATGTAGAATGTAATGATATTTGGGTTTCTTTTATAACGGTCGGATTCAAAACGGTAATAAAAGACGATTTTGGATTATTGGTTTAAAATGCTTGTATGTGAAACATTAATGAAAGAAGCGTATAGCTTTTATGTCATTTTAAACTTTATAATTACAGCCAAAGTTGTATTACCAAATGCTTTTATGAAACAAAACGCTATTACTAACTACTTGAGGAGTCGAGGGTGTTATTGTCTGTGTTTAAAGAAATTAGAGGTATAAACATGTGAAGTTGTTTTGGATTTAAGCCTTGAGATCAACTAACATAGGTTTAGATAGTAAACTTTCAAATGAGTGGTTGAGGCCTTGAAATTTTGCGTAGATGATATTCCCAGAAAATACAAGAATTAGTTTTGCTAAACTTTTTGGCAGTTCATGTGAGCATGAATCGAAAAGTAGTACTGTAACTGTTTTCATTGTGTTTTTGACTCATAAATTTAAACAGGAGAAACTGTATGACGATAATGCATTGCTACTTGAACTGTCGTTCTTTCATGTCTTTACATATGTTCTATCTGATATTATTATTGGATATGAAATATGATTGGTTTTTTATGCAGTAAGCGAGATCAAGAAGCTCTCTGGTGATGCAAATGGTAAAGCTGGGTACAAGGACGGGGATTTGGGGTCGGCCATGTTTAATAAGCCCAAAAGTTTTGTTATTGATAGGAAAAACAACATTTACATTGCTGACAAAAGCAACCTCGTCATAAGGAAAATAAGCAAATCAGGTATATATCGATATTTTAACATGAACAAAGTAATTCACAAGTTTCTATGCTTAACGTTTGAACATTTCGTGTTCTTGTTTGTATTTGAAAAGGTCAGTGTTACTTGTTAGATGTCATAATGAGATCATCGGGATCTTATTTCTACCATCACGGTTAGTTTAGCTGATTATGTCATAAAAGTCAACCCTAATGTTGACACACGTAACCCATGAAACAAAATTTAGAGTTAATTACATAAATCGTTCTTGTGGTTTGGTCAAAGTTACGGATCTTGTCCCTATACTTTTTTTAGCGCGTCTCGTCCCTGTGGTTTACAAATCTTACGGATCTTGTCCCTGATCTGACCCGGTCCCAAAAAAGGACCTCCCTTGCAAATCGCTCTAACGATCATTATACAAACCACATGGACGATTTATGTAATTTACTCTTTAAAAAAAAAGTTTTTTCTTTTTAGTTTTATTATTCAAAATTTTTTTAATTTTATTACGATTAAATTTTTTAATAAAAAAACTTTTTTTTAAATTTAATTTTAATTTTATTATAATAAATTAAAAAAAAAAACAAATTTTAATTTTATTATAATAAATTAAAAAAATATTTTTATTTTATTTTTTAAAATTTAAAAAAAAAATCAAAAAATTATAATAAAATTAAATCCAGTATCTTTTAGAGCAAGGGGTATGGGGGATGTTGGATCTCACCACTTCCAACGTGGCAACTCGCCACAACATTTCGTCCATCGCCACGATACCACATGGCCTCGCCAGTTTGCATTTCGCCGGGGGAACAACGAAGAAAAGGACAAGAAACATATCCGTTGCAATCCACTATTTTGTTAACGGCATGATTTAAAAAAAAAAAAAAAAAAAAAAAAAAACCTTTCCCCACCCTTTATAAATAATACCTCATTTTTATACAATCTATCACACTCTTTTCTTTCATTCACACACATCTCTTTCAACTCTTTTTACATCTAATCAAAATAAACATGGCTGGTTCAAATTCGGATTCCAATCTTTATGATTTCGACGATATCAAGATGATCTTGAAAGTTGCAGGTTACGGGCAATCGGTGCAAGAAGATGAAGCCGAAAGTTCACGCAGCTGTAATTACATCTACCGTGACCGTGAAATTGCTGAAAACCGTCTTATATCAGACTATTTTTCTGATAAAATATTTGGAGTACTATTTCAGGCGTCGATTTCGTATGAGCCGTAGACTATTCTTACAAATAGTACAAGGTATCGAAAATCATATTCAAACTGTTGATCCTCTTCCACCACATTTTGATTTCTTTAGAGTCCAACCCGATGCGTGTGGTGTAATGAGTATGAGTGTAATTATGAAATGCACATCTGCCTTACGCCAATTGGCCTACGGCACCGCCCCCGATGCATTTGATGAATATTTGCAAATGGGGTCACACACGGCACGTGATTGTCTAGATAATTTTACTATGTGTGTAATTGAGTTGTTTATGCCGGAGTTTTTAAGAAAGCCTAGTTTAGTTGACATTCAAAAAATATATAACGCACATAACACGGTCCATGGGTTGCCGGGAATGCTTGGGAGCATTGATTGTATGCACTGGGAATGGAAAAATTGTCCCGTTGAGTGGCAAGGGCAACTTCATAGAGGTGATAAAAAAATATCCAACTATTATGCTTGAAGTTGTTGCATCATACGATTTATGGATTTGGCATGCATTTTTTGGGGTAGCGGGTGCGAATAATGATTTAACTGTTTTGAATCATTCACCGTTATTCGACGACCTTCTTAATGACATCGCCCCCAAGGTTCCGTTTCAAGTAAACGGTGCAACCTTTCAACACGGGTATTACCTAGCTGACAGGATTTACCCAATGTGGTCATCTTTTGTCAAATCATTCTCAACTGCATATTCGGAGAAAAATGCCTTGTTTAAACAAAAACAAGAAAGTGCTCGCAAAGACGTTGAAAGAGCTTTCGGGGTCCTGCAAGGACATTGGCATATTATAAGCCAACCGGCACGTGCTTGGACTATCAACAAACTAAGAAGAGTCATGTACACGTGCATCATATTGCATAACATGATTTTGAAAGATCAAAAGTTTGCGATATCCGAAATGAATGAAATTTATGTTTGTCCGCGAGCAAATATACAACGGACATGGATTGAGCGATGCGATATACAACGAAAGAATGCCAAAGAACTGCGTGATAAAGCAACGCACGCAAGACTTCAACGAAATATCATTGAGCATGTTTGACAACTTCTTCAGCAACAACAACATTAATTTAAATTTCGTATGTTTTTTTATTTCGCAATGTATTTTAAATTTTGTATGTTTTTTTAATTTCGCAATGTATTTTAAATTTCGTATGTTTTTTTATTTCGCAGTGTATTTTTTTATGTTGTATTTTTATTTTAAATGAATGAAATGAATTTAGTTGTGTTTGGAAAATATGGAAAATAAATAAAATGATAGTGGGTGGGGCCCAAGTGAAGAGAAGTGAGTATGTTGTGATTGGGGGGTATTTTTTTGTTAGTGTGTTAGAGTGATGTGGAGGTGATGTGGCACACGTGGGGCCCAAGTGAAGAGAAGTGGTGAAGCCATGACACCCGTTGCTCTTAATACCAACTATAAACAAGTTAGGTGGGTCAACCTGTTTACGATTCCGAACCATTTAGAGTTTAGACACCCTAACCCATTTATTTTCGTGTTGGTTCGGGTCGGGAATTGCCATACTTAATGTCCTAATCTACAATCACATTGTTCAAAAGGGCATACGATCTATTTGTACATGAATTTGCTGATATGTGATTTGCAAATTTGATTAAAGTTTGAGGATTCTAGTCACGGTAATTTTTTATCTTTTTTGTAACTATTTGTTTATCTTGGATTAATGGCATAATAGGTGGGACCACAATTGCTGGTGGAAATATTAAAAAGCCAGGCAAAGCAGATGGACCCGCACGCAATGCTTCATTCTCTGATGATTTTGAGCTGGCTTTTGATCCTCAAAGATGTGCGTTATTGATTGCGGATCATGGAAATAGACCGTCCGTCGCTTAATCTAAAGGCTGAGGATTGTGCTGATAATTCTTCCGGATCTGGTAAGTTTTACGGATATCCTTAAACTTGTTGATTAGCTTCGATATTTATAGTAACTTTTCAAGATTCTACTTAACACGCCTCTTGATATTTACATTGTCAGTCCTTGGATCAACTGCAGCTTGGGGTATCGGTCTGGGAGTCGCTTGTTTAATTGGCTTGATGGCCGGTTTTGTTATTCGTCCTTATGTCCTCCCATATGTAAGCTTCTCTAATAGTTTCATCACTATATGGTTCTTTGCTATACTACTCAGTAGAGGTGGCAATTTGGGCTGTTGTGGCAGGTTGGGTAACGGGTCAAAACAGGTAGGATGAGGTTGGCCAACCCACATACACTTTTTTACCCCACTTTGTGTACTTTACTTTGATAAATATAGAGGTGACAGTTACTACCCATATATCGACGAATGGGTTTACGTGCGTTATTTATTTTTATTGGGTCGAGGAAACTAAAACATTTAACTAAGAGGAAATGGGTACATGGGTCTAAACTCACCCAAACTTTTTTATGAAAAAACCTCCCAAATCATTTTAATAATTGTTTATAGAAAAAGTAACTTTTTAGAGAAAGTATTACCTAACCAGTCCGACCCGGCCATTTTTTGCCACTTGTAGCTACAGGTATGACACAGTATATTTATCTAACCAAATTCTGTAGACAGGACGCTTCAGGCCATCAGCAACTCAACATGACATGGAAGCATTACCTAATGAATCTGGTGAAACTAGTGACCTTCTGCTGCGTCACGAAAAGCGCACTTGCTAGCCATAATAATATCTACCATCTTTTCAAGAAGTTTCTTACCTTATCTTTCAACCAACTCACTCTAATTTTTGGCCTTAACATTATTAATCCTCGACCCACTCCTATGAAACCTGTGTCTTTATTAGATTGTGATGTATTACCACAACCTACATCTATGAACTCCGTCTCTTTTTTAGATTATGATTATTTAAGTAACCACGAGACGAGCAAAACCCATGAAATAGTTGATGAATTGAAAGATTTGATCACTTTTGATGGTACCCTTAATCCTAATTTATCTTTAGATCAAGAAAATGTGCATAGAGTTGAAGAAAAGAACGACCTTTCTCTTGGAACTAGTGGGAATATCGATAAGCAAATTTGTGCTAATTTTGCGAGTTTTGTGGAAGGTAGTAAGACAACTTCGTCAGGTGAATTATGGGATATGAAACATTAGGTGGTGTTGGAAGCTTGGTTTTATTATGTCTAGTGTCTATGGTAAAACTGTGATGAAATGTTAGTAGTGTGTAATTGGCGTTGATGTGACGAATAACCTGACCAAATGGTATGTAAATATTATTACGTGTTTCTGTTAATGCATGAGTCGTTTGATATCTTGATTGGTTTTTATGTAATGTATTTTGCGCAAGTTGTTATTGTTCTTGTAAAGTACTATGATGTTGTGCTGTACAGCATCTGTGCTTTGGTTCTTATAATATGCTCGATAGATGTTCCGAACCTTTTTAGTGTAGTTTTTCTTTTCTGTATATATTGTCTTGTCCCTTAAATTACTATCGCAAGCTCATTTACTCTTTTTATAAAGAGCAAAGGCTAAAGAAAGTAATGCACTCTTCAAAATGATCCAAGTTGCAAAAAGTAACATTACGTATCTCTAATGCAACTTTGTAAAGTTAAAGAGTAAAAGAAAAAGTAACATCTCAAAAATAACTAATGTGTACGTAGTTTTTATTTGTTATATAGCTCCAAAAGCAAAATATGAACTTAAACTAATCGTATGTAATTGAATGAATAAAAACTGTTGATCTATAATGATAATCGTATAATTTCTAACCTTACATTGTAACCTATCTTGTGTTTCTCCTTTTATGTAGAGGTGTTTATGGGTTGGGTAATATCTGAATAAACCGAAAACGAAACCGAACCGAACCGAACCGAAAATAACCGAACCGAACTCGTAACCGAACCGAATTTGCCAAAACCGAACCGAACCGAAATAAAAGTTCGGTTTTCGGTTCGGTTATGGTTTTAGCGATCCAAACCGAAAACCGAACCGAAAACCGAAATTAAATATATATATATATATATATATTTTTTTTTTTATATTTATATTAAAAAAATATATTAAAACTCTTTTATAATATATATATAATATTTTTAAGCTTGAAAATTATTTTTTTTTTCAAAAAATATATATAAATAAATGAATAAATTATTAAATTTAAGTAATTCGGGTTATTCGGTACGGTTTTCGGTTATTGGGGGTTCGGTTTTCGGTTTCGGTTCGGTTTTCGGTTCGGTTTAGTTAAATTTGAATTCGGTTCGGTTCGGTTCTCGATTATACCCAGAAAAAAAAATTAACCAACAAACCGAACCAAACAAACCGATAACCGAACCGATAAACACCCCTACTTTTATGTTTTTTTTCTGTGTGTTAACCTTGCATGAGCTACCAATATAGATGGGCTGCATTATGGATGTTTGGCCCATCCAAACCAAAAATTAAAGTAATATATTTAAGATATCATTCAACATACACAAATAAAAGTTTAACTATTAAAAAATTTGTTCCTAAAAAGCTTTAGAATTAAACTGGGAAGTGGGAACGACTAACATTTTTCTTAAAAGTATATAAGAGCGAGTGATTAACACCTGCGGTGGGTAAATTTCACTTACTCGTAATCTGTTAAGTTTGTTTGAATGCGTACTTATAAGTTGTGCTTGTAGCGACACTTGCACAATTTTGAAGTTATTACTGTTGTACATAATTGTTAAGAGAGTAGAAAATAAAGAATTACATTAAAAAGTCACAAACAGCTCAATTTATTCTAAACTATTTAGAAAATAATGTAATGATCATAAGCATTGTTGTAACATTTTGCTCGCATTTTACGAGCATGGTTAACATTATTACATTTCGTAATCTAAAATAAAAAATGTAACGTTAAATAGGTGAAGGTTAGAAAACTTGTTCTAAAAATTTGAAACAATGTCGTTTAGGGGAAATTGGATAATAAAGATGGGCCATTGTGTTAAGTTATCCACCAATCATTATAGAGCACATGGATTGAGCTGTATTAAGTGAATATCAACCGTTGGATTTGTTTTGACGCTGATAGGAAAACTTTGAACGATCAATATGAAAATAGTTTTGTCTAGATACTCTAAGGTTAATATAGTATTTCACATGTTACCCTAAGGGGCTGTTTGATAAGAAATGCGATTTAGCTGAATGAATCAAAGTGGTGAATAATTTGTTGTTACTTGAGGTGACATGATTCTAAGTGAAAATGATTGTTTGATTACTGCTTCGCGAATAAACAACTGAGTAACATGAAATTACCAACTTAACCTTTTGTCTGGCATCGAGTGAAATATTTTGTTTAATAAATGTTTGCAAATATTGATTGAGAGAAATTTATAACTTAAGAAAAATAAATGTTGGTTTAAAAAACACAACGAAATAAATGTTGATTAGAAATTGGTAATGAGTCCCAAAAAGTACTATTGTTTCACATAACCACTAGAGCGGTGGGATTAAGAAGATTTTAGTGAGACAAAATTCTATCTCTTTTACTTTTTAATTTAAAAGTAATTAAAATGGGCCATTTATTATATTTTTAATACAATATATTATTTTTTGTTACATCACTATATTAATATATTTTCTCTCTCTTCATTAATTTTTATCAAATTCAAATTCAAATCATAATCCAGAAACAAATCCAAATCCAAATCAGAGTCGACCACCATTTTATCTGTCATTAATTTTTATCAAATTCAAATTCAAATCATAATCCAGAAACAAATCCAAATTCAAATTCAAGTGTGTTTGTGTGGGTGAGAGTTGTAAATTGTAGTGAAGATGGAGGACCTAAACGCAAAGAAGGTATAAAATTAAAGAAAGAGGATGTAAAGGCTAATCAGAGTCGACCACCATTTTATCTGTCATATCAGCTTTCTTTCTCTGGAGACTATCAGATGATTTTTTGCCACATTAAAGGTGACATGCACTATAAAAACATCTCACAAATATTCTATCTCAATTAAATAATACACACACATATGGGAAATAAAGGTAGTCCTTGTTGGTTATTCCTGCGATCTTTGGAGACTACCAAAGTGGCCAACGATCGATCATGAAATCATGCCACAGTGGTGGCGATCGATTGTAACTACCCCATTGTGCTTAGTCTAAAGAAAGAGAGAGGAAGTAAATTGGTTTTCACCCCAAAAGTGGGGTGAAAGTTTTATAAGCAAAATCCTATCACTTTCACTCACTTTACTTTCTAAGAAAAACTTGAGAGCACGACTTTTATCACTTTCACTTTCTTTCCTCCCTTTTACTCAACTTGAGAACACAGTGTTTGTAATGCTTAAAAAACCAACAAAAAATTCCAATTAGAGACAAGTGTGTAGTGTTAATCTTTTTAAGCATTCTTTTTATTAAAAGTCTCAAATGCTTTATATAGTAGTATAGGTAGTGTTTGAAGAATAAAATTTTCTCATAATATATGATTTCCACCTGAAGTTTCGAAAAACTTCAAAAACATATTTATATAAACAACTTAAAACTAACGTGAATATTGGTATAATAATTAAATCATTGTAGGATGACCATTTAAACCTTATCTATACTACTTATAAAGCATTTAGCACATTCCCTCTTATTAATTTTTTAAGACTTCCTAAAATAGATTTTTAAGCAAATACAAGTAAAAATGCATAATTTACAACTATTAAAGCACACATAAAACTAAAAAATTAATTATTATTCAACCTACACAATTAATGCACTATTTAAATCACCCCTCCTCTAAAATATACAACCTCATAAAGCTAGAAGTACAATCATCATAAACATAAATTTTAACATCAAATAGTAATTAATGTAATTAAAATGTGTGGTGAAAAGAGGGCATGGTGTGTTAAACGTTTTACCAATGATATGAGAAGCCAAGTATACATGCATATTTAAACTAAAAGACAAAGAAAAATAAAGTAAACCATACCTTTTACATATGTTTAGCACACTATCAAAATACAAAAAATACAGTTTGACAAACCTGATTTTCTCTATAACAAAACATAACTGACCATTGAACATGACATCAAATACCAAAGCCCCTCAAGTCACTCCCCATCACAAATAAATAATACAAGACTCAAAAAAAGAAAAAATAACCACAAAAGATCTCATATTCTCTTTCATATTTCATAGATAGTGGTAAGATCTTTAAAGATCTTAACAACTCGAAAGTTAACCCATTATTGATCTATCAACAAAAAAGAAAAGAACCTACCAGTACGAGACCCTCTCAACCAAATTTCATTGATAGTGTTTAGATTCTCTTTCATATTCGGCTTGTTGCTGTAACAACTAAAAGGGATTTGTGTTCGTATGGGCCATAGATAGGAGGAAATAGGGTAGGAAGTAGTATTGTGTTTGTGTGACTGCAATGAGCAATATGGGTGGCTGGTGTTTAGAAGTGTGATTATGATTTTCATTTGGAGAGATAAGGAATGAGTTGGAGTGACTGCGAAAGATACTTGAGCATTAGGGTTATGATTTTTTGGTTAATGGAATTGGGCTTTGTTTTAATACAAAAGTTTATAGTGTTGTTGCCTGATATTGGATCATTAGAAGTTTAATTGACTGATCGTTATTGATTTGGTTATAGCTTTGTATTTTGTTTTATGGGCCAAGCTATGTTTTAACATAAAATTATTTATAACAAAAAGTGTCTCAGTTGAAAGTCAGTATATGTATGTGTGGATGCATAAATTAATTGTACATGTAGCTTAATTAGTTGTATTTGCATAAATTAGATTTAGATTATCATTCATTTGTATGATTATTGTTAAAAAGAAATATATAACCGAACAACATTTGTTCACCACAAAATATAGTCACAGGGTACCCGTGCCGCATCGCACGGTACCCTGCTAGTTATCCCTAATGTTTTGTATAAGTTCTTTCCTCTTAGTTTTATCGCGTATTTTGTTGAATTTCTTGAAGAGTTTGACTATCAAATTTAATATCTATATATGAATTAAAGCTTTTCGAGCCGAGTTTGAGCGTTACACGAGTCGAGCTCAAGCCTGAATTATTAAAGCTCGTCAAGCTATCAAGCCAAGCTTAAACCTACCTTATAAATTTCAAGCCAAGTTCAAGCCCTGTCCAGCTTCGAGCGCGCTAACTCGATTACACCCCTAGTTAAATCACTTCAAGAAAAAAACAATCATTTCTTTTTTCTTCATAAGAATGAGAGTCTTGTAGTTATGAAACACTACAAATACATGTCTTGCCAATTATCGTCTTTTCTCGGCTATGCAATAATAGTGACTTCAACTATACAACATTGTAATAATGGGATAACTTTTTTGTTTCTTGCAGGGTTATAGCAGAGAGGTAAATTCACCGACCTTCAAATCAAAGTTTGATTATTATCCTTTGTAGTGTCAACATATTCAAAAGAATGATGCTATAGTTACTTGTTCATTGTGTTGTTAGAGTTAAATAGTATCATGAATGTAGGAATATTAGTTTTGAAGTAAGGTGTAGACATTAAATAAGTTGTTTGGGCTTATTTATAGTGATTGGACTAGTCTTTGATACAAAATGCATTTACTCAACTTTCAATCACATCATTTTCTACAAATTTGTCTTTCTAGACTTTTTAACCATAAATAGCAATAGATCAACTTAGGGTGCGTTTGGTTGACGGTTTTACCATGGGGTTTGAAAATTAAGGACTAAAATATTTGTTTGTTTTAAACCCCTTGATTAGAAATTGGTAGTGAGTCCCAAAAAGTACCATTGTTTCAAATAACCACTAGCTCGGTGGGATTAGAAATATTTTAGTGGGACAAAATTATATCTCTCTTACTTTTTAATTTAAAAGTAATTAAAATAGGCCCTTTATTATATTTTTAATACAATATATTATTTTTTGTTACATCACTATATTAATATGTTTTCTCTCTCTTCATTAATTTTTATCAAATTCAAATCATAATCAATAAACAGATCCAAATCCAAATCTTAAACCTATCTACAAACCAAACGAACCCGTGGTGATTCTATTTTACTTTGTTTATAGTTCAACTCTAACTAGATTGATCCATTCTAAGTTTAAACTAATAAAAATGCTAAATTTTTATAGTAGCTATTTCATAATTCTTCATTCAAATACCTGATCATAACAACTTCATCAACTATATCATCATAATTTAGTTCAATTCAGTAATCGCGGCGTATCATTCACATCATTTCAGTTCATTCTATCATATAGATTTCATAATATATATTTAATTGAAATAAAATCTCATAAATTATAACAAAATTAGGTGAAAAAAAAAGATGAGATGAGAATAAGACCGTAAGCGTTTTCAGAAGAGAACGGATTCAATATCCACGTGATATCTCAATCTAATTCAGGTTTTTATAAAAAAAACGGTTATATAACTAGCTAACTGACTAGAAGATGATCAATTCAGTTGAGACATGTTTTAGTTGGTTGATTTGATGGACATGAAGAAGAAGAAAAATAAGAAGAAGATGTTGTTTGTAGTTCTGGTTTCAAATGAAATAAGTAAATAAAGTGTGTGTGTTTTGGCTTACTTAGTCATTGAAACTGAGTCACTAAGTGTCACATGGATGTTGCTTAGAGCATGGAGTATCACAACGAGGATCCCTCGCCACTCCAACGTGGCACCCTCGCCGGATCTCGCCGCCCACCGCCACCATACCATCCTCCATCGCCACTCATCCCTTCGCCACTCCAACGACACACTAGGAGACAAACACTTTTTGAATTAAAACGTTTAAATTCAAACGGTTACTTTTTTTTTTCAAACCCAATTATTACCCAACCCACTCTATAAATAATACCCATATTTTACACAAAAATTCACACTTCTCATTCAAAAATATATTATCTTCACTATCTCAATCCACAACCAAAATTGTCTCAAGATCCAAACGAGATGTCGTTTATGAATCTCCTCAACTCGTCTTCGTCAAACCCGTCCACCCCATCGTCCCAAAGCTCAAACACTTCTTCGCAAGTCGGATTTCAAGCTTTTTAATATCCAAGAAAATCACCACCGCAATTCTATCCATCACAACAATTACCACCGCAATTCTATCCATCACAATCGCACTTCTATCCACCACAATCACAATACTATCCATCACAACCATCACCACCGCAATTCTACGCTTCACAACAACATTACTTTGAATCACAATTCAAAGTACCTCAACCACCACCAACCGAAACACGTGAAGAACGTCGTCAAGGAAAAAAACCGGCCAAAGCGCCAAAGAAAAAAACAAGACCGTGGTGAATTTGGACGCGGACAACGAGGAGGAGGAGGAAGAAGAGTCTCGAACCACAATTCGTTGGACAAGCGAGGAAGAAAAAATTTTAGCCGAGTGTTGGGTCGAGGTTTCCCAAAACGCCGCTTTCGGTAATAACCGACTAAACGATGCGTTTTGGGCTCAGATTTGGGAGGACTTCAATGCTCGTAGTCCAGGGCCTACTCGTACAAAAAATATGTGCACGGGAAAATGGACTCGGATAAAAGGTGATTGCCAAAAGTTTAATGGTTTTTACAAGCATTTGTAGCGTAGATCCGGGGAAAATGATGTTGATCAAATTGAGAATGCAAGACTTGCTTTCAAGTCTCAAACCGGGAAACAGTTTACTATGGTCCCGGCACGGAAGGTTTTGAGACAATATCCCAAATGGGACGCGCCGGACGGGATCAATGAAGATAATATCACCGAATTATTCGGCCCTGATACAAGAGCTCGTCCCGCAGGCAAGCCTCGACCGTCAAAAAAATCTAAATTTGTGGAGTCGTCAACGAGCACCGGGGGGAGTCAATCGGATGCTATTGCGGAAGCTTTAGCTCAAGAGTATAAACGTAAAGTTGACGAAGCCAAAGAAGTGTACGAGGCGAGGATAGCGAAAGAAAAGTCATTCCAAGAGTGTCGAGAATTGGAGTTTCTCATGCATGATATTGAGGGGTTGCCGGAGCCAAAAAGATCGATCCTCAAGAAGAAACAAGACGAATTGATAGCAAAATACTACAAGGCGAATTAATGTTGTATTTTTTAAGTTTCGTATGGTTTTTTTATCGTATGCTTTTTTTATTTTTCGTATGTTTTTTATTTATTTATCGTATGTTTTTTTTTCTTATTTATCGTATGCTTTTTTTATTTTGAAAAATATGGAAAAGAAATAAAATGAGGGTGGGTGGGGCCCAAATGAAGAGGTTTGAGTTAGTTGTGATTGGCGGGTATTTTTAAGTGAGTGTGTTGGAGTGATGTGGAAGTTATGTGGCACAAGTGGGGCCCAATTGAAGAGAAATGGTGTGCCATGACACTCCATGCTCTTACACATATTCCCAAATATCTTGCAAGTATCACATCTTGGTTCGTACTCAATGCATATGGTTTATCGAGTATAGCCCAAACTCTCAATATGTACTATACGTAAACATTTATCAATGCAAATATCTCTACTATATATAAAGAGAAAACCATTCTCCTAAAACTTAAAAATTTTAAAAATGAGTAAAGTTCAATTACTAAAATACCTTTAATTAAAAATGATATTGTAAGTGATAACATCTACCACTAAATTAATAGTATAACTGTATAAATATTGTTTAATCTTCAAACTTTATAATTTTTTGTTTAGAACCTATAGATGTTTTTCTCTTCTAATTTAAACTCGTACATGTTATACCAAGGGTCACAACAAAACACAGGTTCGCAAATATAATTATTTGTTGATGCACCGTCGCGCCAAAATGTCTCTTATAAAAATAAAGCTACGCCCCTCAAACTTCCACTCTCACTTTACTCTCACTCTCAACACATTCCAATAATAATGCCTTCATTTCCGATCATCATCATCGCCTTTACAATCCCTCTAACCCTAACTCACGGTAAAAAAAAGTTAACCAATTAATTACCTCTCAACATATTTATATAATTTATCACTTATTTTTTTTTTACTAATCAATTATTTTTTCTTTGTTACAGGTATTAACAGTGAGTTGTTGCTAGAGGAGGGGTATAGTGTAACGACGTTAATTGACGGTGATAAGTTTAGTCTTAACCCTAACTTCGTCTTAACTGGATCATCTTCACATGATGACGTCATCGTTTTGGATTCTGTTAAGAGTAGTGTTTATCTGATGTCGTTTATAGGCGTGAAGGTATAATAAGTTTCGATATTATTTGGCGAAAAGCGTTTGTAGGACAAATGCTAACCGCAAGTAGCGTAGTGTAGCATTTTAAATTTGGTTTAATTGTTAATTAATTATATAAATGCAACTCAAAGAAGGGGATAAATATAAACGCTATTGGGTATGTTTGGCGAAGATAGCGGTAGTGGAAAGTAGTAGTAAGCAGTAGGTGTTTGTTTTGATAAAGCGTTTAATAACATAGCTGTGTAGTCATATTAGTAAGTGGAAACGCTTGTTGCTCATATATGCTACTAGAAGTAACATTTTGATTTGGAGCTTTTAGGAATAAGGGCTGAGCATCGGTCTAAAACCAACCCAAACCGACAAAACCAAAAACCAAAAATCATGAAAAACCTAAACCGAAACCGAACTGAATAGGTTTTGTGAAAAACCGAAAACCGAAAATCGTGAAAAACCTAAGCGGTAGGTGTTTGTTTTGATAAAGCGTTTAGTAACATAGCTGTATAGTCATATTATTAAGTGGAATTGGTAGTTGCTCATAAATGCTACTAGCATGGGTGGAGCCAGGAATTTTTGCTCGAGGGGGCACACTTTGATATAATTTAGAAACTACACTATAAATTGGTTCTTAGGAGAGGCAAATTACAAAAAACGCTAAATATTTTCGAAAATTTACACTATAATTTTTTTCCGCTAAGGGGGCACCTGCCCCTTGTGCACCTCCTTTATCTCCGCCCATGGCTACTAGAAGTAACATTTTGATTTGGAGCGTTTAGAAAAAGTAGGAATGCTAGTTGCCTGTTTCCAAACAAGCATTTTGTGCAAAACGCTTGCTACGAAACATTTCTGCCAATACCATTAGTTTTGCCAAAAACACCTTACATAGGGAAAATGATTGTTACATCATCTAAGCTTGGCTTTGTTTGGCGACAAGCTTTTTGGAACATTTAGCTTCTAACATGTAGAATGTAATGATATTTGGGTTTCTTTTATAACGGTCGGATTCAAAACGGTAATAAAAGACGATTTTGGATTATTGGTTTAAAATGCTTGTATGTGAAACATTAATGAAAGAAGCGTATAGCTTTTATGTCATTTTAAACTTTATAATTGCAGCCAAAGTTGTATTACCAAATGCTTTTATGAAACAAAACGCTATTACTAACTACTTGAGGAGTCGAGGGTGTTATTGTCTGTGTTTAAAGAAATTTGAGGTATAAACATGTGAAGTTGTTTTGGATTTAAGCCTTGAGATCAACTAACATAGGTTTAGATAGTAAACTTTCAAATGCGTGGTTAAGGCCTTGAAATTTTGCGTAGATGATATTCCCAGAAAATACAAGAATTAGTTTTGCTAAACTTTTTGACAGTTCATGTGAGCATGAATCGAAAAGTAGTCTTTATGCTTTTTTCATTGTGTTTTTGACTCATAAATTTAAACAGGAGAAACTGTATGACGATAATGCATTGCTACTTGAACTGTCGTTCTTTCATGTCTTTACATATGTTCTATCTGATATTATTATTGGATATGAAATATGATTGGTTTTATGCGATGTGAGATCAAGAAGCTCTCTGGTGATGCAAATGGTAAAGCTGGGTACAAGGACGGGGATTTGGGGTCGGCCATGTTTAATAAGCCCAAAAGTTTTGTTATTGATAGGAAAAACAACATTTACATTGCTGACAAAAGCAACCTCGTCATAAGGAAAATAAGCAAATCAGGTATATAGCGATATTTTAACATGAACAAAGTAATTCACAAGTTTCTATGCTTAACGTTTGAACATTTCGTGTTCTTGTTTGTATTTGAAAAGGTCAGTGTTACTTGTTAGATGTCATAATGAGATCATCGGGATCTTATTTCTACCATCACGGTTAGTTTAGCTGATTATGTCATAAAAGTCAACCCTAATGTTGACACACGTAACCCATGAAACCAAATTTAGAGTTAATTACATAAATCGTTCTTGTGGTTTGGTCAAAGTTACGGATCTTGTCCCTATACTTTTTTTAGCGCGTTTCGTCCCTGTGGTTTACAAATCTTACGGATCTTGTCCCTGATCTGACCCGGTCCCAAAAAAGGACCTCCCTTGCAAATCTCTCTAACGTGAGGGCTAACGATCATTATACAAACCACAGGGACGATTTATGTAATTTACTCTTTAAAAAGTTTTTTTTTTAGTTTTATTATTCAAAATTTTTTTAATTTTATTACGATTAAATTTTTTAATAAAAAAACTTTTTTTTTTAAATTTAATTTTAATTTTATTATAATAAATTAAAAAAACTATTTTTATTTTATTTTTTTTAATTTTAAAAAAAAATCAAAAAAATTATAATAAAATTAAAAAAATTTATTTTAATTTTATTATAATATATTTTTTTTAAAAATTGTTTTTTCTTAAAAAAAATTAATTTTATTAAAAAAATTAAGGTAAAATTAAAAAAAAAAAAAAAAATTTGAAGGCTTTTTGATTACTGTTCGGTTCTCTCATGGTTTGGCGGCTTGGAATGATGGATTTGAAGGCTTTTTGATGTTCTACCTCTTGGTTGATTTCTTTTGTTTTGTGTTTCTTGCAATTTCCGGTTTTGTTTTGGAACTTTTTTGTTAATAAAATCTTAGCCTTTCGAAAAAATAATAATAACGTTACCAAAGTACTTGTAAAATTCTGAGAACATTTGTTTCATGAAAAAACTTTAAAAAAACCTTGATTAAAGTCCAAACTGAAAACATTCTCACTACTAAAGGGAAATCGAGCTTATTTCTTCAGTTTCAAGTATGCCATGACGTCTTAAGATATGTACAATATCAAAAGAGAAATAAAATAAAATGAGAATGTCGAAAAAATACCACAGTTTTTAATAAAATTAATTTTTTTTAAAGAAAAAACAGTTTAAAAAAAATATAATAAAATTAAAATTTGTTTTTTTTTTTATTTACTATAATAAAATTAAAATTAAATTTCAAAAAAAAAAGTTTTTTTATTAAAAAATTTAATCGTAATAAAATTAAAAAAATTTTGAACAATAAAACTAAAAAGAAAAAACTTTTTTTTTAAAGAGTAAAAAGTAAAGTAAAGTAAAGTAACGCCCAATGCCGTCTTTCACGGGTTATGGGGACCCAATACCGTTTCCGGTGTATGGGGGAGGTTAAAATGTAGACAGCCTTACCCCTACCTAAGGTAAGAGAGCTGCTTCCAATTCTACCAATGGTAGAAAGGACCTCCGGCCTTTTGTAGGGAGTGAGGATCGAACCCCTGACCTCTCGGTTGAGAGGCAAGGGGTTTACCAACTGATCCAACCCTACTATGTTTTTTTTTTTTTTAAAGAGTAAATTACATAAATCGTCCCTGTGGCTTGTATAACGATCGTTAGCCCTCACGTTAGAGAGATTTGCAAGGGAGGTCCTTTTTGGGACCGGTCGGTCGAGGACAAGATCCGTAAGATTTGTAAACCACAGGGACGAAACGCGCTAAAAAAAAGTATATGGACAAGATCCGTAAATTCTGGGTTGGCAGGTAAGCGGTTGTATTCGGGGTTGAGTTTATAATATCCAGTTATGTATCTTTTAGAGCAAGGGGTATGGGGGATGTTGGTTCTCGCCACTTCCAACGTGGCAACTCGCCACAACATTTCGTCCATCGCCACGATACCACATGGCCTCGCCAGTTTGCATTTCGCCGGGGGAACAACGAAGAAAAGGACAAGAAACATATCCGTTGCAATCCACTATTTTGTTAACGGCATGATTTAAAAAAAAAAAAAAAAAAAAAAACTTTCCCCACCCTTTATAAATAATACCTCATTTTTATACAATCTATCACACTCTTTTCTTTCATTCACACACATCTCTTTCAACTCTTTTTACATCTAATCAAAATAAAAATGGCTGGTTCAAATTCGGATTCCGATCTTGATGATTTCGACGATATCAAGATGATCTTGAAAGTTGCAGGTTATGAGCAATCGGTGCAAGAAGATGAAGCCGAAAGTTCACGCAGCCGTAATTACATCTACCGTGACCGTGAAATTGCTAAAAACCGTCTTATATCGGACTATTTTCTCATAATCCAAAATATCAGTACTATTTCAGGCTTCGATTTCTGTATGAGCCGTGACTATTCTTACAAATAGTACAGTGTAAAATCGAAAATCATATTCAAACTGTTAATCCTCTTCCACCGCATTTTGATTTCTTTAGAGTCCGACCGATCGTGTGGTGTAATGAGTATGAGCGTAATTATGAAATGCACATCTGCCTTACGCCACGTATTGGCCCTCTACACCGCCGATGCATTTGATGAATATTTGCAAATGGGGTCACACATGGCACGTGATTGTCTAGATAATTTTACTATGTGTGTAATTGAGTTGTTTATGCCGAGTTTTAAGAAAGCCTAGTTTAGTTGACATTCAAAATATATATAACGCACATAACATGGTCCATGGGTTGCCGGGAATGCTTGGGAGCATTGATTGTATGCACTGGGAATGGAAAAATTGTCCCGTTGAGTGGCAAGGGCAACTTCATAGAGGTGATAAAAAATATCCAACTATTATGCTTGAAGCTGTTGCATCATACGATTTATGGATTTGGCATGCATTTTTTGGGGTAGCGGGTGCGAATAATGATTTAACTGTTTTGAATCATTCATCGTTATTCGACGACCTTCTTAATGACATAAGCCCCAAGGTTCCGTTTCAAGTAAGCGGTGCAACCTTTCAACACGGGTATTACCTAGGCGGGATTTACCCAATGTGGTCATCTTTTGTCAAATCATTCTCGACTTGCATATTCGAGAAAAATGCCTTGTTTAAACAAAAACAAGAAATTGCTCGCAAAGACGTTGAATGAGCTTCGGGGGTCTGCAAGGACGTTGGCATATTATAAGCCAACGGCACGTGCTTCGGACCATCAACAAACTAAGAAGAGTCATGTACACGTGCATCATATTGCATAACATGATTTTGAAAGATCAAAAGTTTGCGATATCCGAAATGAATGAAATTTATGTTTGTCTGCGAGCAAATATACAACGGACATGGATTGGCGATCGATATACAACGAAAGAATGCCAAAGAACTGCGTGATAAAGCAACGCCGCAAGACTCACTCAACGAAATATATCATTGAGCATGTTTGGCAACTTCATCAGCAACATCAACATTAATTTAAATTTCGTATGTTTTTTTATTTCGCAATGTATTTTAAATTTCCTATGTTTTTTTATTTCGCAGTGTATTTTTTTATGTTGTATTTTTATTTTAAATGAATGAAATGAATTTAGTTGTGTTTGGAAAATATGAAAAATAAATAAAATGATAGTGGGTGGGGCCAAGTGAAGAGAAGTGAGTATGTTGTGATTTGGGGGTATTTTTTTGTTAGTGTGTTGGAGTGATGTGAAGGTGATGTGACACACGTGAGGCCCAAATGAAGAGAAGTGGTGAAGCCATGACACCCCTTGCTCTTAATACCAACTATAAACAAGTTAGGTGGGTCAACCTGTTTACGATTCCGAACCATTTAGAGTTTAGACACCCTAACCCATTTATTTTCGTGTTGGTTCGGGTCGGGAATTTCCATACTTAATGTCCTAATCTACAATCACATTGTTCAAAGGGCATCGATCTATTTGTACATGAATTTCTTGACATGTGATTTGCAAATTTGATTAAAGTTTGAGGATTCTAGTCGCGGTAATTTTTTATCTTTATTGTAACTATTTGTTTATCTTGGATTAATGGCATAATAGGTGTGACCACAATTCTTTGGTGGAAATATTAAAAAGCGAGCAAAGCAGATGGACCTGCAGAATGCTTCATTCTCGATGATTTTGAGTGGCTTTTGATCCCAAAAGATGTGTGTTATTGATTGCGGATCATGGAAATAGACTGGTCCATCAGCTTAATCTAAAGGCTGAGGATTGTGCTGATAATACTTCCGGATCTGGTAAGTTTTACGGATATCCTTAAGCTTGTTGATTAGCTTCGATATTTATAATAACTTTTCAAGATTCTACTTAACACGCCTCTTGATATTTACATTGTCAGTCCTTGGATCAACTGCAGCTTGGGGTATCGGTCTGGGAGTTGCTTGTTTAATTGGCTTGATGGTCGGTTTCATTATCCGTCCTTATGTCCTCCCATATGTAAGCCTCTCTAATAAGTTTTATTACTGTATGTTTCTTTGCTATACTATTCAGTAGAGGTGTCAAAATGGGCTGTAGTGGCGGGTTGTAACGGGTCAAAACAGGCAAGGTCATGTTGGCCAACCCACAAACACTTTTTTACCCCACTTTGTGTACTTTTACTGTGATAAATATAGAGATAACAGTTACTACCCATATATCGATGAATGGGTTTACTTGGGTTATTTATTTTTAATGGGTCGAGGAAAGTAAAACATTTAACTAAGAGGAAACGGGTATATGGGTCTAAAGTCACCCAAACTTTTTTATGAAAAACCTCCCAAATCATTTTAATAATAATAAAAAAAACTAATTACTCT
This sequence comes from Chrysanthemum makinoi, assembly GCA_910596185.1. Classification (NCBI taxonomy): domain Eukaryota; kingdom Viridiplantae; phylum Streptophyta; class Magnoliopsida; order Asterales; family Asteraceae; genus Chrysanthemum; species Chrysanthemum makinoi. Next base: position 9,761,924 of record OU343225.1, on the reverse strand, counting down.
TGAAATTTATAATCATAAATGACACACTAATTGTTTATAGAAAAAGTAACTTTTGGAGAAAGTATTACCAAACCAGTCCGACCGGCCATTTTGCCACTTGTAGCTATAGGTATGACCTGTATATTTATCTAACCAAATTCTGTAGACAGGACGCTTCAGGCCATCAGCAACTCAACATGACATGGAAGCATTACCTAATGAATCTGGTGAAACTAGTGACCTTCTACTGCGTCCGAAAAGCTTGCTAGCCATAATAATCTCTACCATCTTTTCAAGAAGTTTCTTACGTTATCTTTGAACCAACTCACTCTAATTTTCGGCCTTAACATTATTAGACCTCGACCCACTCCTATGAAACCCGTGTCTTTATTAGATTGTGATGTATTACCACAACCTACATCTATGAACTCCGTGTCTTTTTTAGATTATGATGATTTAAGTAACCACGAGATGAGCAAAACCCATGAAATAGTTGATGAATTGAAAGATTTAATCACTTTTGATGGTACCCTTAATCCTAATTTATCTTTAGATCAAGAAAATGTGCATAGAGTTGAAGAAAAGAATGACCTTTCTCTTGGAACTAGTGGGAATATCAATAAGCAGATTTGTGCTAATTTTGCGAGTTTTGTGGAAGGTAGTAAGACAACTTCGTCAGGTGAATTATGAGATATGAAACATTAGGTGGTGTTGGAAGCTTTGTTTTATTATGTCTAGTGTCTATGGTAAAACTGTGATGAAACGTTAGTAGAGTGTAACTGGCGTTGATGTGACGAATAACCTGACCAAATGGTATGTAAATATTATTGCGTGTTTCTGTTAATGCACGAGTCGTTTGATATCTTGGTTGGTTTTTATGTAATGTGTCTGGCGCGAGTCTTTATTGTTCTTGTCAAGTATGATGTTTTGCTGCTCTGCATGCATCTGTGCTTTAGTTTGATGTTTAACTTATCTGTATATACTGTCTTGTCCCTTAAATCACAAGCTCATTTACTCTTTTTATGAACACACCAAGCACCGTTATGGACATCATCGATCAATTCCTGGCACCCAAGCAAGTGATGACACATTGTTGAGTGTTAACACGACGTAGAACAGAACCATTACATAAAAACATCATGTTTACAGGTTGTTTGTGGGGTTTCCAGGATCGAATGATCAAACAAAACATCATGCTGCATCATCATTCAAGAATCAATATAAAGTGAAACTAAGAAGATGGGGTTGAACCCATGTATAAAACTGATATATAAATACAGGAAGGGTTGACATTTGTTTACAGAATTCATACATATATATACTATCTAAAAGACACATATGAAGGGGGTGTGTTGTTTCAAACAACCATTGTGACCCTTCATGTATAACTAACAATAACTAACTATTCCAACTGTTTTCTGTCTGGTTTTTCCGTCGACTTGCAGCCCAATCACAGAACAGGTTATGGCTTTAACTTTGACACTAACTTAACAAAGATTAATGGGATTATGATTTTCAACAATTAACCACAGTATTTAAGCAGTCGTGTATATTGTTGTTGACATGCTGATACAACAGTAACATCTACAAACCGTTCTCACAAAATTCCAACGGACAAATGATAATACCATAAAGATCACGACACAACGCCTCTGCAGCAAACCACTTTCCGGTTTATCATTGTTCATAACACTTAGGATTAAAAAGAAGTGTTGTTATATAATATGATTCTTTTCTGTCTGAATGGTTGAAACCGTGTTTGTGCTTTATTTAGTCATGAGCTGCTCCATTTTTTGTAAATTGATTTTACAGATAACTAATGTTGTAGATAACTGCAGAAACTAAATTATGAGAATAATATCAGAATTTCATGAGTTACCTGATTTAGAAGGTTAAAAACATCCATATAACAGGCATCGGCGACTTTCAACCCATTTATGAGATTTCATTTTTAACTAGTATTTAAATAAAGTAGCACATTTAAAAGATGTCAAGACATAAAATGTTACAACCATGTAAGAGACCATCAAATACAAGTTACACACTAAATTTCTTTCCAAAAAAGATCTCTAACAGAAGTTGCAAGGGCTGGAATTTCAACGCAAGTTCGTAAAGTATATAAGTGAAAGAAAAAAACATCTCAAATTATGCACGGTCGAGGATCTCCCTTAATTAAATGATAAAATAAATGGAATGTTATGTTACAAGTTAAAGAGTAAATAATGAAATAACATCACAACCATTCTTTATATTTGGCAAAGTTCTCGATTACCTCCAACTGCTAGTGTTTTTTTTGTTCCTCTTGGTGCTAAATGTTAGTGTATGCTTGCTATAAAGATCATTAGTTTCAAAAATCAATACCTAGAGCGAATTATTGCACGCTCACTGTTAAGAAAACTGATAAGATGTCGGATCCCTAGTTTATAACTAGAAGGATCCCTCAAATGAAGGATCCGTGAGATCCAGACAAACAGAAGAATTTTTTTTCGTTATTTCATCAACCCAACCTTCCAGACCTTATTGAACTAGTTTAACATGTTTCATTAGGATCACCTTAACTATCCTTAGGCTCGGTTGATCTTACACTCACTCATGAACGAATTAGTATCACATTCAAAGTACTTTTTGATTTTTCATTTCCTCAAAACTCACCATCCTTCCGCTCCAATGTTCACATATTGTTTTTCTCATCTCAAAACACTTCGTTTGATATTCCTCTCAATTTTAGTAAATTGATTTTAGTCATTTTGATCTTAAAATGGACTAAAAACTAGTTTTTCATTTCTTGTAATTTTTAAGGAATTTTTTAAATTCTTCTTAGGTCATGATCTGATCTCTAGGATCATTTGACTCTGCTTGACACCTTCAAAACTCTTAGTGTCATCCTTGATCACCCATTGGTGCTTATGAAAACTCCATTTCCTTCCATAGAAGACACCATTAGCTACCCCCACTCATTATACTTGATCATCTAAGTCTCATATCATTTTAGACACCTGAGGAGACTAAAACACTCAAGATATGTAGGTACTAGACCTTACTAAAACCTCATCTCTCTTTTCTTTGGCTTCTGAGAGCCGGATCCCTGGTTTTGACTAGCAGGATCCCTCAAGTGAGGGATATCCGTGAGAACCGTCTGCACAGACTAAACCAATCCTACTTGATATAATCATTTCAAAACCCTCTTTGTTAATATAAACACTCCACATTGTCTTAAATGACTTCCTAGATCAGTACAACTATGTAGTTGACTCTCGTGCATGCTAATCATTGCAATTTGAAGGATCTTAGTGGCTTAAGCCCTAATTCACTTGACAAATCTTCTTCTTTATAAACCACTTATGTTAAGACTTCCAAATCACCATTCACACACTCATTCTCAATAGCAAAATTCTTCCTTTTGCATCTTCCCTTTCTACCATTTCACCATGAGGAAAGCCCCTAGTGTTAACTCATCTACCAAAGGACCTCCCAAGAAAATTGATCTGGTTGTTCATGAAATATCCTCAACCGAATCATCGCCCGTAAAAACCTCAAACATTAGAACTTCCTCATAACCAACTCTACCAATTAAACCAACTTCCAAAAGGATTGTTCCCATAAGACAACCCTTGCCAAACACTATCATACCTCCTAGGCCAAACACCCCTACCTCCACTAAACCATCACCTCTAGTACCTAGAGTTATCTCTTTCACCACTCCACTCTCATCCCACACCTTTACAACTTAGAAAACTTGCCACCTAGGCCATCTCATCCACCACCATTGCCAACATTTTCCTCAATTGAGAAAATGGTACCACAACAATCTTCTCACCAAAACTTTGGTGTTGAAACCACACTAGCACCCGCATCCTACTCTCCATCACTCTTAAATGGTCCATTTTAGATTATGAGGAATAATCAAAATCATCAACCGGACCATATGGAAGTAGATACCTCATTACCTCCACCATCAACACATATTCCACCACCTTCACTCTTAGTTGAACCACCTCCAACTTCATCAAACTTGCCTCCACAAATCCCTCTATCCTTTGTGGAACCTCCATCTTCCTCATCAAACCTTCCGCCTTAAACCGCTCCATTCCTACCACCACCATTCCTTAGCCATGACAATAATTGCTTTCATTGTCAACATATCGAAGGACTGGTCCATGAAGTACGTGACGAATTACGTTTCATGTTCTATCACATTCTCGAACGTTTTGAATAGTCAACAAATCTACTCGTCCCTAAAACATAGGATTATAAGCACAGTGGTGTTCTCCTCTAGTCTTAGGCACAACTTAGAAATTGTTAGGAAATGTACTACATGTTTGTATCATTTTTTTAGTTTTAGAGATATGTGTATCATTTCTCTTGTTTTATTGAATGAAACTACATGTTGTATGTTATATAGTTATATGAATATGTTTGGTGCTACAATACATAACTCATTTGGATGTTTATGTCACTTTTTACATCTACGTTGCTGCCAATAGAATGCAGGTACACGGTTCCCACAGTTTAGCCTAGACAGATCCCTCAAAGGAAGGATCCGCCAGAACCGTCTAACAGAATAACATTTCTAAACTAATGTGAATCTCATTTGCAGGAAACAATGCACCATATACTTGTTTTCTAACTTTTTTTTTTAGATTTTCAAATTACACATGAAGACTTTGACACCCTCAACAAGGGGGAGCACTTCGTCAAAGCAAAGCATTGCAAAAACGCTTGCAATACATTCACTTAGGTTTTCTATAGTACTTGACGCCCTTCTCAAAAGGGAGCACTCGTCAAGAGGGAGCATTTCGTCAAAGACGAAACCATTGCAAAAATACTTGCAACACACTTGTTTAGTCTTCCTAATTACTTGACGCCCTCAAAAAAGGGAAGCATCCGTCAAGGGGGAGCTAAGACGAGAATTTATTTCTCTCATCTTACTCTTTACTTTTTTATTTTGTTACTTTTCACAAGTTTTTCTCAAAACAATGTGTTAGTTTCTTTTCGACGCTCTTTTTATTTCGAAAAAAAATTGGAGAAGAGAGTAAAAAAAATCCAATTCAAATATTTACGAATTATATTTTCTTCTTAAAATAATCTTATGTTTTGTCATCAACAAAAAGGGAGATATTGTTAATACAAATAAGTCATAAAAACGTTTATTGACATTTTACGATCTTCTAATGTTTTGTCGATAACAAACATAAATTCATTTTAACGTAACAAATAAAATACATAAAAGGTTTGAGCCAATAGTTTACTAACACACTTTTACTAAACATATTAAAACTATATCAAAACATGTTTAGTAAATAAGTTATATAAAACCAAAGACATTTTTATATTGTTTATATCTTATAGAAATGCATATGTATAACAACTAGTATTTACATGTTATAGTAATGTATATGTACTTTGTATATGGGTAAGTAATGGGTAAAAACCAAAGTCCATGACCCATGACCCATGATCCATTGACTAGGTACAATAAATGTTGTTGGGTAAAAACCAAAGTCCATAACCCATACCCATGGAGCATGATCCATAACCCATGACCCATTGCATGACATCATGCATGAAGTCATGTTGGATATTATCGATGATCCATGACCCAAAGTTCATGATCCATGACCCAAAGTCCATGATCCATGACCCAAGATCCATAACCCAATGACTAGGTACATTGTCCATAATCCATTACCCATAACCAATGGTTCAAAACCCATAACCCATAACCCGGTTTGCAACCCGAAATCTAGACTAAACTGACCCAGTAGCCGGATCCTAGGAATTGCACTAACCGGATCCCTCTGGAGAGGGATCCGTGGGAACCGTGGGATAGTAGACATAATTTTTCTATAAATAGTGAGTCATTTCTCTCTTGCTCACTACCACTCTTAGATATACTTTATCCCATTATTCTAACATCTCTAACCACTGATCCAAATGATCATTCTATGTAGTTTTATGTTTGTGTGATTCTCTAGGCTCTTCTTAAAGGCGAGATCACCACCTCTTGAAGACGTGCAATCTCAAGTCCATGAGTTGCTAAGCTTCTTCATCATCAAGACCACTGAAGTGCATCTTGTTGATAGTTCTTTCCTCCCTCCATAGAAGTGTCGTGTTGAAGGCATTAGTGAAAGGTGCCGAAGGGTCGTGTTGAAGGCATTAGTGAAAGGTGCCGAAGTCTCGTGTTGAAGGCATTAGTGAATAGTGCCTAAGGTGTACAATCGATATGGTGCGTGGATATACAAGTTGTGTAGTTTGGGTTAAAGGATGTTGATATCCTATCTATATTGCAAAAAGGAGTGTGTCTCCTTTGGGTAGTTGTGTAGTGGTGTAATGTTGGGTAGTAGTTCCTCCTTTGTAATGGAACTTGGTATCTAGCCTTGTACCGGATAAAGTGTAGGCGACGGTGTGATAGGTTTGGTAATTTGCTCTTTGGTAATTCGCTGGGCTCCTTCATTGTTGGGCTACAGTTTGTAATTTGCAGCTGGGCCAGCTGGGCTTCATTTTGTTCTTGGGCCACGAATTTGAGCTAGCTGCTGGGCTTGGATTTCGCTTGCTGGGCCTCGATGGTAGGATTGGGCTGGGCCTGCGTGCCTGTAACAATAAATACCAAAAAAAAAACAAAGAGTATGCCACTAGTGAGATTTGAACCCTTGACCTCTTGCTTAGAAAGCATGCACCCAACCACTGGACAAAGAGCCTGTTTGTGTTAACTCTTTGCATTTAATTCTTTTTTATGCTCTTTTACTTGATCCAATATTTAAGACATTATCTTTAAAAGATATTCTTCGTTCGATCTCCGTTTGACCTTTCAATTTTTCTTCTCTACCTTGATACTCCAAGTAAAAATAACCATTTGACTCGATTTTTTGTGATCTTTCCAATGGTGTGCTCGGATAATTTTTGCGACTTCGTTTGAACCTCGAAAAATGCGAAACATCATCGAAACTCATCAGAAAATCACCGTTTTTGCTTAGTTTTCAAACCCTTGTACCTGCAAGACATAATAACACATATCCAACATATTTGCAATATAATTTGACATATTTAATGGTTATTAGTCCGATTTGGCATTTTTTTAGATATAAAATGATGTGTGTTTTTGCACACATCAAAATACCCCACACTAAAACCATTGTTGGTCCCACACGCAATGTTAATTACACACGTAGACAAAGAAAAACTTTAAAACCGCTTTAACTAATAGTCCCTCACATCAAACAAGAACATAAAGATGTTCATCAAGGGGTACAAAAAATCTTTAGCTTTAAAAACGCCTCGTTTAAACCATTTTATCAAGTATAGATATAAAATTATTTTTTTTTTATTTTTTTGTGATGGTTTGTTGAACTTTCATGTCAATTAATAACTCCCACATTTTTCAAAAGACATTTTTAGGATCACGGAGTAGGAAACACAACTCAGCGAGGAGTGACCATACGAATAGAATACATCGTCCTTGATTTTTCACAAGTCCCAAAACTAAGCGTAAAATCGAAATCATTGTTAAATATGATTTTAGATGCTAACACTACCCATGGAAGTTACTTGTGTAATTACCTCTTGCTCCCATTTTCCTATTTTCCTCTATTTATTTTATTTTTGGTGAGAAATGAATTTCTTCATATTTTCTCGTTTCGATAGGTTTAAATCCGATAAAGATATGAAGCTAAGACGCTAATTAGTTTACCATCTTCCCTCGAAAAACGTTGCAAACAAGAATGAGGTACACATCAAGGTCCTAATTTAACATGATTTAGGGAGATATCCTTTTTGTTACGATCGAAACAACTCATCTACGAGTCCAGAGACATAAGCTTTTATTTAGATATCTCCCAGAGTCAAAGTTTGGCTTAACACTATTTCAGCACATTTGCATTTTTGCAATTTAAGCCCTCGGTCTTTTCAACCACTAATTCAACGGGATTGCTGTTTTATCAGAAGTCTTATTATGACTTTGGAATTTTCCTCCACCTTTTTGAAGTCCATGACAACGGGGGTACCGTCAGACATAGAAAACTTTTATGGTTTTGTATTTTCACTTTAATACATTTGGGCTTTATTTCATGTTAAATTTTGCCAAACTCCGAATCCCACGGCTTTTATAACAATAGAAACAATAGCAGCAAACTATCAAGAATCAGTTGTCTATTACACCGCAACACTGACAGTACCTTGATGTGTATCAACTCTCATAGGCAAGAATTCTCTAAAGAAGATAAAAAACTAACTATCGCCAAAACCTTACATCTTTAATTATTTTTACACAGATATGGGGTGAGACAATTTTGTGGGAGCAAAAAGCCACAAGTACCTTTGAAGGGCTCTAAAGAGAACCAACAACTCCACGCTTAGCATCTAAACTCATAAGTAACTCTATCATTCCTCGATCTCCGCAAATTTAAAATCTCAAATAATGAGATCCGCGGATGCTTAGCCGATAATTAAATTATCTATGGTTAAGGAACAAGCTAGGCTCAACACGCCATCAAGTCAGAATTCCAATCCTACTCTCACCAGCGGAAAGTCAACAAGGTGTCAAAACATATATTAACTTAGCAAACGCTTCGTAAAATAATCTCAAGTCTCGCATTTTTAAACTCACTTATTAAAAGCTAGCAAATCTTTCAAAGCTTCGCATATTTAAAATCACTTAGGGAAGCTTGCAAATTCTTGGCATTGTGAGCTAGAAACACATTTTATAGCCTCTTGTCTAAGCAATTAGCAAAAGACTTTTTCAAGAAAACGCATATTTAAAGTAACTTCTAAGAGACTAGCAAAGACTTTTCAATCATAAAACTAGCAAAAGCTTACAAAACTTTTTTAAATCTTTTACTTTTTTTGTGCACAATTTTTTATTTATTTATTTATTTTTTTTGTGGGATAAAACGATTAAAATCGGGGTTTCATGGGGACCATACAAAAGCAGGAAAAGTCATATTTCGATAGAAATCCACCCACACTTAAAACTTAACATTGTCCTCAATGTTTAAAAATTACGAGTGTTAACCCCACACTTAGAATTGAAAAAGGCGAATGTTTTTTTTTTAAAACTTCTAAGTGTGAAAGGTGAAAAATCATTTTTAATTATGACAAAGGGTGATCCCAAGATATAACATATAAATGATCGGAGACTGAGTGTTGGAGGGTTTGAAAACAAGCACGGAGGTCTTCACGATCATAGGGATTCTTCAAGCAAAACGAGAACCCGCAAACACACATGGAAAGAAACACAACCCCACACTAATCTACAACACACTTATTAGAAGAAAAATAAAGATAGATAGATACATAACACGGGTTGCCTCCGAAGCTTGTTTATTAACGAGTCACGATCTTGACTCGCCCCCGAATTCATTTGTCCTTGGGGGAGCAAGTGTGGAATCCATCAATTATGAGAATTCCGGGATCAAAAATTGTATCCTCATTCCCGAGGGAGTGAAGGATAGGAGAAGTCACATTAAATGTGAAGAAGGGAAGAAAGATTCTGATAATATACGTTTCAAGCACAAATAACTCCATAGGAAGAAGGAGTTCATATTGATCACATTTAAAAAACTCATTTTCTCTTCCAACGAGTAACCCTGGTTTAAAAAATTTATCTTCGCAAGACGGCTCAACGGGATACTCGAAATACATCTCATCGATGAGGGTAGAATCGTCATCACATGACGGAGGAGATGAGTCAGAATACAGAGGTGGGACAAGTGGTGTGCTATAAGAGCTAGCAACTTCCACTACTTCCGTTATGGTCATTTCATCAAAAAGAGGATTTACTTTGCTAAAAGTGTAGTCATCATTAAATTCAAAAAGAGGATTTGAGAAAATCCCAGAAGTAACCTCAGAAATGTTTAGATAATCATCAGGAAAAGGCAAATCATACTCATTGTCGGATATATCCTCAGACTCACTTGGGATTGGGACAAGGTCCTCAACACTAGACAATTCCATTTCCGAAATAGTCTTTGAGATGCTCGTCCCCCATTATGAGAGAGTCCTCGGGATCCTCGGTGGGTAAGACGGATGTGATTGAAATAGACTGAGGGAGTTGAGAGATAACATCGTTCAATGGTATAGCACTCTCCTCATCATCATCGTCGTCGACCTTATGTTTAGCATATAAAGCTCGTATATGACCTTATGTTTAGCATATAAAACTCGGATTATTTCTAGTCGTTGTAGTATAGTGGTAAGTATTCCCGCCTGTCATGCGGGTGACTCGGGTTCGATCCCCGGCAACGGCGCCAAAAACTGATTCGATTGTAGTAAAGGAGCAGTTTTAAAATTTGTTTCCCCGATTAAGATTTAATAATCACTTGAGGACAAATGATAATCAACCTTCCGGAGTCGTATTTCACGGCGAGATATGAATTGAGATTTACGTTATTGTCTTTTGTTAGATGCTTGATTATCGAATATTTGGTTTTGGATTTTTGAAAAGATTTTAAAAACTATTTTATGCTAATTAGAATTAAATAACAACTAATTACGAAATAAAATTAAGCTAAGAATATGATAGTAAAAGCTATGCTTGTCAAGTGAGGTGAAAAGGTACGTAAGTGTGAATAATCTATTAAGCCCATGTAATTAATACTCGTCGAAATAAAACTATTTTCTCACAACGTTGACTTATATTGAAAACAATCTTTTTTCTTTTGGTAATAATAACTAGATTTAAATAATCAATTATCCCAACGGCTTTTGCCCGTTAAAACAATCAACCAAATATATCTAAAAATAATCCGGAAACTATTAATCAATAATCTTCGATACCCGTTTAAAAAACTATTTTCTCACAACATTGGTTTATTTTGAAAACAATTCTTTATCTAGGTAAAATTACTAGATTTAATTAATTACCCTAACGGCTTTTGCCGTCAAAACAACCAATTTCAATCCATGTAACCGAAGAATATTAATCAACAATTTCTAAGTTTTCACACTTTATTCACATATCACCATCACTTAACAAGCATATAAAAATCTACTCAATAAGCATAACTAACAAGCCAACAATAATAACCTCAACAATAATAAACATTTTAATGACTAAAAATAGAAGCTAAAGAGAAAGTAAGAAAAATAGAACCCGATCTAATGAGACGAGAATAATAAACCACCCGATTTTATAAACTTGACAAATTGTAAAGTTTACTTCTTTTTAAGCATTAATATAACCAAATAATCAATAAAGTTTGTGACTTTATTAACTATTTAGCTTATTAAGACTAAAAAGCTATAAACTTTATAAATAAGTTAGCTTATAAAACCCTTAAGCTGATCGCCTTAGGTTGAATTGATGAAAAACTAAGAAATGATCACAACTTCAACAAGAGTTAGGACAAATAAGCAATAATATGAATCAAATAAGCTATGAAAAAGCTTATTGATTAAGAAAGATTAAAACTTTTTAAGCTAAAAATGCTATGTCTAAAATAATAAGCTAATGAATAACTTTTTATAAAAGAAACTAATAAAAATCAAATCTTTTTGGGGGGTTTTATAAAGTAGTTTGTAAAATAAAAAGTAGATCTAAGGTTATAAAAGCTTTTAAAAAAAAGTAGTAAAAGAGAGCTTATGAAATAAGCTAGATCTAAATAAGCCACAAAAAGCTAATAAGTTTCATGACTTATTAGATAAGATAAGAAAAAGAAAAATAAAAGAGTAGAAGAAAAAGATGAATAAGCTAAAAGATAAGCATTAAATTCATTAATAAGCAAAAGATGCATTAAATGTTCTTTGGAGTGTTGTTGAGGTGGAGGGGACAAGGGGGTTGAAGAGAGTGAGCTGGAGGATGGGGGTTGAGTGATTTCAGGTGAGCAGGTGGAGGAGAAAGACTTTTGGAGGGAAAGGGGTAATGGGTTGACTGGGGGTTTGACTGGGATATATTAAAGGGAGGGGTCAAGGGTCAAGTCCAAAGGGTTCAAGGGTTTTATAGGGTCAAGGGTCATGGTCCAAGTGTTTAGGCTTAATAATCATAAGGACCTTTTTTTTGAAAGTGTAAGGACCAAAGCTGCCAAATTTCCAAAGTTGCTCCAAGGGACTAAAAGTGACAAGCTCCAATAGTATAAGGACCAAACTTGACATTTTCCAATTTCCAAGGACCATTTATGACATTTTTCAAACTTGAGGGACCAAAGTTGTAGTTTTGCAAATTTTAAACTTTGAAGGGTTTGTTTTAACAACTTTTGAATCCCATGGACCTTAAATGACATTTTTTCTTTATTTTGATATACCGGGGACTTTTTGACAACTTTTGAAACATGGGGACTAAAGCGCCAATTTTGCAAACTTGATACATTTTTCATCTGATTTTGATATTTTTGCATTTGAAACACATAAAACACTGATTTGTGATATTTTCATCATTTTAATGCATTTTTAGTGTTTTCGATGTTTTTGCGATTTAGATTGTACAAAAATGATGAGTATTTAGACACTCATTAATCGCCTTTGCATCGCCCCTCGGGTTAGCGATCGTGTTGCTCGGAAGTTTTCCGAGCCCGAGGGTTGATCATTTAAAGACTTCTTAATGTCAATCGGCTAACCAACAACTGTTCATTTCATCTTGGGATTTCATGAATTGCTTCAACAGCTCATCGGATGATGGTCCAGTTGGAACAATGGCTTGAGTTTGATTAGGAAAATTCTGGCCTCTATTGTTCGAATTAGGGCCTTGATTTTGAAAATTTCCTTGGTTAGGATTCATATTTCCCTGAAATTGATTCCCTCGATTGAAATTGTTTTGATTAAAGTTTCCTTGATGTTGGAAACCTTGATTTGGTCCGGAATAGAAGTTACCTTGGTTTTGATAACCTTGGTTCATTCTAGGTTGGTTCGATTCGGTTTTGTATGTTAGGATTCTGGTTAAAACCGGGTGGTCCCTAATAAGTATTAGCACGGTAGTTTGGCTCATTTTGAGGACGGTATTGATTACCTCCTTGATGTGAAGTACCGGCTATAGCATTGGCTTCAAACGGACTACCATCGGTGGCGATACAGATTGTAGTATGCATGAGGTCCACCACAAGTAACACAGACCTCGACTTTCTTCACTTCACCATGTGATGGTGTTTTTGTGAAAGTGACTTTCTTTTGGTTTGCAAGAACCAAAGCCTGAATAGCATCCGTGAGTTTGTCAATCTTAGCATCGGTGCTAGATGTACTCATGTGAGATGAAGTAGAAGGTCCTGCATTAGACTGATATGTCTTTGTTAGACAGGCGGACACGGGACTTGTTTTCTATGATTTGCAAGGCTTCTTTTGTGGTCTTGCTTCAGAAATTACCTCCGCGGAGGCATTTACAGAGTCTTGGTCAGCTTGGCTCAGACCATTGTAGAAAGTATCCATTTGCATTAACTTCGGAAAAACCATGATGCAGACACTTTCAGAGCAACTCTTTGTAACGATCCCATGCCTCACCGAATGATTCATCAAATCTTTGAGTGAATTTCATTATCTCATTCTTAAGACTTGTAGTTCGGGATGGTGGATAGAATTCGTTAACAAACTTAGTGACTAAATCCTCCCATGTCTCAATGGAACGAGGGGTTGTTTCTCAAGCCAAATCCGGGCTTGTCCCTCTAAAGAGAATGGGAGCGAAGAAGCTTAATTGTTTCATGTGGGACATTCTTGTATTTGATGGTCGATGCAATCTTGTTGAACCATCGAATATGTGCATGAGAGTCGTCCCGCTCAAAACCATAAAATTGGCTTTGGGTTACAAGATTAAGCAACCCGGTTTTGAGCTCGAAGGTATCACCACGATGGTCGGGACAACAATGGCATTTCCGTAACCCTCGATGGGTGCTTGGAGAAGCTCTTTCATCGGTTTATCTTACGCCATTACAGGGGTGGTGGTGCTAGACGCGTTCTCGGTCACGCTGAAGGAGCGAACGTCCTCTCGCGGGAATATTTGCAAGCTCGAAGTGGACTTGTAGAGCTGGAAGAACGAGTCGCATGCACTAAGTATAAAAATCGATTTTCAAAACAAATGCGAGGCAAAACGACAAGTCAACTTTAAACCAATAATCACAAATGAAATGGCTTCTTTGAAAAAGGTACACCAAATCACAAGGACACAAAGGCAAGTTTTGATCTTTAAGATTGGGAACTTATTAATGTTCACACCCCCAGTTGGTAGGTGTTCTGCCTTGGTTTGCGGTGGTTGATTTTTATGTATTTATTAAGTACCACTAAAAAGACGTAGGTATGGATTTGTGCAAAGGGTTTAAAAACTTTTGGACAATATTTTTGGTATCGTCTCGTTTAACCAAATCGTACCTCTTTAAAACTATTTTCTCACAACGTTGACTTATATTGAAAACAATCTTTTTTCTTTTGGTAATAATAACTAGATTTAAATAATCAATTATCCCAACGGCTTTTGCCCGTTAAAACAATCAACCAAATATATCTAAAAATAATCCGGAAACTATTAATCAATAATCTTCGATACCCGTTTAAAAAACTATTTTCTCACAACATTGGTTTATTTTGAAAACAATTCTTTATCTAGGTAAAATTACTAGATTTAATTAATTACCCTAACGGCTTTTGCCGTCAAAACAACCAATTTCAATCCATGTAACCGAAGAATATTAATCAACAATTTCTAAGTTTTCACACTTTATTCACATATCACCATCACTTAACAAGCATATAAAAATCTACTCAATAAGCATAACTAACAAGCCAACAATAATAACCTCAACAATAATAAACATTTTAATGACTAAAAATAGAAGCTAAAGAGAAAGTAAGAAAAATAGAACCCGATCTAATGAGACGAGAATAATAAACCACCCGATTTTATAAACTTGACAAATTGTAAAGTTTACTTCTTTTTAAGCATTAATATAACCAAATAATCAATAAAGTTTGTGACTTTATTAACTATTTAGCTTATTAAGACTAAAAAGCTATAAACTTTATAAATAAGTTAGCTTATAAAACCCTTAAGTGATAAGCCTTAGGTTGAATTGATGAAAAACTAAGAAATGATCACAACTTCAACAAGAGTTAGGACAAATAAGCAATAATATGAATCAAATAAGCTATGAAAAAGCTTATTGATTAAGAAATATTAAAACTTTTTAAGCTAAAAATGCTATGTCTAAAATAATAAGCTAATGAATAACTTTTTATAAAAGAAACTAATAAAAATCAAATCTTTTTGGGGGGTTTTATAAAGTAGTTTGTAAAATAAAAAGTAGATCTAAGGTTATAAAAGCTTTTAAAAAAAAGTAGTAAAAGAGAGCTTATGAAATAAGCTAGATCTAAATAAGCCACAAAAAGCTAATAAGTTTCATGACTTATTAGATAAGATAAGAAAAAGAAAAATAAAAGAGTAGAAGAAAAAGATGAATAAGCTAAAAGATAAGCATTAAATTCATTAATAAGCAAAAGATGCATTAAATGTTCTTTGGAGTGTTGTTGAGGTGGAGGGGACAAGGGGGTTGAAGAGAGTGAGCTGGAGGATGGGGGTTGAGTGATTTCGGTGAGCGGTGGAGGAGAAAGACTTTTGGAGGGAAAGGGGTAATGGGTTGTGGGGGTTTGACCTGGGATATATTAAAGGGAGGGGTCAAGGGTCAAGTCCAAAGGGTTCAAGGGTTTTTATAGGGTCAAGGGGTCATGGTCCAAGTGTTTAGGCTTAATAATCATAAGGACCTTTTTTTTTTTGAAAGTGCAAGGACCAAAGCTGCCAAATTTCCAAAGTTGCTCCAAGGGACTAAAAGTGACAAGCTCCAATAGTATAAGGACCAAACTTGACATTTTCAATTTCCAAGGACCATTTATGACATTTTTCAAACTTGAGGGACCAAAGTTGTAGTTTTGAAAATTTTAAACTTTGAAGGGTTTGTTTTAACAACTTTTGAATCCCATGGACCTTAAATGACATTTTTTCTTTATTTTGATATACCGGGGACTGTTTTGACAACTTTTGAAACATGGGGACTAAAAGCGCCAATTTTGCAAACTTTATACGTTTTTCATCTGATTTTGATATTTTTGCATTTGAAACACATAAAACACTGATTTGTGATATTTTCATCATTTTAATGCATTTTTTAGTGTTTTCAGATGTTTTTGCAGTTTAGATTGTACAAAAATGATGAGTATTTAGACACTCATTAATCGCCTTTGCATCGCCCCTCGGGTTAGCGATCGTGTTGCTCGGAAGTTTTCCTGAGCCCGAGGGTTGATCATTTAAAGACTTCTTAATGTCAGAAATCTGGCTAACCAACAACCTGTTCATTTCATCTTGGGATTTCATGAATTGCTTCAATAGCTCATCGGATGATGGTCCAGTTGGAACAATGGCTTGAGTTTGATTAGGAAAATTCTGGCCTCTATTGTTCAGATTAGGGCCTTGATTTTGAAAATTTCCTTGGTTAGGATTCATATTTCCCTGAAATTGATTCCCTCGATTGAAATTGTTTTGATTAAAGTTTCCTTGATGTTGGAAACCTTGATTTGGTCGGGATAGAAGTTACATTGGTTTTGATAACCTTGGTTCATTCTAGGTTGGTTCTGATTCCGGTTTTGTATGTTAGGATTATGGTTAAAACCGGGTGGTCCTTGATAAGTATTAGCACGGTAGTTTGGCTCATTTTGAGGACGGTATTGATTACCTCCTTGATGTGAAGTACCGGCTATAGCATTGGCTTCAAACGGACTACCATCGGTGGCAGTACAGTTGTAGTATGCATGAGGGCCACCACAAGTAACACAGACCTCGACTTTCTTCACTTCACCATGTGATGGTGTTTTTGTGAAAGTGACTTTCTTTTGGTTTGCAAGAACCAAAGCCTGAATAGCATCCGTGAGTTTGTCAATCTTAGCATCGGTGCTAGATGTACTCATGTGAGATGAAGTAGAAGGTCACGCATTAGGCGATATGTCTTTGTTCGTATGCAGTGGGCGGGACTTGTTTTCTATGATTTGCGAGGCTTCTTTTGTGGTCTTGCTCAGGAAATTACCTCCCGCGGAGGCATTTAAAGAGTCTTGGTCAGCTTGGCTCAGACCATTGTAGAAAGTATCCATTTGCATTAACTCGGAAAAACCATGATGTGGACACTTTCGGAGCAACTCTTTGTAACGATCCCATGCCTCACCGAATGATTCATCAAATCTTTGAGTGAATTTCATTATCTCATTCTTAAGACTTGTAGTTCGGGATGGTGGATAGAATTCGTTAACAAACTTAGTGACTAAATCCTCCCATGTCTCAATGGAACGAGGGGGTTGTTTCTCAAGCCAAATCCGGGCTTGTCCCTCTAAAGAGAATGGGAACAGAAGAAGCTTAATTGCTTCATGTGGGACATTCTTGTATTTGATGGTCGATGCAATCTTGTTGAACCATCGAATATGTGCATGAGGTCGTCCCGCTCAAAACCATAAAATTGGCTTTGGGTTACAAGATTAAGCAACCCGGTTTTGAGCTCGAAGGTATCGGCCACGATGGCTGGGACAACAATGGCATCTCCGTAACCCTCGATGGGTGCTTGGAGAAGCTCTTTCATCGGTTTATCTTACGCCATTACGACGGGGGTGGTGGTGCTAGGCGTTCCTCGATCCACGGTGAAGGAGCGAACGTCCTCGTCTCTACGCGGGAATATTTGCAAGCTCTGAAAGTGGACTTGTAGAGTCTGGAAGAGCGAGTCGCATGCACTAAGTATAAAATCAGTTTTCAAAAACAAATGCGAGGCAAAACGACAAGTCAACTTTAAACCAATAATCACAAATGAAATGGCTTCTTTGAAAAAGGTACACCAAATCACAAGGACACAAAGGCAAGTTTTGATCTTTAAGATTGGGAACTTATTAATGTTCACACCCAGGTTGGTAGGTGTTACTGCCTTGGTTTCGCGGTGGTTGATTTTTATGTATTTATTAAGTACCACTAAAAAGACGTAGGTATGGATTTGTGCAAAGGGTTTAAAAACTTTTGGACAATATTTTTGGTATCGTCTCGTTTAACCAAATCGTACCTCTTTAAAACTATTTTCTCACAACGTTGACTTATATTGAAAACAATCTTTTTTCTTTTGGTAATAATAACTAGATTTAAATAATCAATTATCCCAACGGCTTTTGCCCGTTAAAACAATCAACCAAATATATCTAAAAATAATCCGAAAACTATTAATCAATAATCTTTGATACCCGTTTAAAAAACTATTTTCTCACAACATTGGTTTATTTTGAAAACAATTCTTTATCTAGGTAAAATTACTAGATTTAATTAATTACCCTAACGGCTTTTGCCGTCAAAACAACCAATTTCAATCCATGTAACCGAAGAATATTAATCAACAATTTCTAAGTTTTCACACTTTATTCACATATCACCATCACTTAACAAGCATATAAAAATCTACTCAATAAGCATAACTAACAAGCCAACAATAATAACCTCAACAATAATAAACATTTTAATGACTAAAAATAGAAGCTAAAGAGAAAGTAAGAAAAATAGAACCCGATCTAATGAGACGAGAATAATAAACCACCCGATTTTATAAACTTGACAAATTGTAAAGTTTACTTCTTTTTAAGCATTAATATAACCAAATAATCAATAAAGTTTGTGACTTTATTAACTATTTAGCTTATTAAGACTAAAAAGCTATAAACTTTATAAATAAGTTAGCTTATAAAACCCTTAAGCTGATCGCCTTAGGTTGAATTGATGAAAAACTAAGAAATGATCACAACTTCAACAAGAGTTAGGACAAATAAGCAATAATATGAATCAAATAAGCTATGAAAAAGCTTATTGATTAAGAAAAAGATTAAAACTTTTTAAGCTAAAAATGCTATGTCTAAAATAATAAGCTAATGAATAACTTTTTATAAAAGAAACTAATAAAAATCAAATCTTTTTGGGGGGTTTTATAAAGTAGTTTGTAAAATAAAAAGTAGATCTAAGGTTATAAAAGCTTTTAAAAAAAAGTAGTAAAAGAGAGCTTATGAAATAAGCTAGATCTAAATAAGCCACAAAAAGCTAATAAGTTTCATGACTTATTAGATAAGATAAGAAAAAGAAAAATAAAAGAGTAGAAGAAAAAGATGAATAAGCTAAAAGATAAGCATTAAATTCATTAATAAGCAAAAGAGTCTTACAAAAGCACTTGAAATAAGCTAGAAATTACAATAAGCTACAAACTACTCCTACTCCTAAAAATAAATCTACTCCTACGAGCTTTGATACATGGGCCTGATTAAAAAGGCCTAAATATGTTACAATTCATTTATGCATTAGGTCTCTTTTAGTTAGGTACATTATTATTTTCTAAATAAAAAATAAAGGAACTGCGTGTGAATGATATTTGTCATTCTTGGACCCGGACCTCAATATTTATACCCTCTTGAATATCTCGAATGTTCCCAAGGAATGCGCCACGTGGAATAGCGTGAGAGTGAGGCGAGTGGCAGAGGCAGCGACAAAAATAAAACCACACGCACTTTGGAATTATTAAATTCTGCGTTTGAGATACACGCATGGCAATAACAGTTACTACATCATTTTGCACTTCAAATTGCAATTTCATACACAAATTATTTGGGCTCCTTCATTGTTTGTAATTTGCACTGGCCACTGGGCTTCATTTTGTTCTTGGGCCACGAATTTGAGCTAGGCTATTTGGGCTTGGATTTAACTGCTGGGCCTCGATGGTAGGATTGGGCTTGGGCACATGCGTACTGTTACAATAAATACCAAAAAAAAAACAAAGAGTATGCCACTAGTGAGATTTGAACCCTTGACCTCTTGCTTAGAAAGCATGCACCCAACCACTGGACAAAGAGCCTGTTTGTGTTAACTCTTTGCATTTAATTCTTTTTTATGCTCTTTTACTTGATCCAATATTTAAGCCATTATCTTTAAAAGATATTCTTCGTTCGATCTCCGTTTGACCTTTCAATTTTTCTTCTCTTCCTTGATACTCCAAGTAAAAATAACCATTTGACTCGATTTTTCGTGATCTTTCCAATGGTGTGCTCGGATAATTTTTGCGACTTCGTTTGAACCTCGAAAAATGCGAAACATCATCGGAACTTATCCGAAAATCACCGTTTTTGCTTTGTTTTCAAACCCTTGTACCTGCAAGACATAATAGCACATATCCAACATATTTGCAATATAATTTGACATATTTAATGGTTATTAGTCCGATTTGACGTATTTTTAGATATAAAATAATGTGTGTTTTTGCACACATCAAACCTCTAGGGAGTTGCGATATGAGTGATGGTTCATAGGTTTTTCAGACTCAAGATTTAATTGCATATCAGTTTGCACTTGATAGGGAGCAATGTTCAGTACGAGAACCACTCAGGTATAATAGTAACAATATTATGGTTGCTTTAGAAGTTGCTGTAGTTATAAAAGAATATGCACACGAGTCATTGACTTTTTGGGATGAAGTTTCTTGTGAGTCAATTTTCAAGTGAATGGCTCTAATGAAACAATATATGGATACGAAGTCTAGTATGTGTAAATGCTCAACAATGGTTTCAGGCAAAACAATGACGACACTAACATATATAACTAGAAGTATGCACCAGGTATGTTCATATTATTATTCCTTTATACAGATTATATGGGGTTTACTTGCGAAAGTAACACTGAGATCTGGGTTACTAAGGTTTTGCTGGATGAAGCAAAGGAAAATATACTTGGTATGGAGATCTTCAGGACTCAGAGTGGTAATACTCTAAGGGTGTTACGATTTATGTTGGTTCAAATATTGTTGGGGAGACACTCCACAATGTCGTTGGAGGGTGGTCTGTCACGAAATTGTGATAAAGAAAAAAAAGAGTAAGGGGTCATATATATATGCAGTTGGAAGTCATAAGTATCAACTGCTGTGCACGAGACCTGCCATAACATCTACGGATGAGGGAATGTTGGATAGGTTTGATCGTGAATTACAGATGGACGTACAAACTTTTGTGGATTCTGACTACGCCATGGGTAGATCGATCACTGTCATGGGTAATTCAATCACATGGTAAGAGTTTATGATAAATGAATGTGCGGTGAGCTTGGAGGCTATATTGCAACATATGATGAATTTGTTAACAACTGAAGCAAAATATATGACACTTACTGGAGAATTGAAGGAATATACATGGCTAAAGGGACTCTCTACAGAGTCAGAATTTGAGTCAATGTTAGTAGCAGGTATTGCTATTGGTGCCTTGACAAAGGCGATCCCCGGTCCGAGGTTCCGGGCACTGGTTGAAGCTACTGCGAATCGGAGAAAGCTAACTATCACCACTAAGGTGAAAATTGTTAGAATATTAGTGTGTAATAGTTAGGATATAAGTGTAGGGGCCTAGTTGCAGTTTAGCTCAAATTTATTAAGGTTAACCATGTATTAAAAAATCTCCTAACCTCCTCAATTATAGATTCCTTTTTCTTATTTCACTACAAGAAAAAGTGCCTATAGTAACCAAAATTTAATGCCGACTTTCCTTTTTTCTCACTATTTAGGCAAAATAGTGACCATATAGTACATAGACACTAATATTTGGTCATCTATAAATAGTTAGTCACCAAGATCAAAAGTGGTCACTAATTTAGATCCTTTGTACATATGCGTTATTTTTCGGTATAAAATATGACGAACATTAGTGGTCACCAAATTTTCAAAAAGTTAATGGCGTGAAATGTTTGTTGAAACTTATATGTGGCTTATTAGCTTATTTGTGTTTTGGCTTATTAGAGATGAGAGGTGAGGTTTATTTGTACCTTCTTTTCTTGCTCACATTTAATAAAAGTTTGAGTGCAAAATATCTTTTGTGTGTGTGTTGGTGCCACTCGACATTAAAGGATCATAACCTTCTGTTGAGGTCTTGTTGGAGTAGTTCTTGATTCGTGGTTCCGCTCTAGAAAACCGGTTTGTTGAATTTCTTCCCAACAGTTACCATAACTTGATGAATAAAATCGTTAGCTAAAAGTGATAGGTAATTGGAAAGTTTTCTTTATCTGGCATTTTCTCTTTTCATCGGTTGGTATCCGCAATGACAAGATGAGACGAATGTGGATGCTGAAACCCCCAATCAAGTAATTAAATGAGATATCAGGCTCAAGTTTCGTGGTTCTTGCTTAATATCTATGGATCATGATAATTATAAAATCTTAATTTTAACGTGATTGCAACTACAATAGTTTCCGTCAATAGTTTTTATCGCGTCATTTAATCTTATGTAACTAATTCCAGGCTAGTTTATAAAATAAGACCATCTAATAATTAGTTTATAACATCTAGATATTAGGTACGTGCTTGCACCAGAAACCAGCAATTCTCAACATACTTATTTCTTGTTCATTACAAATCAGTTTTAAAAAGTAAGAGCATTTTCACACCAACAGGGAGCATATTAATCGGATGCTAAGACTTTAGTGGTATATTTATTTAACTGTAAGCAAAATTACATCAAGTCACTACTATCGAGTGTATGTAACAGAACGGCCGAGTACATGTTTAGTGGAAGCAACATGTGGTCCTTGTTATAGCAATGGATCAAACAAGAACTATAGGATACTAACATGTTCTTTTATGTTTGTTAGAGTTTATTGTTGAGCGTTCGCTATCTTGTGGTAGGGTCTGAACAGGGATTAATAATCCATTGTAGAAACCAGTGTGCTGACTTAAGAAATTTTCCAATGATTTTTATTTTAGTGATTAAAAACAAAACTAAAGCTTACAAAGAAAAAAGATATCATTATTCAGATTTTGCTTAGGTGCGTCAAGAGCTTATTTCATGTGCCTTGTAATCAAGACTAAAACAACGTTACAGTATTTTCACCACACTTAGATTTCAAACGTAGTATATAGCCTACATTGGCCTGTATTCCAGCAGTTTCTTTTGAAGCATGATATCTTATCGTAAAGGTTCATGTTTTCTCACGTTAGCAAGCCGTGATACATTAACAATTTAACATCATCAAGTATGTTGCAATTCTATGTAAAGCCTTTTAGTAAACATGTTCCGGGCATCATATTATCACACAATTTATAATATATGAACATATGGAGATGTCATATATCACACAGTAAGGAAATGGCCACCCAGGGTGTTAGTGGCAATTTTATTAATAACTGGGACTAAAAACCATTGCCAAATACAAGTAAAGCATGAAATTACAATACTAAGCAAATGAAAAAAAACACACAAAAACATATCTTGCTACGCGTGCAACCCTTAGCCATTTTGCCATGAACACCGCCACCTTAACAAACACCCAATCTTTCAAGCCATCTTGACACTGAAAAAAAGCATGTCTCGCACGGCGGTTAAGAAGTAAAGCGCCAACTACTATCCAAAATCCAGTAGGAAAACCAGCTGCCCCTCCAATATAAAACCATCTCATAAGTTCATCTATGTCTTCGCCATCACTCTTACTTTCACCAACTACAGGTGTTTGATCCGTTCCAAACTGTCAAGTTTATTACACAAGTAAACCACTTGTGAATGGTCAACCGTAATAAAATTCAAACAGTCTAAAACCAATGAAATTTCCCTTGGAATATAGTGGATTCTCGGGTCGTTAAGTCCCACGGAGGTTGAATGGTGTTTAAAAATGTTCAGATGTCGAATGATCACTAAGGATAATGATCAGTAAGGATTTTGATTGATAACTACACTACTGATTGATTGGAATTGTATTTGGATACAGAACTATAAAGCACAACAATCAGATTAAACAAACGTAAATACGTACGTTTACTAAATTTTACGTAAACGTATAAAATAAAACGTAAATTTAAAAGATTAGAACACCTATGGATATGAAAATGATATTTTACAATCCTAATAATAAAAGAAAATTATTAAAAAATTAAAATTATTTTTATAACTATTTATTTAATTATTATTAGTTAAAAACTATTTTTAACTATTTAATAATACCCTAAAATATAAGAAAATATTAAATAAAGCTAGAAAAGTAAAATTTTAACTTAGAAAAATCTAAAATATTATAAAACTTATTTTAAAACTGAAAATATATTTTTTACACTTTTTATCTATTTATTATTAATTAATTCCTATTTATTAATTATTTAAAATACACTTAAATACAAGAAAATACAAAATTAACCTAGAAAAATGAAATTTTAACTTAGAAAAATCTAAAATATTAGAAAACTAATTTTAAAACTGAAAAGATATTTTTTATGTTTTTTATTTTTTTATTATTAATTATTTAATACTTTTTAACTATTTTAAATTCTAATAAATACGTAGTACTAAACAAACTAAGAAAATTATGAAATTTTCTCTATAATTATCCTATGGTGACAGAAAGCTAAGAAAATTATAAAAACAGAAAGTGCTTAATAATAAGCTGAAAAAAGAAAATTAAAAAGCTAATTTATATTAAATAAACGCTATCACTATTTTTTAAAATGATGTTTTTGTGATTTTTCTTTTTCAAAACTACTATACTACTGATTGTAAGCAACTTTAATAAAGACAAAAATTTTGGAACTTAAAAATAAGCTGAGAATGAGCTTATGAGCTCAACAGTTTGAGCTTATGGCTTATTTTGATGTTTTAAATACTCAAACAAACTTACAAACTGGAACCAAAGATGAAATAAGATACAAATAAGCTAAAGTTACTCAAATGAAGCTAAAAGATACAAAGAACCACACTGAAAAGCTTATAATAAGCTAATAAGCACTTATACTAAACCAAGCAACCAAACAGGCCTGCACATTTTTTTAGGCCAATTTAAGCTAAGGGCAAAAGATCAAAAGCCAAAAATAAACCTTGATACAAGAAGCTGGCTTATTGAGGTTCCAAAAAAGCCAAGATTCTCACAATGGGGCCCACTAATAAGCTTGTAATGAGCTTGAGAAAAAGCTTGTAAAACACTGAGTGTTCAGTGTACACAAGAAATGGGACAAACAAGAAGCAACTAGCAGTCCTACCAAATAAGCTAGAAAGTTAAAAATAAGCACTGGACCTTTTAGATGGCTAGATTGGCTTTCTAAAAAGCTATGGATCAAAAGCTAAGGTTCACTAATAAGCTCTGTGTGAGCTTGTGAAAAAGGCTCAACTACACTGATAACTCAGTGTAGTGAGTGATTTTGAGAAAACAACATAAGCATAATAAGCAGTCCAAATAAGCTCAAAAATGGAAAATAAGCATTCAAACATTAAACTAGCCAGATGGGCTTTACAAAACAACAATTTACACAAGCTAAAGCTTACTAATGAACAGGATATAAGCTCATGAAATAAGCCTACTCAACTGTGCACAGGGCACTTTTTCAGAAAAGGGTTTAAAATAAGCTAAGAAATAAGCAGTTTAACTAGGTAACTAAAAACTATAAAAATACTATGATTAAGATGAGCAACTAAATATTATAAACCTAAAATCTTAAGTCCTAAATCCTAACAGTAAGATCACAAGAAAATTAACAAGTTTATTCAAAAATTGCAAATAAGAAAATTTGACTTTTTAAGATAAACACTAAAGTTGACTTTGATGAACTTTAGATCAATCCTACTTATTGATTATGTTGTAATAAGGTAAATTAAGACTGGTTTGATCAATTCTAACAACTTATAAACATGATAGCATGATTATTGAACATAAAAATCCAACAGTTAGCAATTGATTTGGATTAAAAGCAAATTTTGACTTTTTATCAAATGAGCACTGATTTTTATTGTATATCTAAGCTATATTGACCTAATGTAACATATAACAACCAAGAACAATAACATGAACAACCTCTAACACAGTTAATAAAGCAAAACCAAACAACCCTTTAAAAAACTAATTTGAAGCTTTAAGCACTAAAATAGATTTTTAAACCAAAAAAATCTATTGATTAACTTATAATAACTATATTGATACAAGATTAAACTAAAATTAACAAGATTTAAACACTTATACTAAGAAATACCAATTTTGAAGAATTGCTTACAAATTGAGTCCAAGCACAAAAATGAGAATCAAGAGCCAAGAACACAACCTATAGCTTCCCAAGAAGCACTAAACCAAGGGAAATCCAAAATCAACCCTGATCCAGCTTCTTGATCATTTCTTTGTCTTTGATTTTTGAATTTTATCTAATTTATGTGAATTTTTGGTATTTTTGGTTTTGATTCTAAACGAGTTTTAGAGTTACTAAAAGCTTAGAAAAGCTTTAATAGGAGCTTATGAGTCCATAACATTAACTACTAACAACATTCAAACAAATTGAGAGTTTAACAAGGAAATTTGCATAAACTTGAATTGAGACTGAAAACTGAAATTGCTTACTGAAAAAGATTTATATTACACTGAAATTGATAAAAACAGTACTTGAAAGCTAAGACATACACTGGAAAGCTTAAATTAATAACAACGACTAAGGAAATTAAAAATTACACTAGATATATCTTCACATTGCTTCTTTTCTTCTTTATAATGATCTTTTTGAGCTTTGTCGACTTCTCTGAGACTTTCCCACTTCATTCCAACCATTGGATCCTTCTAATTCATCACAACTGTCCATTTGGCATTTTGGCGCCAAAAATTTCTTTGGCAGGTTTCTTGCATTTAATGAACTTTGGGAGATTGTGGAGGTGGAGGGGAGTGGGTAGACAGCTGGGGAACAGGTGGAAAGGTGGTGGTGAGGTGGTAGAAGCAAGTGGTGGAAACCACGATGGTTTCTGGTTTTGGCGGGACTGTGGGAGAAGAAACGATGATGGTGGGTTTGACCGGGGTTTGACCCCGTTATTATTAATAAGGCAGGGGTTCAAAATGGATATTGGCAGGGCCAAAAAGGATTTTGGACTGGCTCAAGGGTCATGGGTTCAAGGGATTGGGCTTGGGTTTGCATTTGGGCCAGCTGGGTTGGTTTTGTGTTAATAATAACAAAGGGTCCGGTTTGGTTTAGTAGTTAATGCACAAGGACCAAAGTTGCAATTTCTGAAAGTATAGGGGCCTGATTTGACAAGTTTCCAAAGTTAACACAAGGACCAATTATGCCATATATGAATAGTACAAGGGTAATATTTGATAATTTTCCATTTTTAAATATCCGAGGACTATTTTTGACATTTTTCAAAGTTGAGGGACCAAAGTTGTCATTTTGCAATTTTAAACTTCAAAGGACTATTTCTAACAACTTGTGAATCCCCAAGGACCTTAAATGATATTTTGCAAGTTTTGAATTACCAGGGACTAGATTTGACAACTTTTGAAACTTGGGGACTAAAAGCGCCAATTATGCAAACCTGATACGTTTTTCATCTGATTTTGGTATTTTTGCATTTAAAACACATAAAACACTTATTTGTGATATTTTTATCATTTTGATGCATTTCGAGTGTTTTCGGATGTTTTTGCAGTCTAAAAGGTACAAAAATGATGAGTATTTGCATACTCATCAATCCCCACACTAAGATATTGCTAGTCCCTAGCAATCTTTTTGATGCTTTAATGGATTTCATCTCTTTACCAAAAGCCATTACTTCTGGAGTAGCCAATTGTTTTAGTTCAAGTAAGAACCTTGGTACAATGATAACCAAATGATTTTGAGCAAATCACCACCTTTCAACGGTTTTGATTTGTCTTTACCAGAAGCCGTTTGCTTCTGGACTAGCCAACTCTTAGATAAAATATCTTTGGTGAGTCGATTACTAATTATGGTTTTCCAACTTCCTTTTCCACAAGCCATAAACTTGCGGGCTAGCCAACTCTTTACTAATTAAAGATATAGTGAGCTGAACACCATATAATTTTGGGCAAATTGCAAGCCATAAACGGATTTGAGATATCTTTACCAAGAGCCGTTTGCTCTGGATTAGCCGATCCTTTAGTTTATTAGACATGGCGGTTGATAACCGTAAGGCGAGTAAGTGCAAAACACTTACTCCAAAAAAATTTGGCCAAAATGGGGAATTGGGTGGTATAATTACATGATAAAATTCGAGAATTCCCCACACTAGAAATGAATATTGCCCTCAATATTCAAAGTACCGGCTGTTATGCGAAACTTAGAAGGTAAAAGGGAAATACTACGGCCATTATTTTATTTTTGATATATATACACATTTTTTTTTTTGAAATCTTATATACAACAATGGGCAAATCCCCACACTAGGGTGATAGAAAGTAGAAAGAAGTCAGAAATATGGGTGAAAACCCATATGGTGTGCTACTGTTTTTGATTACCGAGTCGCTAGCTTGACTCGATCCCGGCATTCATTGGTTCATGGGGAAAGTTTGTAAATCCGGGACAACCACAGGTGGAATCTCCTCTCCAAAATAGTGCTTCAACCGATGACCATTCACTTTAAAATTTGGACCATCGGTTTGAGATAACTCAATGGTTCCATAAGAAAATACTTTAGTGATGGTGAATGGTCCAGACCAGCGGGATTTTAGTTTTCCTGAGAAAATCTTCAATCTTGAATTGAAAAGAAGGACTCGATCACCGACGTTAAAAACGCGGTTCTTGATTTTGGAGTCATGAATCTTCTTTGTCTTTTGTTTGTAGATCAAAGAGTTCTCGTATGCTTGATCACGGAGTTCATTTAATTCATTCATTTGAACTTTCCGGTGATCACCAGTTGTCTGAATATCGAAGTTGGCATGTTTCAAGGCCCAGTATGCTTTGTGCTCAAGCTCAATCGGCATATGACATGCCTTTCCGTACACTAGCTTGTATGGAGTACACCCGATGGGTGTTTTATAAGCTGTACGGAAGGCCCAGTCGTCATCTAATTTATCCGACCAAGAGGCACGGTTTTCGCCTCTGTCCTTTCCGAATTCTTTTATACCTCGGTTGGAAACTTCCACTTGCCCACTTGTTTGGGGGTGGTACGCATTAGAGAGACGGTGAGTTACACCATACTTTTGCATGACTCTATCAAACTGGTCATTGCGAAAATGCGTACCACGATCACTGATTATAGCTCGTGGAGTTCCAAACCTAGCAAAAGAGATTTTAAGAATTTCACAACAACTCGGGCATCGTTAGTGGGTAAAGCTTTTGCTTCAACCCATTTTGACAAATAGTCAACAACCACAAGTATGTATTTGTTTCCTCGAGATGATGGAAATGGCCCCATAAAGTCAATGCCCAGATGTCAAATATCTCACACACTTGAATGGCGTTTTGCGGCATTTCATTTTTTGTGAGATATTTCCGTGACGTTGATAAGCGTCACATGTTTTGACAAAATCGTGGGCATCCTTATAAATAGTGGGCCAATAAAATCCGAGTCAAATACCTTTTGGCGGTGTAGTTTGGACTATGATGGCCCCGGTGGGTCCAGCATGGCAAGCTTTGAGAATGTCCATAGCTTCATGTCCATAAACACACCGTCGGATGACTTGATCCGCACAGATTTTGAATAAGTAGGGGTCGTCCCAGTAGTAATGTTTAACATCCTTAAAGAATTTGTTCTTCTGTTGGGTCGACATTCCTTTCACTATGAAGTTACCCGCATGGTAATTTGCAAGTCACAAACCATGGGGTAGTATAGTTTTCACGAAAAGTAACCGCATTGAGTGTCTCGAGAGGAAATGTTTCATTTATTTCCTTTTTTCTCGAAAACATCTTGGTGTGGGTTTTCTAATCGGGAAAGATGATCAGCAGCTAGGTTCTCAGCTCCTTTTTTATCACGTATAATGATATCAAATTCTTGCGGGAGGAGAACCCAACGAAGCAATCTCGGCTTTGCATCTTGTTTTGCAAAGAGATATTTGAGAGCCGAGTGATCCGTATACACCACGCATTTGGTCAAGATTAAGTACGGCCGAAAATTCTCAAACGCATACACCACGGCTAGTAGCTCTTTTTATGTGGTGGTGTAATGGGTTTGAGCTTCAGTCATAGTCTTACTCGCGTAGTGGATAGGCTGAAAATGCTTGGTTCTACGTTGCCCCAGGACTGCACCGATAGCAAAATCACTTGCATCGCACATGAGCTCAAAGGCAAGTCCCAGTCGGGAGCAACGAGAATGGGTGCTTCAGTAAGCTTTTTCTTTAATGTTTCAAAAGCTTCGATGCACTCAGGTGAAAAGATAAAAGGAGCATCTTTCTCAAGAAGATGGGTCATAGGCCGGGCAATTTTAGAAAAATCTTGTATGAATCTGCGATAAAAACCGGCATGACCTAAAAAACTCCTAATACCTTTGACGGTAGAAGGATGAGGCAATTTGGCAATAACATCGACTTTTGCTCTATCTACCTCAATCCCGTTTTTTGAAATCTTATGGCCAAGGGCTATGCCTTCTTTGACCATAAAGTGGCTTTTCTCCCAATTTAGACAAAGATTGGTGTCTTCACACCGTTTGAGCATTTTTTCTAAATGGGAGAGACATGTTTGAAATGAGTCCCCAATGACCGAGAAGTCATCCATAAACACCTCCATTGTTTCCCCGATCATGTCGTGGAAAATTGCCATCATACATCGTTGGAACGTGCCAGGAGCATTACATAAGCCAAAAGGCATACGTCTGTAGGCAAAAGTTCCGTATGGGCAGGTGAATGTGGTCTTTTCTTGATCCTGTGGATCAATGGGGATCTGAAAATACCCTGAGAAACCATCAAGGAAACAATAGTATTCATTCCCTGCTAATCTCTCAAGCACTTGGTCCATGAAGGGTAGAGGAAAATGGTCTTTTCGGGTGGCGTCATTCAACTTACGATAGTCAATGCAAACACGCCATCCTGTAACCAATCGAGTTGGAATTAACTCGTTTTCTTCATTTGTGACAACAGTAATGCCACCCTTTTTAGGAACACAGTGAATTGGGCTAACCCAAGGACTATCTGAGATCGGGTAAATTAATCCTGCATCAAGAAGTTCAAGAACCTCTTGTTTAATAACATCATGGATTTTTGGATTCACCCTTCTCTGATGTTGGACTGCTGGCTTGAAATCATCCTCCATCAAAATTTTGTGAGTACAAAATTCAGGGTTGATACCCCTAATTTCGGAGAGTTTCCAAGCAATTGCTTGCTTGTGTGACTTCAAAACCTTTATCAGAGCAGTCTTTTCATCTTTACCCAAATCTCGAGCAATAATGACGGGTAATTTATCATCACCCTCAAGAAATGCATACTCGAGATGAGGTGGTAAGTCCTTAAGTTCAACCTCAGGAAATTCTTCATTTTTCTCAACCGACTTGACTTCTTGTTATGAAGCTCGACGGGAGGAAGCGATAATGGATCATCATTGAGCATCTTCTCGATGAGAAGAATATCTCCCTCGATGTCAATTGGAGCGTGATCAATTTCCCATGAAACCGAATCACTAGACAAGTATGCTTCAATCTCTTCCAAGATGAAGTCACTTTCCTCAAACGGAGTGAGAGAAGAAGTAGAATTGGCAATGATGGGTTGAGATGAATGAGTGAGATTATCACTCGAAGAATTATGAACATAACCGAGAACTTCTTGAGAGTACTCTTGAGAAGCAACATCAATGATATCTATTCGGTTAACCGATTCAGAATCATAGTTTGCGGAGTACCTCGAAGTTTGATCAAGGTTAAAGGTGACAACTTCATTACCTACACGTAATGTGATTTCTTGCTCAAATACATCAATGAGAGCACGGCCCGTTCTCAGGAATCCTCGTCCAACAATGAGGGGAACCCGATGATCGGCATCGAAGTCAACAACCACAAAGTCAGCTGGGAAATGGAACTTTCCTACTTTCACAAAAACATCCTCGGCAATGCCAAGTGGACGGGATATTGAACGATCTGCAAGCTCGAGAGTCATGCATGTAGGAGTAAGGTCCGGAAGAGAAAGTTTCTTCCATACTGAATGAGGCATCAGATTGATGCTTGCACCAAGATCGGCTAAGGCAAAGCATTCAACCATCCCCGGAAATACACAAGGTAAGAGAAATTTTCCAGGATCTCCAAGCTTTTCGGGAAGCTTCTTTAAGAACTGCTGAGGCGGTTCTCGTTGAGAGGAGTTTTAGCCAATTCAAACAGTTTTTCCTTGTTGCTTAACATGTGTTTGAGAGTTGATGCAAACTTGGGCATCAGCATGATAACATCCGAAAAGCTTATGTCAAAATGTAGTTCTTGGAAAATTTGAAAAAAACTGTCCATTTGACAATGCCGGGATCAAAAATAGTGTCCTCATTCCCGAAGGAGAAAAGGGAATGAGAAGTCACACCATATGTGAAGAAAAGAAAGAAAATCATGATACAAATCATGACTAACTCTTCATTATCAGAAGGGGAATTCATGATTTTTGGATCATGAATCTCATCAATGAGGATAGAATCGTCATCACATGATGGAAGAGATAAGTTAGAATCTGAGAGGTGGGACAAGTAGTGTGCTCTGAGAGCTAGCAATTTCCACCACTTCCGTGATGGTCTCTGTATCGACCTCAGACATTTCATCGAAAAGAGGATTTACTTTCCCAAAAGTGTAGTCATTATTGAATTCAAAAGAGGATTTGAAAATCCGAAGTAACCTCGAAATGTCAAGAGAATAACAAAAAGGCAAATCACAATCACTATCGGATATATCCTCAGACTCACTTGGGATTGGGATAAGATCCTCAACACTTGATGATTCCATTTCGAAATAGTCTTTGAGATGATCATCCTTCATTATGAGAGAGTCTTTGGAAGCAATAATAGGTAAGATAGGTGTGATAGCAATAGACTGAGGGAGTTGAGAAATAAGATCGTTCAATTGAATAGCACTCTCCTCGTCGTCCTCAT
Organism: Chrysanthemum makinoi; assembly: GCA_910596185.1. Taxonomy (NCBI): domain Eukaryota; kingdom Viridiplantae; phylum Streptophyta; class Magnoliopsida; order Asterales; family Asteraceae; genus Chrysanthemum; species Chrysanthemum makinoi. The sequence continues at coordinate 9,729,228 of OU343225.1, read as the reverse complement.
AATATTCCCTCATTTGAATAGTATCCTCATCATCATCGTCATCATATCGGATTCTTATATTCATCTGCTGAAGCTTACACACCATTCTTTTCATTTGTAGCTTCTTTCAAATGCGTATTTCTTCAGAACTTTGTGGAAGATTACACTCCTCGTAATCATTGATATGCTGTGAAGGCTCGGAAGTCAGATTACTAGGATTAGCCGTTCGTTCTTCAGCTAGTAATTCTCCAATAGTTTTATCATGATGATATTGATGAATGATGGAATATTGTGGGGGTTGGAAATTGTCAAAACCGGGAGAATTGGAATTGTGAAAATTTTGATTCATCGGTTGACATTCAAAAGTCGCATGAGGACCCCAGCAATTCTCACAACAGAGATAATTGGGAAAATAACTTTCACCAAAGTTCGGATTGTAACATGGTTCTGGCTCATAGACAAGCGGGACCCGTGGTGGACAATCAAAACCGTAATGAGAATCATTCCCACAAAACTCGCATGAGTAGGATTCGTATTGGGGCTGTGGAGGTAGGTAGGAAAAATCGGGTGTTTCATTTGAAATGGGATCGGGATTACCGACAAATTTGTCTCCGAAACTCACATTGGTACATCGCCGACAATTTCCACCGTTAAATGGACCTCCACACCAGGAACATGTCGAAAACCATGACATAAAGAATTAAACGGATAAGAGGGATAAGAGATGAAGAATTAAACGGTTATAGAGGATAAGGAATGGAGAATTAAACAGATTAGAGGATAAAGGAATGGAGAATTAAACAGATTAGAGGGTAAAGATGAATATTTTTGGATTTTTGAAAACTTTACAAAAAACTTTTTACAAAGGATGGGATATGTGCAAGAATGGGTCTGAAAAAGGCTTAACACACGCTAAAGCCTCCCCGGCAGCGGCGCCAAAATTTGATCTGTCCCGAACCGTCAAGCTACCTCACACAAGCTAGCCACTTGTGAATGGCTAACCGTAAAAAGCTTAAAACAGCTCAGAAACAAATGCAATGAAGATCAGAGAATATAGTGAATTCCCGGGTCGTTAAGTCCCACGGAGACTCAATGGTGTGCAAACACTTGATCAGACGATAGAATGATCACTAAGGATAGTGATCGGAAAGGATTTGGATGGATAATTACACTACTGAAAAAGTTAATAAATTACAGCGACTAAAATACAAATTAAGAAAATTAAAAAGATAAACTATATTAAATAAACGCTATCACTATTTTTACAATGATGTTTCTAGATTTTATAAAACAAAATAACTTAAATAAACTATTTTAACTAAAAAGTAAACTTAAATTATCTAAAAACGTGACTTAAAAAGAAAACGTGCGTTAAATATAAAAATTACGCTGGAGTGCAAGACAAAACGTAAAATTTATGAAATAAAAGTCCTACGAATGTAAAAACAATTTTCTTACGTACTATATGATAAAAGAAAATTTTAGAAAAAAGATTTATATTTTTTAGACTTTTATATTTTTATTATGAATTAAATACGATTTTTCACTAATTAAATGTTTAAAAATACTAAAACTATTTAGAAAAATCTGAAACTTTTTTATAAAATACTTATTAATAATACAAAGATAAGAAAATTGCAAAAGAGGAAAAAGCTTGTTTCAATAAGCTGCAAATAAGCTAATAATACGTTTAAGCTAAAATGGAACAAAAGGGGTTAAGTGATTAATTGTGCAAACCATGACAAGAAAGACCCAAGGGCGCAGTCTATCCAGGTACACACACTAACACTCTTGTAAAGGTGGGAGGTCTCAGGTTCGAGCCTGCCTCCCCACCTTTTTGCAAAACATTTTTTTTCGCATTTTTCTTTTTACAAACTGATTAAGCACAAGTTAATAAGCAATTTTTATAACTATGACTTTTTACAAAAACCACTGATAAGCACTGAAATAAGCTGAGATTTTGTCACAGTTAACTAATAAAACTGAAATAAGAACAAGATTTAAGCTAAATTGACTTGTAAGCTAATTAATAAGCACAAGGTAAACTGCAATAAGCTAAACTAATGTTTATAAGCTAACTTGAACACTGAATAAGCACAATTATTTGGAAATAAGCACTAAATAACTCAAAATAAGCACAAAGATCACTTTTACACGATGAACTACTTGGTTTACTAGGCACCTTCTAGCTACTATTTAAGCACTTGAATAAGCTCAGAAATGAAAATAAGCAATTGAACAAGCAAGTTGACCAAGTAAACTATCCAAAAGTGAATTACAAAGATTGGCTTATTCTAATAAGCTTGTTAGAAGCTTATGAAAAACTTGTAAAACCACTGAGTCAAAACTCAGTGAATGCTGAGAAAATGGACAAAAATAAAAGCAATGAGCAGGCTAGCTAAATAAGCTAATTATGGAAAATAAGCACTTGGTACCTTGAGTTAGCTAGGTGAGCTTCTCAAAAAGCCAAAATACACAAATTGAAGCTAACTAATAAGCTCTATGAGAGCTTGAGAAATGAGCTACCAAATCTGTACACAGGGCATGTTTAGAAATGGGTGCTCAAAACAGGCTTAATAATAAGCACTTTATAAGCTAAGTGGGAGAGAGCTACTATTTTTTTAATTTAGTTAAGCAGTTAAATATTATTATCCTAAAAGCATGAAGGCTAAAACCTAGTATTGAATCCTACACAAAATTATTCATTTTATTCAAAACGCATATAAGAAATTTTGACTTTTTTAATTGTGAACAAGATTGACTTTTATGAACTTCTGATGATCCTAGATGATCTATTATGATGTATTAAGCTAATTTGAGGCTGAGGTAAGCTAGATAAACAACTTTTAAAACTGAAAAGATGATTATGCAATCACAATTCTTAACAGTTAACTGTCAAGAAAAGCTGAAGCTTGATTTTGACTTTTTAACTAAAGAGGACTGATTTTTATGCTTGAAATGAACTATCTAGAGCTAATGTAACATGAAACAACTAATAACAATGACACAAATGCACTTTAACTTGAATAACTAAGCGGTTCCAAACACCCCTTTATAAGGTTGTTTTGAAGCTTATAATACTAAAACAAGCTTATAGACCAAGTAATCTGTTTCATATCTTAAATTAGCTATAATTAAACAGATTTGAACTAGAATTATCACTATTTAAACACTTGAACTAAGAAACACAAAATTCAAGGAAATGGCTTACAAAATGAGTCCAAGCTCAAAACAGAGAATCAAGGTCTGAGTTCACACCCTATTGCTTCCCAAGAAGCTCTAAACCATAATCAATCCAAGTTACCACCATGCTTCAGCTCCTTGTACCTTCTCCATGGAATTTTTATTTTTAAGCTATTTTTTAGTATTTTTGTGATTTTTTGAATTTAGGCTCTAAACTGATTTTGAAAATATCTAATAGCTTGTAAGAGCTTTAGAGAAAGCTTTTATGAGCTTTTGAATGCTTAACAACAAATTATAACAACATTCAACTTAACATGAAATTTTCTTGATCTTGAAAATTTATATAAACTGGAATTGAAAAGAAAGCTTGAAATTGATTATTAAAATAGGTTTATATCACACACAGATTACTTAATACAAGGATTGAAAACTTAAATAAACACTAGAGAATTTAAAAACTTAAAAACGACATAAGCTAAAACTAAATTACACTAGTTGATTTTTCCTCTCTTCTCTTTCTTCCTTTTTATACACCAATTTGGCTCCCACTTGACTTCTGAGCATATCCCACCATTAATCTCAGCCATTGGATGAGTTGAGGTGATAATGGCCGTTTGATTGTTTTGGCCAAAATGGTTTTATCAATTGGGAGGGTTGAGTGAGATGGAAAGGATGCATTAAATGTTCTTTGGAGTGTTGTTGAGGTGGAGGGACAAGGGGTTGAAGAGAGTGAGCTGGAGGATGGGGGTTGAGTGATTTCAGGTGAGCAGGTGGAGGAGAAAGACTTTTGGAGGGAAAGGGGTAATGGGTTGACTGGGATATATTAAAGGGAGGGGTCAAGGGTCAAGTCCAAAGGGTTCAGGGGTTTTGATAGGGTCAAGGGGTCATGGTCCAAGTGTTTAGGCTTAATAATCATAAGGACCTTTTTTTTTTTGCAATTTCTAAAAGTGCAAGGACCAAAGCTGCCAAATTTCCAAAGTTGCTCCAAGGGACTAAAAGTGACAAGCTCCAATAGTATAAGGACCAAACTTGACATTTTCCAATTTCCAAGGACCATTTATGACATTTTTCAAACTTGAGGGACCAAAGTTGTAGTTTTGCAAATTTTAAACTTTGAAGGGTTTGTTTTAACAACTTTTGAATCCCATGGACCTTAAATGACATTTTTTTCTTTATTTTGATATACCAGGGACTGTTTTTGACAACTTTTGAAACATGGGGGACTAAAACTGCCAATTTTGCAAACTTGATACGTTTTTCATCTGATTTTGATATTTTTGCATTTGAAACACATAAAACACTGATTTGTGATATTTTCATCATTTTAATGCATTTTTTAGTGTTTTCAGATGTTTTTGCAGTTTAGATTGTACAAAAATGATGAGTATTTAGACACTCATCAATCCCCCACACTAAGATATTGCTAGTCCCTAGCAATGTTTTAGAACTTTAATGGATTTTAAAAACTCTTTACCAAAAGCCATCACTTCTGGAGTAGCCAAATGTTTCAGTTCAAGTAAGAACCTTGGTACACTGATAACCAAATGATTTTGAGCAAATCATAAGTCGTAAACGTTTGATTTGTCTTTACCAAAAGCCGTTTGCTCTGGACTAGCCAACTCTTAGATAAATTATCAGAATTATCTTTGGTGAGTGATTACCAATTATGGATGTTCCACTGCCTTTACCACAAGCCATAAACTTGCGGGCTAGCCAACTCTTCACTTTTAGGATATGGTGAGTTGAGAACCATACAATTTTGGGCAAATTGCAAGCCATATAAACGGATTTGAGAAATCTTTACCAAGAGCCGTTTGCTCTTGGATTAGCCAATCCTTTAGTCTTACAGACATGGCGGACTGATAACCAAGTGAGTAAGTGAAAAACACTTACTCCAAAAAAAAATTTTGGCCAAAAACGGGGAATTGGGTGGATAATGACATGATAAAATTCGTGAGAATTTCCCCCCACACTTAGAAATGAATATTGCCCTCAATATTCAAAGTACAGGTTATGCGAAACAAAGAACGTAAAAGAGAAATACTACGGCCATTATTTGAATTTTTTATTGAAATATATATATATATATTTATATATATATATATATATATATATATATATATATATATATATATATATATATATATATATATATATATATATATATATATATATATATAACATGTGTGGCATCTCCCCCACACTAGGGTGGTAGAAAATAGAAAGAAGTCAGAAATATGGGTGAAAACCCATATGGTGTGTCTCCTGTTTTTGATTTCAGAGTCGCTAGCTTGACTCGACCCCGCATTAATTGGTTCATAGGGAAGCAAAGTGGAAGAAACAATCTCCATCGGACTTTCAATCAAGATGTTTGGACAAACATTTGAAGCGCGTGAAAGTTCCACACCGATGAGATATACATAGAACCGGCTCAAAAAATGATAAATGACAATGCCGGGATCAAAAATAGTGTCCTCATTCCCGAAGGAGAAAAGGGAATGAGAAGTCACACCATATGTGAAGAAAAGAAAGAAAATCATGATACAAATCATGACTAACTCTTCATTATCAGAAGGGGAATTCATGATTTTTGGATCATGAATCTCATCAATGAGGATAGAATCGTCATCACATGATGGAAGAGATAAGTTAGAATACAGAGGTGGGACAAGTGGTGTGCTCGGAGAGCTAGCAATTTCCACCACTTCCGTGATGGTCTCTGTATCGGCCTCAGACATTTCATCGAAAAAAGGATTTACTTTCCCAAAAGTGTAGTCATTATTAAATTCAAAAAGAGGATTTGAGAAAATCCCGGAAGTAACCTCAGAAATGTCAAGAGAATCACAAAAGGCAAATCACAATCACTATCGGATATATCCTCAGACTCACTTGGGATTGGGATAAGATCCTCAACACTTGATGATTCCGTTTCCGAAATAGTGCTGAGATGATCATCCTCCATTATGAGAGAGTCTTTGGAAGCAATAATAGGTAAGATAGGTGTGATAGCAATAGACTGGGGGAGTTGAGAAATAAGATCGTTCAATTGAATAGCACTCTCCTCGTCGTCCTCATAATAATCCCTCATTTGAATAGTATCCTCATCATCATCGTCATCATATCGGATTCTTATATTCATCTGCTGAAGCTTACACACCATTCTTTTCATTTGTAGCTTCTTTCGAATGCATATTTCTTCAGAACTTTGTGGAAGATTACACTCCTCGTAATCATTGATATGCTGTGAAGGCTCGGAAGTCAGATTACTAGGATTAGCCGTTCGTTCTTCAGCTAGTAATTCTCCAATAGTTTTATCATGATGATATTGATGAATGATGGAATACTGAGGGGGTTGGAAATTGTCAAAACCGGGAGAATTGGAATTGTGAAAATTTTGATTCATCGGTTGACATTCAAAAGTCGCATGAGGACCCCCACAATTCTCACAACAGAGATAATTGGGAAAATAACTTTCACCAAAGTTCTGATTGTAACATGGTTCTGGCTCATAGACAAGCGGGACCCGTGGTGGACAATCAAAACCGTAATGAGAATCATTCCCACAAAACTCGCATGAGTAGGATTCGTATTGGGGCGGTGGAGGTAGGTAGGAAAAATCAGGTGTTTCATTTGAAATGGGATCGGGATTACCGACAAATTTGTCTCCGAAACTCACATTGGTACATCGCCGACAATTTCCACCGTTAAATGGACCTCCACACCAGGAACATGTCGAAAACCATGACATAAAGAATTAAACGGATAAGAGGGATAAGAGATGAAGAATTAAACGGTTATAGAGGATAAGGAATGGAGAATTAAACAGATTAGAGGATAAAGGAATGGAGAATTAAACAGATTAGAGGGTAAAGATGAATATTTTTGGATTTTTTGATAACTTTACAAAAAACTTTTTACAAAGGATGGGATATGTGCAAGAATGGGTCTGAAAAAGGCTTAACACACGCTAAAGCCTCCCCGGCAGCGGCGCCAAAATTTGATCTGTCCCGAACCGTCAAGCTACCTCACACAAGCTAGCCACTTGTGAATGGCTAACCGAAAAAAGCTTAAAACAGCTCAGAAACAAATGCAATGAAGATCAGAGAATATAGTGAATTCCCGGGTCGTTAAGTCCCACGGAGACTCAATGGTGTGCAAACACTTGATCAGACGATAGAATGATCACTAAGGATAGTGATCGGAAAGGATTTGGATGGATAATTACACTATTGAAAAAGTTAATAAATTACAGCGACTAAAATACAAATTAAGAAAATTAAAAAGATAAACTATATTAAATAAACGCTATCACTATTTTTACAATGATGTTTCTAGATTTTATAAAACAAAATAACTTAAATAAACTATTTTAACTAAAAAGTAAACTTAAATTATCTAAAAATTGACTTAAAAAGCGTCGTTAAATATAAAAATTACGCTGGAGTGCAAGACAAAACGTAAAATTTATGAAATAAAAGTCCTACGAATGTAAAAACAATTTTCTTACGTACTATATGATAAAAGAAAATTTTAGAAAAAAGATTTATATTTTTTAGACTTTTATATTTTTTATTACGAATTAAATACGATTTTTCACTAATTAAATGTTTAAAAATACTAAAACTATTTAGAAAAATCTGAAACTTTTTTATAAAATACTTATTAATAATACAAAGATAAGAAAATTGCAAAAGAGGAAAAAGCTTGTTTCAATAAGCTGCAAATAAGCTAATAATACGTTTAAGCTAAAATGGAACAAAAGGGGTTAAGTGATTAATTGTGCAAACCATGACAAGAAAGACCCAAGGGCGCAGTCTATCCAGGTACACACACTAACACTCTTGTAAAGGTGGGAGGTCTCAGGTTCGAGCCTGCCTCCCCACCTTTTTGCAAAACATTTTTTTTCGCATTTTTCTTTTTACAAACTGATTAAGCACAAGTTAATAAGCAATTTTTATAACTATGACTTTTTACAAAAACCACTGATAAGCACTGAAATAAGCTGAGATTTTGTCACAGTTAACTAATAAAACTGAAATAAGAACAAGATTTAAGCTAAATTGACTTGTAAGCTAATTAATAAGCACAAGGTAAACTGCAATAAGCTAAACTAATGTTTATAAGCTAACTTGAACACTGAATAAGCACAATTATTTGGAAATAAGCACTAAATAACTCAAAATAAGCACAAAGATCACTTTACACGTGAACTACTTGGTTTACTAGGCACCTTCTAGCTACTATTTAAGCACTTGAATAAGCTCAGAAATGAAAATAAGCAATTGAACAAGCAAGTTGACCAAGTAAACTATCCAAAAAGCTGAATTACAAAGATTGGCTTATTCTAATAAGCTTGTTAGAAGCTTATGAAAAACTTGTAAAACCACGAGTCAAAACTCGATGAATCTTTGAAAAATGGACAAAATAAAAGCAATGAGCAGGCTAGCTAAATAAGCTAATTATGGAAAATAAGCACTTGGTACCTTGAGTTAGCTAGGTGAGCTTCTCAAAAAGCCAAAATACACAAATTGAAGCTAACTAATAAGCTCTATGAGAGCTTGAGAAATGAGCTACCAAATCTGTGCACAGGGCATGTTTAGAAATGGGTGCTCAAAACAGGCTTAATAATAAGCACTTTATAAGCTAAGTGGGAGAGAGCTACTATTTTTTTAATTTAGTTAAGCAGTTAAATATTATTATCCTAAAAGCATGAAGGCTAAAACCTAGTATTGAATCCTACACAAAATTATTCATTTTATTCAAAAACTGCATATAAGAAATTTTGACTTTTTTAATTGTGAACAAGATTGACTTTTATGAACTTCTGATGATCCTAGATGATCTATTATGATGTATTAAGCTAATTTGAGGCTGAGGTAAGCTAGATAAACAACTTTTAAAACTGAAAAGATGATTATGCAATCACAATTCTTAACAGTTAACTGTCAAGAAAAGCTTAAGCTTGATTTTGACTTTTTAACTAAAGAGGACTGATTTTTATGCTTGAAATGAACTATCTAGAGCTAATGTAACATGAAACAACTAATAACAATGACACAAATGCACTTTAACTTGAATAACTAAGCAGTTCCAAACACCCCTTTATAAGGTTGTTTTGAAGCTTATAATACTAAAACAAGCTTATAGACCAAGTAATCTATTTCATATCTTAAATTAGCTATAATTAAACAGATTTGAACTAGAATTATCACTATTTAAACACTTGAACTAAGAAACACAAAATTCAAGGAAATGGCTTACAAAATGAGTCCAAGCTCAAAACAGAGAATCAAGGTCTGAGTTCACACCCTATTGCTTCCCAAGAAGCTCTAAACCATAATCAATCCAAGTTACCACCATGCTTCAGCTCCTTGTACCTTCTCCATGGAATTTTTATTTTTAAGCTATTTTTTTAGTATTTTTGTGATTTTTTTGAATTTAGGCTCTAAACTGATTTTGAAAATATCTAATAGCTTGTAAGAGCTTTAGAGAAAGCTTTTATGAGCTTTTGAATGCTTAACAACAAATTATAACAACATTCAACTTAACATGAAATTTTCTTGATCTTGAAAATTTATATAAACTGGAATTGAAAAGAAAGCTTGAAATTGATTATTAAAATAGGTTTATATCACACACAGATTACTTAATACAAGGATTGAAAACTTAAATAAACACTAGAGAATTTAAAAACTTAAAAACGACATAAGCTAAAACTAAATTACACTAGTTGATTTTTCCTCTCTTCTCTTTCTTCCTTTTTATACACCAATTTGGCTCCCACTTGACTTCTGAGCATATCCCACCATTAATCTCAGCCATTGGATGAGTTGAGGTGATAATGGCCGTTTGATTGTTTTTGGCGCCAAAATGGTTTTATCAACTGGGAGGGTTGAGTGAGATGGAAAGGATGCATTAAATGTTCTTTGGAGTGTTGTTGAGGTGGAGGGGACAAGGGGGTTGAAGAGAGTGAGCTGGAGGATGGGGGTTGAGTGATTTCAGGTGAGCAGGTGGAGGAGAAAGACTTTTGGAGGGAAAGGGGTAATGGGTTGACTGGGTTTGACCGGATATATTAAAGGGAGGGGTCAAGGGTCAAGTCCAAAGGGTTCAAGGGTTTTGATAGGGTCAAGGGGTCATGGTCCAAGTGTTTAGGCTTAATAATCATAAGGACCTTTTTTTTTTTGAAAGTGCAAGGACCAAAGCTGCCAAATTTCCAAAGTTGCTCCAAGGGACTAAAAGTGACAAGCTCCAATAGTATAAGGACCAAACTTGACATTTTCCAATTTCCAAGGACCATTTATGACATTTTTCAAACTTGAGGGACCAAAGTTGTAGTTTTGCAAATTTTAAACTTTGAAGGGTTTGTTTTAACAACTTTTGAATCCCATGGACCTTAAATGACATTTTTTTCTTTATTTTGATATACCAGGGACTGTTTTTGACAACTTTTGAAACATGGGGGACTAAAACTGCCAATTTTGCAAACTTGATACGTTTTTCATCTGATTTTGATATTTTTGCATTTGAAACACATAAAACACTGATTTGTGATATTTTCATCATTTTAATGCATTTTTTAGTGTTTTCAGATGTTTTTCAGATTTAGATTGTACAAAATGATGAGTATTTAGACACTCATCAATCCCCCACACTAAGATATTGCTAGTCCCTAGCAATGTTTTAGAACTTTAATGGATTTTAAAAACTCTTTACCAAAAGCCATCACTTCTGGAGTAGCCAAATGTTTCAGTTCAAGTAAGAACCTTGGTACACGGATAACCAAATGATTTTGAGCAAATCATAAGTCAGAACGGATTTGATTTGTCTTTACCGAAGCCGTTTGCTCGGACTAGCCAACTCTTAGATAAATTATCTTTGGTGAGCTGATTACCAATTATGGTTTTTCCACCGCCTTTACCACAAGCCATAAACTTGCGGGCTAGCCAACTCTTCACTTTTAGGATATGGTGAGTTGAGAACCATACAATTTTGGGCAAATTGCAAGCCATATAAACGGATTTGAGAAATCTTTACCAAGAGCCGTTTGCTCTTGGATTAGCCAATCCTTTAGTCTTAAGACATGGCGGACGATAACCAATTGAGTAAGTGAAAAACACTTACTCCAAAAAAAATTTTGGCCAAAAACGGGAATGGGTGGATAATATAAAATTCGTGAGAATTCCCCCCCACACTTAGAAATGAATATTGCCCTCAATATTCAAAGTACCGGCGGTTATGCCGAAACAAAGAACGTAAAAGGGAAATACTACGGCCATTATTTGAATTTTTTTTTTTATTGAAATATATATATATATATATATATATATATATAACATGTGTGGCATCTCCCCCACACTAGGGTGGTAGAAAATAGAAAGAAGTCAGAAATATGGGTGAAAACCCATATGGTGTGTGCTACTGTTTTTGATTTCCGAGTCGCTAGCTTGACTCGACCCCGCATTAATTGGTTCATGGGGAAGCAAAGTGGAAGAAACAATCTCCATCGGACTTTCAATCAAGATGTTTGGACAAACATTTGAAGCGCGTGAAAGTTCCACACCGATGAGATATACATAGAACCGGCTCAAAAATGATAAATGACAATGCCGGGATCAAAAATAGTGTCCTCATTCCCGAAGGAGAAAAGAGAATGGGAAGTCACACCATATGTGAAGAAAAGAAAGAAAATCATGATACAAATCATGACTAACTCTTCATTATCAGAAGGGGAATTCATGATTTTTGGATCATGAATCTCATCAATGAGGATAGAATCGTCATCACATGATGGAAGAGATAAGTTAGAATACAGAGGTGGGACAAGTGGTGTGCTCGGAGAGCTAGCAATTTCCACCACTTCCGTGATGGTCTCTGTATCGGCCTCAGACATTTCATCGAAAAGAGGATTTACTTTCCCAAAAGTGTAGTCATTATTGAATTCAAAAAGAGGATTTGAGAAAATCCGGAAGTAACCTCGAAATGTCAAGAGAATCACATAAAGGCAAATCACAATCACTATCGGATATATCCTCAGACTCACTTGGGATTGGGATAAGATCCTCAACACTTGATGATTCCGTTTCCGAAATAGTGCTGAGATGATCATCCTCCATTATGAGAGTCTTTGGAAGCAATAATAGGTAAGATAGGTGTGATAGCAATAAACCCAGGGAGTTGAGAAATGAAATTGTTCAATTGAATAGCACTCTCCTCGTCGTCCTCATAATATTCCCTCATTTGAATAGTATCCTCATCATCATCGTCATCATATCGGATTCTTATATTCATCTGTTGAAGCTTACACACCATTCTTTTCATTTGTAGCTTCTTTCGAATGCGTATTTCTTCAGAACTTTATGGAAGATTACACTCCTCGTAATCATTGATATCTCGTGAAGGCTCGGAAGTCTGATTACTAGGATTAGCCGTTCGTTCTTCAACTAGTAATTCTCCAATAGTTTTATCATGATGATATTGATGAATGATGGAATACTGTGGGGGTTGGAAATTGTCAAAACCGGGAGAATTGGAATTGTGAAAATTTTGATTCATCGGTTGACATTCAAAAGTCGCATGAGGACCCCCACAATTCTCACAACAGAGATAATTGGGAAAATAACTTTCACCAAAGTTCAGATTGTAACATGGTTCCGGCTCATAGACAAGTGGGACCCGTGGTGGACAATCAAAACCGTAATGAGAATCATTCCCACAAAACTCGCATGAGTAGGATTCGTATTGGGGCGGTGGAGGTAGGTAGGAAAAATCGGGTGTTTCATTTGAAATGGGATCGGGATTACCGACAAATTTGTCTCCGAAACTCACATTGGTACATCGCCGACAATTTCCACCGTTAAATGGACCTCCACACCGGGAACATGTCGAAAACCATGACATAAAGAATTAAACGGATAAGAGGGATAAGAGATGAAGAATTAAACGGTTATAGAGGATAAGGAATGGAGAATTAAACAGATTAGAGGATAAAGGAATGGAGAATTAAACAGATTAGAGGGTAAAGATGAATATTTTTGGATTTTTGATAACTTTACAAAAACTTTTTACAAAGGATGGGATATGTGCAAGAATGGGTCCGAAAAGGCTTAACACACGCTAAAGCCTCCCCGGCAGCGGCGCCAAAATTTGATCTGTTCCGAACCGTCAAGCTACCTCACACAAGCTAGCCACTTGTGAATGGCTAACCGTAAAAGCTTAAAACAAATTTAAAACAAATGCAATGAAGATCAGAGAATATAGTGAATTCCCAGGTCGTTATGTCCCACGGAGACTCAATGGTGTGCAAACACTTGATCAGACGATAGAATGATCACTACGGATAGTGATCGGAAAGGATTTGGATGGATAATTACACTACTGAAAAAGTTAATAAATTACAGCGACTAAAATACAAATTAAGAAAATTAAAAAGATAAACTATATTAAATAAACGCTATCACTATTTTTACAATGATGTTTCTAGATTTTATAAAACAAAATAACTTAAATAAACTATTTTAACTAAAAAGTAAACTTAAATTATCTAAAAACGTGACTTAAAAAGAAAACGTGCGTTAAATATAAAAATTACGCTGGAGTGCAAGACAAAACGTAAAATTTATGAAATAAAAGTCCTACGAATGTAAAAACAATTTTCTTACGTACTATATGATAAAAGAAAATTTTAGAAAAAAGATTTATATTTTTTAGACTTTTATATTTTTTATTACGAATTAAATACGATTTTTCACTAATTAAATGTTTAAAAATACTAAAACTATTTAGAAAAATCTGAAACTTTTTTATAAAATACTTATTAATAATACAAAGATAAGAAAATTGCAAAAGAGGAAAAAGCTTGTTTCAATAAGCTGCAAATAAGCTAATAATACGATTAAGCTAAAATGGAACAAAAGGGGTTAAGTGATTAATTGTGCAAACCATGACAAGAAAGACCCAAGGCTGCGCAATCTATCGGTACACACACTAACACTCTTGTAAAGGTGGGAGGTCTCAGGTTCGAGCCTGCCTCCCCACCTTTTTGCAAAACATTTTTTTTCGCATTTTTCTTTTTACAAACTGATTAAGCACAAGTTAATAAGCAATTTTTATAACTATGACTTTTTACAAAACCACGATAAGCACTGAAATAAGCGAGATTTTGTCACAGCTTAACTAATAAAACTGAAATAAGAACAAGATTTAAGCTAAATTGACTTGTAAGCTAATTAATAAGCACAAGGTAAACTGCAATAAGCTAAACTAATGTTTATAAGCTAACTTGAACACCTAATAAGCACAATTATTTGGAAATAAGCACTAAATAACTCAAAATAAGCACAAAGATCACTTTTACACAGTGAACTACTTGGTTTACTAGGCACCTTCTAGCTACTATTTAAGCACTTGAATAAGCTCAGAAATGAAAATAAGCAATTGAACAAGCAAGTTGACCAAGTAAACTATCCAAAAAGCTGAATTACAAAGATTGGCTTATTCTAATAAGCTTGTTAGAATCTTATGAAAAACTTGTAAAACCACTGAGTCAAAACTCAGTGAATGCTGAGAAAATAGACAAAAATAAAAGCAATGAGCAGGCTAGCTAAATAAGCTAATTATGGAAAATAAGCACTTGGTACCTTGAGTTAGCTAGGTGAGCTTCTCAAAAAGCCAAAATACACAAATTGAAGCTAACTAATAAGCTCTATGAGAGCTTGAGAAATGAGCTACCAAATCGTACAGTGGCATGTTTAGAAATGGGTGCTCAAAACAGGCTTAATAATAAGCACTTTATAAGCTAAGTGGGAGAGAGCTACTATTTTTATAATTTAGTTAAGCAGTTAAATATTATTATCCTAAAAGCATGAAGGCTAAAACCTAGTATTGAATCCTACACAAAATTATTCATTTTATTCAAAACGCATATAAGAAATTTTGACTTTTTTAATTGTGAACAAGATTGACTTTTATGAACTTCTGATGATCCTAGATGATCTATTATGATGTATTAAGCTAATTTGAGGCTGAGGTAAGCTAGATAAACAACTTTTAAAACTGAAAAGATGATTATGCAATCACAATTTTAACAGCTGTCAAGAAAGGCTTAAGCTTGATTTTGACTTTTTAACTAAAGAGGACTGATTTTTATGCTTGAAATGAACTATCTAGAGCTAATGTAACATGAAACAACTAATAACAATGACACAAATGCACTTTAACTTGAATAACTAAGCAGTTCCAAACACCCCTTTATAAGGTTGTTTTGAAGCTTATAATACTAAAACAAGCTTATAGACCAAGTAATCTGTTTCATATCTTAAATTAGCTATAATTAAACAGATTTGAACTAGAATTATCACTATTTAAACACTTGAACTAAGAAACACAAAATTCAAGGAAATGGCTTACAAAATGAGTCCAAGCTCAAAACAGAGAATCAAGGTCTGAGTTCACACCCTATTGCTTCCCAAGAAGCTCTAAACCATAATCAATCCAAGTTACCACCATGCTTCAGCTCCTTGTACCTTCTCCATGGAATTTTTATTTTTAAGCTATTTTTTTAGTATTTTTGTGATTTTTTTGAATTTAGGCTCTAAACTGATTTTGAAAATATCTAATAGCTTGTAAGAGCTTTAGAGAAAGCTTTTATGAGCTTTTGAATGCTTAACAACAAATTATAACAACATTCAACTTAACATGAAATTTTCTTGATCTTGAAAATTTATATAAACTAGAATTGAAAAGAAAGCTTGAAATTGATTATTAAAATAGGTTTATATCACACACAGATTACTTAATACAAGGATTGAAAACTTAAATAAACACTGGAGAATTTAAAAACTTAAAAACGACATAAGCTAAAACTAAATTACACTAGTTGATTTTTCCTCTCTTCTCTTTCTTCCTTTTTATACACCAATTTGGCTCCCACTTGACTTCTGAGCATATCCCACCATTAATCTCAGCCATTGGATGAGTTGAGGTGATAATGGCCGTTGATTGTTTTTGGCGCCAAAATGGTTTTATCAACTGGGAGGGTTGAGTGAGATGGAAAGGATGCATTAAATGTTCTTTGGAGTGTTGTTGAGGTGGAGGGACAAGGGGTTGAAGAGTGAGCGGAGGATGGGGGTTGAGTGATTTCAGTGAGGTGGAGGAGAAATACTTTTGGAGGGAAAGGGGTAATGGGTTGACTGGGGGTTTGACTGGGATATATTAAAGGGAGGGGTCAAGGGTCAAGTCCAAAGGGTTCAAGGGTTTTGATAGGGTCAAGGGGTCATGGTCCAAGTGTTTAGGCTTAATAATCATAAGGACCTTTTTTTTGCAATTTCTGAAAGTGCAAGGACCAAAGCTGCCAAATTTCCAAAGTTGCTCCAAGGGACTAAAAGTGACAAGCTCCAATAGTATAAGGACCAAACTTGACATTTTCCAATTTCCAAGGACCATTTATGACATTTTTCAAACTTGAGGGACCAAAGTTGTAGTTTTGCAAATTTTAAACTTTGAAGGGTTTGTTTTAACAACTTTTGAATCCCATGGACCTTAAATGACATTTTTTTCTTTATTTTGATATACCAGGGACTGTTTTTGACAACTTTTGAAACATGGGGGACTAAAACTGCTAATTTTGCAAACTTGATACGTTTTTCATCTGATTTTGATATTTTTGCATTTGAAACACATAAAACACTGATTTGTGATATTTTCATCATTTTAATGCATTTTTTAGTGTTTTCAGATGTTTTTGCAGTTTAGATTGTACAAAAATGATGAGTATTTAGACACTCATCAATCCCCCACACTAAGATATTGCTAGTCCCTAGCAATGTTTTAGAACTTTAATGGATTTTAAAAACTCTTTACCAAAAGCCATCACTTCTGGGGTAGCCAAATGTTTCAGTTCAAGTAAGAACCTTGGTACACTGATAACCAAATGATTTTGAGCAAATCATAAGTCAGAACGGATTTGATTTGTCTTTACCATAAGCTGTTTGCTTCTGGACTAGCCAACTCTTAGATAAATTATCAGAATTATCTTTGGTGAGCCGATTACCAATTATGGTTTTTCCATTGCCTTTACCACAAGCCATAAACTTGCGGGCTAGCCAACTCTTCACTTTTAGGATATGGTGAGTTGAGAACCATACAATTTTGGGCAAATTGCAAGCCATATAAACGGATTTGAGAAATCTTTACCAAGAGCCGTTTGCTCCTGGATTAGCCAATCCTTTAGTCTTTGACATGGCGGATGATAACCAAGAGTAAGTGAAAACACTTACTCCAAAAAATATTTTGGCCAAAAACGGGGGAATTGGGTGGATAATACATGATAAAATTCGTGAGAATTCCCCACCACACTTAGAAATGAATATTGCCCTCAATATTCAAAGTACCGGCGGTTATGCCGAAACAAAGAACGTAAAAGGGAAATACTACGGCCATTATTTGAATTTTTTTTTTTATTGAAATATATATATATATATATATATATATATATATATATATATATATATATATATATATATATATATATATATATATATATATGTATATATATATATATATAACATGTGTGGCATCTCCCCCACACTAGGGTGGTAGAAAATAGAAAGAAGTCAGAAATATGGGTGAAAACCCATATGGTGTGTGCTACTGTTTTTGATTTCCGAGTCGCTAGCTTGACTCGACCCCGCATTAATTGGTTCATGGGGAAGCAAAGTGGAAGAAACAATCTCCATCGGACTTTCAATCAAGATGTTTGGACAAACATTTGAAGCCCGTGAAAGTTCCACACCGATGAGATATACATAGAACCGGCTCAAAAAATGATAAATGACAATGTCGGGATCAAAAATAGTGTCCTCATTCCCGAAGGAGAAAAGGGAATGAGAAGTCACACCATATGTGAAGAAAAGAAAGAAAATCATGATACAAATCATGACTAACTCTTCATTATCAGAAGGGGAATTCATGATTTTTGGATCATGAATCTCATCAGTGAGGATAGAATCGTCATCACATGATGGAAGAGATAAGTTAGAATACAGAGGTGGGACAAGTGGTGTGCTCGGAGAGCTAGCAATTTCCACCACTTCCGTGATGGTCTCTGTATCGCCTTCGGACATTTCATCGAAAAGAGGATTTACTTTCCCAAAAGTGTAGTCATTATTGAATTCAAAAAGAGGATTTGAGAAAATCCCGGAAGTAACCTCAGAAATGTCAAGAGAATCACAAAAGGCAAATCACAATCACTATCGGATATATCCTCAGACTCACTTGGGATTGGGATAAGATCCTCAACACTTGATGATTCCGTTTCCGAAATAGTCTTTGAGATGATCATCCTTCATTATGAGAGAGTCTTTGGAAGCAATAATAGGTAAGATAGGTGTGATAGCAATAAAGCGAGGAGTTGAGAAATAAGATCTTTCAATTGAATAGCACTCTCCTCGTCGTCCTCATAATATTCCCTCATTTGAATAGTATCCTCATCATCATCGTCATCATATCGAATTCTTATATTCATCTGCTGAAGCTTACACACCATTCTTTTCATTTGTAGCTTCTTTCAATGCGTATTTCTTCGAACTTTGTGGAAGATTACACTCCTCGTAATCATTGATATGCTTTGTGAAGGCTGGAAGTCGATTACTAGGATTAGCCGTTCGTTCTTCAGCTAGTAATTATCCAATAGTTTTATCATGATGATATTGATGAATGATGGAATACTGTGGGGGTTGGAAATTGTCAAAACCGGTAGAATTGGAATTGTGAAAATTTTGATTCATCGGTTGACATTCAAAAGTCGCATGAGGACCCCACAATTCTCACAACCGAGATAATTGGGAAAATAACTTTCACCAAAGTTCTGATTGTAACATGGTTCGGGCTCATAGACAAGCGGGACCCGTGGTGGACAATCAAAACCGTAATGAGAATCATTCCCACAAAACTCGCATGAGTAGGATTCGTATTGGGGCTGTGGAGGTAGGTAGGAAAAATCGGATGTTTCATTTGAAATGGGATCGGGATTACCGACAAATTTGTCTCCGAAACTCACATTGGTACATCGTCGACAATTTCCACCGTTAAATGGACCTCCACACCGGGAACATGTCGAAAACCATGACATAAAGAATTAAACGGATAAGAGGGATAAGAGATGAAGAATTAAACGGTTATAGAGGATAAGGAATGGAGAATTAAAAAGATTAGAGGATAAAGGAATGGAGAATTAAACAGATTAGAGGGTAAAGATGAATATTTTTGGATTTTTGATAACTTTACAAAAACGTTTTACAAAGGATGGGATATGTGCAAGAATGGGTGCGAAAAAGGCTTAACACACGCTAAAGCCTCCCGGCGGCGCCAAAATTTTGATCTGTCCCGAACCGTCAAGCTACCTCACACAAGCTAGCCACTTGTGAATGGCTAACCGAAAAAGCTTAAAACAATGAAAACAAATGCAATGAAGATCGAGAGAATATAGTGAATTCCCGGGTCGTTAAGTCCCACGGAGACTCAATGGTGTGCAAGCACTTGATCAGACGGTAGAATGATCACTAAGGATAGTGATCGGAAAGGATTTGGATGGATAATTACACTACTGAAAAAGTTAATAAATTACAGCGACTAAAATACAAATTAAGAAAATTAAAAAGATAAACTATATTAAATAAACGCTATCACTATTTTTACAATGATGTTTCTAGATTTTATAAAACAAAATAACTTAAATAAACTATTTTAACTAAAAAGTAAACTTAAATTATCTAAAAACGTGACTTAAAAAGAAAACGTGCGTTAAATATAAAAATTACGCTGGAGTGCAAGACAAAACGTAAAATTTATGAAATAAAAGTCCTACGAATGTAAAAACAATTTTCTTACGTACTATATGATAAAAGAAAATTTTAGAAAAAAGATTTATATTTTTTAGACTTTTATATTTTTTATTACGAATTAAATACGATTTTTCACTAATTAAATGTTTAAAAATACTAAAACTATTTAGAAAAATCTGAAACTTTTTTATAAAATACTTATTAATAATACAAAGATAAGAAAATTGCAAAAGAGGAAAAAGCTTGTTTCAATAAGCTGCAAATAAGCTAATAATACGTTTAAGCTAAAATGGAACAAAAGGGGTTAAGTGATTAATTGTGCAAACCATGACAAGAAAGACCCAAGGGCTATCTATCCGGTACACACACTAACACTCTTGTAAAGGTGGGAGGTCTCAGGTTCGAGCCTGCCTCCCCACCTTTTTGCAAAACATTTTTTTTCGCATTTTTCTTTTTACAAACTGATTAAGCACAAGTTAATAAGCAATTTTTATAACTATGACTTTTTACAAAAACCACTGATAAGCACTGAAATAAGCTGAGATTTTGTCACAGTTAACTAATAAAACTGAAATAAGAACAAGATTTAAGCTAAATTGACTTGTAAGCTAATTAATAAGCACAAGGTAAACTGCAATAAGCTAAACTAATGTTTATAAGCTAACTTGAACACTGAATAAGCACAATTATTTGGAAATAAGCACTAAATAACTCAAAATAAGCACAAAGATCACTTTTACACAGTGAACTACTTGGTTTACTAGGCACCTTCTAGCTACTATTTAAGCACTTGAATAAGCTCAGAAATGAAAATAAGCAATTGAACAAGCAAGTTGACCAAGTAAACTATCCAAAAAGCTGAATTACAAAGATTGGCTTATTCTAATAAGCTTGTTAGAAGCTTATGAAAAACTTGTAAAACCACTGAGTCAAAACTCAGTGAATGCTGAGAAAATGGACAAAAATAAAAGCAATGAGCAGGCTAGCTAAATAAGCTAATTATGGAAAATAAGCACTTGGTACCTTGAGTTAGCTAGGTGAGCTTCTCAAAAAGCCAAAATACACAAATTGAAGCTAACTAATAAGCTCTATGAGAGCTTGAGAAATGAGCTACCAAATCTGTACACAGGGCATGTTTAGAAATGGGTGCTCAAAACAGGCTTAATAATAAGCACTTTATAAGCTAAGTGGGAGAGAGCTACTATTTTTTTAATTTAGTTAAGCAGTTAAATATTATTATCCTAAAAGCATGAAGGCTAAAACCTAGTATTGAATCCTACACAAAATTATTCATTTTATTCAAAAACTGCATATAAGAAATTTTGACTTTTTTAATTGTGAACAAGATTGACTTTTATGAACTTCTGATGATCCTAGATGATCTATTATGATGTATTAAGCTAATTTGAGGCTGAGGTAAGCTAGATAAACAACTTTTAAAACTGAAAAGATGATTATGCAATCACAATTCTTAACAGTTAACTGTCAAGAAAAGCTTAAGCTTGATTTTGACTTTTTAACTAAAGAGGACTGATTTTATGCTTGAAATGAACTATCTAGAGCTAATGTAACATGAAACAACTAATAACAATGACACAAATGCACTTTAACTTGAATAACTAAGCAGTTCCAAACACCCCTTTATAAGGTTGTTTTGAAGCTTATAATACTAAAACAAGCTTATAGACCAAGTAATCTGTTTCATATCTTAAATTAGCTATAATTAAACAGATTTGAACTAGAATTATCACTATTTAAACACTTGAACTAAGAAACACAAAATTCAAGGAAATGGCTTACAAAATGAGTCCAAGCTCAAAACAGAGAATCAAGGTCTGAGTTCACACCCTATTGCTTCCCAAGAAGCTCTAAACCATAATCAATCCAAGTTACCACCATGCTTCAGCTCCTTGTACCTTCTCCATGGAATTTTTATTTTTAAGCTATTTTTTTAGTATTTTTGTGATTTTTTTGAATTTAGGCTCTAAACTGATTTTGAAAATATCTAATAGCTTGTAAGAGCTTTAGAGAAAGCTTTTATGAGCTTTTGAATGCTTAACAACAAATTATAACAACATTCAACTTAACATGAAATTTTCTTGATCTTGAAAATTTATATAAACTGGAATTGAAAAGAAAGCTTGAAATTGATTATTAAAATAGGTTTATATCACACACAGATTACTTAATACAAGGATTGAAAATTTAAATAAACACTGGAGAATTTAAAAACTTAAAAACGACATAAGCTAAAACTAAATTACACTAGTTGATTTTTCCTCTCTTCTCTTTCTTCCTTTTTATACACCAATTTGGCTCCCACTTGACTTCTGAGCATATCCCACCATTAATCTCAGCCATTGGATGAGTTGAGGTGATAATGGCCGTTTGATTGTTTTTGGCGCCAAAATGGTTTTATCAACTGGGAGGGTTGAGTGAGATGGAAAGGATGCATTAAATGTTCTTTGGAGTGTTGTTGAGGTGGAGGGGACAAGGGGGTTGAAGAGAGTGAGCTGGAGGATGGGGGTTGAGTGATTTCAGGTGAGCAGGTGGAGGAGAAAGACTTTTGGAGGGAAAGGGGTAATGGGTTGACTGGGGGTTTGACTGGGATATATTAAAGGGAGGGGTCAAGGGTCAAGTCCAAAGGGTTCAAGGGTTTTGATAGGGTCAAGGGGTCATGGTCCAAGTGTTTAGGCTTAATAATCATAAGGACCTTTTTTTTGCAATTTCTGAAAGTGCAAGGACCAAAGCTGCCAAATTTCCAAAGTTGCTCCAAGGGACTAAAAGTGAGAAGCTCCAATAGTATAAGGACCAAACTTGACATTTTCCAATTTCCAAGGACCATTTATGACATTTTTCAAACTTGAGGGACCAAAGTTGTAGTTTTGCAAATTTTAAACTTTGAAGGGTTTGTTTTAACAACTTTTGAATCCCATGGACCTTAAATGACATTTTTTTCTTTATTTTGATATACCAGGGACTGTTTTTGACAACTTTTGAAACATGGGGGACTAAAACTGCCAATTTTGCAAACTTGATACGTTTTTCATCTGATTTTGATATTTTTGCATTTGAAACACATAAAACACTGATTTGTGATATTTTCATCATTTTAATGCATTTTTTAGTGTTTTCAGATGTTTTTGCAGTTTAGATTGTACAAAAATGATGAGTATTTAGACACTCATTAATCGCCTTTGCATCGCCCCTCGGGTTAGCGATCGTGTTGCTCGGAAGTTTTCCTGAGCCCGAGGGTTGATCATTTAAAGACTTCTTAATGTCGAATCGGCTAACCAACAACCTGTTCATTTCATCTTGGGATTTCATGAATTGCTTCAATAGCTCATCGATGATGGTCGGTTGGAACAATGGCTTGAGTTTGATTAGGAAAATGCTGGCCTCTATTGTTCAGATTAGGGCCTTGATTTTGAAAATTTCCTTGGTTAGGATTCATATTTCCCTGAAATTGATTCCCTCGATTGAAATTGTTTTGATTAAAGTTTCCTTGATGTTGGAAACCTTGATTTGGTCCGGGATAGAAGTTACCTTGGTTTTGATAACCTTGGTTCATTCTAGGTTGGTTCTGATTCCGGTTTTGTATGTTAGGATTCCGGTTAAAACCGGGTGGTCCCTGATAAGTATTAGCACGGTAGTTTGGCTCATTTTGAGGACGGTATTGATTACCTCCTTGATGTGAAGTACCGGCTATAGCATTGGCTTCAAACGGACTACCATCGATTGTGCGATACAGTTGTAGTATGCATGAGGGCCACCACAAGTAACACTGACCTCGACTTTCTTCACTTCACCATGTGATGGTGTTTTTGTGAAAGTGACTTTCTTTTGGTTTGCAAGAACCAAAGCCTGAATAGCATCCGTGAGTTTGTCAATCTTAGCATCGGTGCTAGATGTACTCATGTGAGATGAAGTAGAAGGTCCTGCATTAGACTGATATGTCTTTGTTCGTACAGGGCGGAACTGGGACTTGTTTTCTATGATTTGCGAGGCTTCTTTTGTGGTCTTGCTCAGGAAATTACCTCCCGCGGAGGCATTTAAAGAGTCTTGGTCAGCTTGGCTCAGACCATTGTAGAAAGTATCCATTTGCATTAACTCGGAAAAACCATGATGTGGACACTTTCGGAGCAACTCTTTGTAACGATCCCATGCCTCACTGAATGATTCATCAAATCTTTGAGTGAATTTCATTATCTCATTCTTAAGACTTGTAGTTCGGGATGGTGGATAGAATTCGTTAACAAACTTAGTGACTAAATCCTCCCATGTCTCAATGGAACGAGGGGTTGTTTCTCAAGCCAAATCCGGGCTTGTCCCTCTAAAGAGAATGGGAACGGAAGAAGCTTAATTGCTTCATGTGGGACATTCTTGTATTTGATGGTCGATGCAATCTTGTTGAACCATCGAATATGTGCATGAGGGTCGTCCCTCTCAAAACCATAAAATTGGCTTTGGGTTACAAGATTAAGCAACCCGGTTTTGAGCTCGAAGGTATCACCACGATGGTGGGACAACAATGGCATTTCCGTAACCCTCGATGGGTGCTTGGAGAAGCTCTTTCATCGGTTTATCTTCTGCCATTACGACAGGGGGTGGTGGTGCTAGACGTTCCTCACCACGGTGAAGGAGCGAACGTCCTCTACGTCTACGAGGAATATTTGCAAGCTCTGAAAGTGGACTTGTAGAGCTGGAAGAACGAGTGCGCATGCACTAAGTATAAAAATCAGTTTTCAAAAACAAATGCGAGGCAAAACGACAAGTCAACTTTAAACCAATAATCACAAATGAAATGGCTTCTTTGAAAAAGGTACACCAAATCACAAGGACACAAAGGCAAGTTTTGATCTTTAAGATTGGGAACTTATTAATGTTCACACCCCCAGTTGGTAGGTGTTCTGCCTTGGTTTGCGGTGGTTGATTTTTATGTATTTATTAAGTACCACTAAAAAGACGTAGGTATGGATTTGTGCAAAGGGTTTAAAAACTTTTGGACAATATTTTTGGTATCGTCTCGTTTAACCAAATCGTACCTCTTTAAAACTATTTTCTCACAACGTTGACTTATATTGAAAACAATCTTTTTTCTTTTGGTAATAATAACTAGATTTAAATAATCAATTATCCCAACGGCTTTTGCCCGTTAAAACAATCAACCAAATATATCTAAAATAATCCGGAAACTATTAATCAATAATCTTCGATACCCGTTTAAAAAACTACTTTCTCACAACATTGGTTTATTTTGAAAACAATTCTTTATCTAGGTAAAATTACTAGATTTAATTAATTACCCTAACGGCTTTTGCCGTCAAAACAACCAATTTCAATCCATGTAACCGAAGAATATTAATCAACAATTTCTAAGTTTTCACACTTTATTCACATATCACCATCACTTAACAAGCATATAAAAATCTACTCAATAAGCATAACTAACAAGCCAACAATAATAACCTCAACAATAATAAACATTTTAATGACTAAAAATAGAAGCTAAAGAGAAAGTAAGAAAAATAGAACCCGATCTAATGAGACGAGAATAATAAACCACCCGATTTTATAAACTTGACAAATTGTAAAGTTTACTTCTTTTTAAGCATTAATATAACCAAATAATCAATAAAGTTTGTGACTTTATTAACTATTTAGCTTATTAAGACTAAAAAGCTATAAACTTTATAAATAAGTTAGCTTATAAAACCCTTAAGCTGATCGCCTTAGGTTGAATTGATGAAAAACTAAGAAATGATCACAACTTCAACAAGACTTAGGACAAATAAGCAATAATATGAATCAAATAAGCTATGAAAAAGCTTATTGATTAAGAAAGATCAAAACTTTTTAAGCTAAAAATGCTATGTCTAAAATATTAAGCTAATGAATAACTTTTTATAAAAGAAACTAATAAAAATCAAATCTTTTTGGGGTTTTTTATAAAGTAGTTTGTAAAATAAAAAGTAGATCTAAGGTTATAAAAGCTTTTAAAAAAAAGTAGTAAAAGAGAGCTTATGAAATAAGCTAGATCTAAATAAGCCACAAAAAGCTAATAAGCTTTCATGACTTATTAGATAAGATAAGAAAAAGAAAAATAAAAGAGTAGAAGAAAAAGATGAATAAGCTAAAAGATAAGCATTAAATTCATTAATAAGCAAAAGAGTCTTACAAAAGCACTTGAAATAAGCTAGAAATTACAATAAGCTACAAACTACTCCTACTCCTAAAAATAAATCTACTCCTACGAGCTTTGATACATGGGCCTGATAAAAAAGGCCTAAAAATGTTACAATTCATTTATGCATTAGGTCTCTTTTAGTTAGGTACATTGTTATTTTCTAAATAAAAAATAAAGGAACTGCGTGTGAATGATATGTGTCATTCTTGGACCCGGACCTCAATATTTATACCCTCTTGAATATCTCGAATGTTCCCAAGGAATGCGCCACGTGGAATAGCGTGAGAGTGAGGCGAGTGGCAGAGGCAGCGACAAAAATAAAACTACACGCACTTTGGAATTATTAAATTCTGCGTTTGAGATACACGCATGGAAATAACAGTTACTACATCATTTTGCACTTCAAATTGCAATTTCATACACAAATTCGCTGGGCTCCTTCATTGTTTGTAATTTGCAGCTGGCCAGCTGGGCTTCATTTTGTTCTTGGGCCACGAATTTGAGCTAGCTGCTGGGCTTGGATTTCGCTTGCTGGGCCTCGATGGTAGGATTGGGCTGGGCCTGCGTGCCTGTTACAATAAATACCAAAAAAAAAAAAACAAATAGTATGCCACTAGTGAGATTTGAACCCTTGACCTCTTGCTTAGAAAGCATGCACCCAACCACTGGACAAAGAGCCTGTTTGTGTTAACTCTTTGCATTTAATTCTATTTTATGCTCTTTTACTTGATCCAATATTTAAGCCATTATCTTTAAAAGATATTCTTCGTTCGATCTCCGTTTGACCTTTCAATTTTTCTTCTCTTCCTTGATACTCCAAGTAAAAATAACCATTTGACTCGATTTTTCGTGATCTTTCCAATGGTGTGCTCGGATAATTTTTGCGACTTCGTTTGAACCTCGAAAAATGCGAAACATCATCGAAACTTATCCGAAAATCACCGTTTTTGCTTTGTTTTCAAACCCTTGTACCTGCAAGACATAATAGCACATATCCAACATATTTGCAATATAATTTGACATATTTAATGGTTATTAGTCCGATTTGACATATTTTTAGATATAAAATAATGTGTGTTTTTGCACACATCAAACCTCTAGGGAGTTGCGATATGAGTGATGGTTCATAGGTTTTTCAGACTCAAGATTTAATTGCATATCAGTTTGCACTTGATAGGGAGAAATGTTCAGTACGAGAACCACTCAGGTATAATAGTAACAATATTATGGTTGCTTTAGAAGTTGCTGCAGTTATAGAAGAATATGCACACGAGTCATTGACTTTCTGGGATGAAGTTTCTTGCGAGTCAATTTTCAAGTGAATGGCTCTAATGAAACAATATATGGATACTCAGTCTAGTATGTGTATATGCTCAACAATGGTTTCAGGCGAAACAATGACGACACTAACATATATAACTAGAAGTATGCACCAGGTGTGTTCATATTATTATTCCTTTATATAGATTATATGGGGTTTACTTGCGAAAGTAACACTGAGATCTCGGTTACTAAGGTTTTGTTGGATGAAGCAAAGGAAAATATACTTGGTATGGAGATCTTCAGGACTCAGAGTGGTAATACTCTAAGGGTGTTAAAATTTATGTTGGTTCAAATATTGTTGGGGAGATACTCCACAATGTCGTTGGAGGGTGGTCTGTCAGGAATTTGTGATAAAGAAAAAAAGAGTAAGGGGTCATGTATATATGCAGTTCGAAGTCATAAGTATCAACTGCTGTGCACGAGACCTGCCATAACATCTACGGATGAGGGAATGTTGGATAGGTTTGATCGTGGATTACAGACGGACGTAGAAACTTTTGTGGATTCTGACTACGCCATGGGTAGATCGATCACTGTCATGGGTAATTCAATCACAAGATAAGTGTTTATGATAAATGAATGTGCGGTGAGCTTGGAGGCTATATTGCAACATATGATGACTTTGTTAACAACTGAAGCAAAATATATGACACTTATTGGAGAATTGAAGGAATATACATGGCTAAAGGGACTCTCTACATAGTCAGAGCCAAAGTCAGTAGCATGCATTGCTATTGGTGCCTTGACAAAGGCGGTCCCTGGTCCGAGGTTCCGGGCACTGGTTGAAGCTACTGCGAATCGGAGAAAGCTAACTATCACCACTAAGGTGAAAATTGTTAGAATATTAGTGTGTAATAGTTAGGATATAAGTGTAGGGGCCTAGTTGTAGTTTAGCTCAAATTTAATAAGGTTAGCCATGTATTAAAAAATCTCCTAACCTCCTCAATTATAGATTCCTTTTTCTTATTTCACTACAAGAAAAAGTGCCTATAGTAACCAAAATTTAATGCCGACTTTCCTTTTTTCTCACTATTTAGGCAAAATAGTGACCATATAGTACATAGACACTAATATTTGGTCATCTATAAATAGTTAGTCACCAAGATCAAAAGTGGTCACTAATTTCGTCACTGTACATATGCGTTATTTTTCGGTATAAAATATGACGAACATTAGTGGTCACCAAATTTTCAAAAAGTTAATGGCGTGAAATGTTTGTTGAAACTTATATGTGGCTTATTAGCTTATTTGTGTTTTGGCTTATTAGAGATGAGGGGCGAGGTTTATTTCTACCTTATTTTCTTGCTCACATTTAATAAAAGTTTGAGTGCAAAATATCTTTTGTGTGTGTGTTGGTGCCACTCGACATTAAAGGATCATAACCTTCTGTTGAGGTCTTGTTGGAGTAGTTCTTGATTCGTGGTTCCGCTCTAGAAAACCGGTTTGTTGAATTTCTTCCCAACAGTTACCATAACTTGATGAATAAAATCGTTAGCTAAAAGTGATAGGTAATTGGAAAGTTTTCTTTATCTGGCATTTTCTCTTTTCATCGGTTGGTATCCGCAATGACAAGATGAGACGAATGTGGATGCTGAAACCCCCAATCAAGTAATTAAATGAGATATCAGGCTCAAGTTTCGTGGTTCTTGCTTAATATCTATGGATCATGATAAATATAAAATCTTAATTTTTACGTGATTGCAACTACAATAGTTTCTGTCAATAGTTTTTCTCGCGTTATTTCATCTTATGTAACTAATTCCAGGCTAGTTTATAAAATAAGACCATCTAATAATTAGTTTATAACATCTGGATATTAGGTACGTGCTTGCACCAGAAACCAGCAATTACCAACATACTTATTTCTTGTTCATTACTAATCAGTTTTAAAAAGTAAGAGCATTTTCACACCAACATGGAGCATATTAATCGTATGCTAAGACTTTAGTTGTATATTTATTTAACTGTAAGAAAAATTACATCAAGTCACTACTATCGAGTGTATGTAACAGAACACGAAACTGAGTACATGTTTAGTGGAAGCAACATGTGGTCCTTGTTATAGCAATGGATCAAACAAGAACTATAGGATACTAACATGTTCTTTTATGTTTGTTAGAGTTTATTGTTGAGCGTTCGCTATCTTGTGGTAGGGTCTGAACAGGGATTAATAATCCATTGTAGAAACCAGTGTGCTGACTTAAGAAATTTTCCAATGATTTTTATTTTAGTGATTAAAAACAAAACTAAAGCTTACAAAGAAAAAAGATATCATTATTCAGATTTTGCTTAGGTGCGTCGAGAGCTTATTTCATGTGCCTTGTAATCAAGACTAAGACAACGCTATAGTCTTTACACTACACTTAGACTTCAAACGTAGTATATAGCCTACATTGGCCTGTATTCCAGCAGTTTCTTTTGAAGCATGATATCTTATCGTAAAGGTTCATGTTTTCTCACGTTAGCAAGCCGTGATACATTAACAATTTAACATCATCAAGTATGTTGCAATTCTATGTAAAGCCTTTTAGTAAACATGTTCCGGGCATCATATTATCACACAATTTATAATATATGAACATATGGAGATGTCATATATCACACAGCGCAAGGAAATGGCCACCCATGGTGTTAGTGGCAATTTTATTAATAACTGGGACTAAAAACCATTGCCAAATACAAGTAAAGCATGAAATTACAATACTAAGCAAATGAAAAAAACACACAAAAAACATATACTGCTACGCACGTGCAACCCTTCGCC
The DNA here is from genome assembly GCA_910596185.1 of Chrysanthemum makinoi. Taxonomy (NCBI): domain Eukaryota; kingdom Viridiplantae; phylum Streptophyta; class Magnoliopsida; order Asterales; family Asteraceae; genus Chrysanthemum; species Chrysanthemum makinoi. Next base: position 9,698,954 of record OU343225.1, on the reverse strand, counting down.
ATTTTGCCATGAACACCGCCACCTTAACAAACACCCAATCTTTCAAGCCATCTTGACACTGAAAAAAAGCATGTCTCGCACGGCGGTTAAGAAGTAAAGCGCCAACTACTATCCAAAATCCAGTAGGAAAACCAGCTGCCCCTCCAATATAAAACCATCTCATAAGTTCATCTATGTCTTCGCCATCACTCTTACTTTCACCAACTACAGGTGTTTGATCCGTTCCAAACTGTCAAGTTTATTACACAAGTCAACCACTTGTGAATGGTCAACCGTAATAAAATTCAAACAGTCTAAAACCAATGCAATTTCCCTTGGAATATAGTGGATTACCGGGTCGTTAAGTCCCACGGAGGTTGAATGGTGTTTAAAAACGTTCAGATGTCGAATGATCACTAAGGATAATGATCAGTAAGGATTTTGATTGATAACTACACTACTGATTGATTGGAATTGTATTTGGATACAGAACTATAAAGCACAACAATCAGATTAAACAAACGTAAATACGTACGTTTACTAAATTTTACGTAAACGTATAAAATAAAACGTAAATTTAAAAGATTAGAACACCTATGGATATGAAAATGATATTTTTACAATCCTAATAATAAAAGAAAATTATTAAAAAATTAAAATTATTTTTATAACTATTTATTTAATTATTATTAATTAAAAACTATTTTTAACTATTTAATAATACCCTAAAATATAAGAAAATATTAAATAAAGCTAGAAAAGTAAAATTTTAACTTAGAAAAATCTAAAATATTATAAAACTTATTTTAAAACTGAAAATATATTTTTTACACTTTTTATCTATTTATTATTAATTAATTCCTATTTATTAATTATTTAAAATACACTTAAATACAAGAAAATACAAAATTAACCTAGAAAAATGAAATTTTAACTTAGAAAAATCTAAAATATTAGAAAACTAATTTTAAAACTGAAAAGATATTTTTTATGTTTTTTATTTATTTAATATTAATTATTTAATACTTTTTAACTATTTTAAATTCTAATAAATACGTAGTACTAAACAAACTAAGAAAATTATGAAATTTTCTCTATAATTATCCTATGGTGACAGAAAGCTAAGAAAATTATAAAAACAGAAAGTGCTTAATAATAAGCTGAAAAAAGAAAATTAAAAAGCTAATTTATATTAAATAAACGCTATCACTATTTTTTAAAATGATGTTTTTGTGATTTTTCTTTTTCAAAACTACTATACTACTGATTGTAAGCAACTTTAATAAAGACAAAAATTTTGGAACTTAAAAATAAGCTGAGAATGAGCTTATGAGCTTATGGCTTATTTTGATGTTTTAAATACTCAAACAAACTTACAAACTGGAACCAAAGATGAAATAAGATACAAATAAGCTAAAGTTACTCAAATGAAGCTAAAAGATACAAAGAACCACACTGAAAAGCTTATAATAAGCTAATAAGCACTTATACTAAACCAAGCAACCAAACAGGCCTGCACATTTTTTTAGGCCAATTTAAGCTAAGGGCAAAAGATCAAAAGCCAAAAATAAACCTTGATACAAGAAGCTGGCTTATTGAGGTTCCAAAAAAGCCAAGATTCTCACAATGGGGCCCACTAATAAGCTTGTAATGAGCTTGAGAAAAGCTTGTAAACACTGAGTGTTCAGTGTACACAAGAAATGGGACAAACAAGAAGCAACTAGCAGTCCTACCAAATAAGCTAGAAAGTTAAAAATAAGCTCTGGACCTTTTAGATGGCTAGATTGGCTTTCTAAAAAGCTAAGGATCAAAAGCTAAGGTTCACTAATAAGCTCTGTGTAAGCTTGTGAAAAAGGCTCAACTACACTGATAACTCAGTGTAGTGAGTGATTTTGAGAAAACAACATAAGCATAATAAGCAGTCCAAATAAGCTCAAAAATGGAAAATAAGCATTCAAACATTAAACTAGCCAGATGGGTTTACAAAACAACAATTTACACAAGCTAAAGCTTACTAATGAACAGGATATAAGCTCATGAAATAAGCCTACTCAATGCGTACAGGGCACTTTTTTTCGAAAAGGGTTTAAAATAAGCTAAGAAATAAGCAGTTTAACTAGGTAACTAAAAATTATAAAAATACTATGATTAAGATGAGCAACTAAATATTATAAACCTAAAAGCTTAAGTCCTAAATCCTAACAGTAAGATCACAAAAAAATTAACAAGTTTATTCAAAAACTGCAAATAAGAAAATTTGACTTTTTAAGATAAACACTAAAGTTGACTTTGATGAACTTTGGATCAATCCTACTTACTGATTATGTTGTAATAAGGTAAATTAAGACTGGTTTGATCAATTCTAACAACTTATAAACATGATATCATGATTATTGAACATAAAAATCCAACAGTTAGCAATTGATTTGGATTAAAAGCAAATTTTGACTTTTTATCAAATGAGCACTGATTTTTATTGTATATCTGAGCTATATTGACCTAATGTAACATATAACAACCAAGAACAATAACATGAACAACCTCTAACACAGTTAATAAAGCAAAACCAAACAACCCTTTAAAAAACTGATTTGAAGCTTTAAGCACTAAAATAGATTTTTAAACCAAAAAAATCTATTGATTAACTTATAATAACTATATTGATACAAGATTAAACTAAAATTAACAAGATTTAAACACTTATACTAAGAAATACCAATTTTGAAGAATTGCTTACAAATTGAGTCCAAGCACAAAACTGAGAATCAAGAGCCAAGAACACAACATATAGCTTCCCAAGAAGCACTAAACCAAGGGCAATCCAAAATCAACCCTGCTCCAGCTTCTTGATCATTTCTTTGCTGATTTTTGAATTTTATCTAATTTATGTGAATTTTTTGGTATTTTTGGTTTTTGATTCTAAACTGAGTTTTAGAGTTACTAAAAGCTTAGAAAAGCTTTAATAGGAGCTTATGTGAGCTTATGAGTCCATAACATTAACTACTAACAACATTCAAACAAATTGAGAGTTTAACAAGGAAATTTGCATAAACTTGAATTGAGACTGAAAACTGAAATTGCTTACTGAAAAAGATTTATATTACACTGAAATTGATAAAAACAGTACTTGAAAGCTAAGACATACACTGGAAAGCTTAAATTAATAACAACGACTAAGGAAATTAAAAATTACACTAGATATATCTTCACATTGCTTCTTTTCTTCTTTATAATGATCTTTTTGAGCTTTGTCGACTTCTCTGAGACTTTCCCACTTCATTCCAACCATTGGATCCTCCTAATTTATCACAACTGTCCATTTGGCATTTTTGGCGCCAAAATTTCTTTGAGCAGGTTTCTTGCATTTAATGAACTTTGGGAGATTGTGGAGGTGGAGGTGGAGGGGAGTGGGTAGACAACTGGGGAACAGATGGAAAGGTGGTGGTGAGGTGGTAGAAGCAAGTGGTGGAAACCACGATGGTTTCTGGTTTTGGCGGGACTGTGAGGGAGAAGAACAGTGATGGTGGGTTTGACCGGGGTTTGACCCCGTTATTATTAATAAGGCAGGGGTTCAAAATGGATATTGGCAGGGCCAAAAAGGATTTTGGACTGGCTCAAGGGTCATGGGTTCAAGGGATTGGGCTTGGGTTTGCATTTGGGCCAGCTGGGTTGGGTTTGTGTTAATAATAACGAAAAGTCCGGTTTGGTTTAGTAGTTAATACACAAGGACCAAAGTTGCAATTTCTGAAAGTATAGGGGCCTGATTTGACAAGTTTACAAAGTTAACACAAGGACCAATTATGCCATATTTGAATAGTACAAGGGTAATATTTGATAATTTTCCATTTTTAAATATCCGAGGATTATTTTTGACATTTTTCAAAGTTGAGGGACCAAAGTTGTCATTTTGCAATTTTAAACTTCAAAGGACTATTTCTAACAACTTGTGAATCCCCAAGGACCTTTAATGATATTTTACAAGTTTTGAATTACCAGGGACTAGATTTGACAACTTTTGAAACTTGGGGGACTAAAACTGCCAATTATGCAAACTTGATACGTTTTTCATCTGATTTTGGTATTTTTGCATTTAAAACACATAAAACACTTATTTGTGATATTTTTATCATTTTGATGCATTTCTGAGTGTTTTCAGATGTTTTTGCAATCTAAAAGGTACAAAAATGATGAGTATTTGCATACTCATCAATCCCCCACACTAAGATATTGCTAGTCCCTAGCAATATTTTTGAAGCTTTAATGGATTTCATCTCTTTACCAAAAGCCATTACTTCTGGAGTAGCCAATTGTTTTAGTTCAAGTAAGAACCTTGGTACAATGATAACCAAATAATTTTGAGCAAATCACCAGCTTTCAACGGTTTTGATTTGTCTTTACCAGAAGCCGTTTGCTTCTGGACTAGCCAACTCTTAGATAAAATATCTTTGGTGAGTCGATTACCAATTATGGTTTTCCAACTGCCTTTTCCACAAGCCATAAACTTGCGGGCTAGCCAACTCTTTACTAATTAAAGATATGGTGAGCTGAACACCATATAATTTTGGGCAAATTGCAAGCCATAAACGGATTTGAGATATCTTTACCAAGAGCCGTTTGCTCCTGGATTAGCCGATCCTTTAGTTTATTAGACATGGCAGACTGAAAACCGTAAGCTGAGTAAGTGCAAAACACTTACTCCAAAAAAAATTTTGGCCAAAAATGGGGGAATTGGGTGGTATAATTACATGATAAAATTCGTGAGAATTCCCACCCACACTAGAAATGAATATTGCCCTCAATATTCAAAGTACCGGCTGTTATGCCGAAACTTAGAAGGTAAAAGGGAAATACTACGGCCATTATTTTATTTTTGATATATATACACATTTTTTTTTTTTGAAATCTTATATACAACAGCGGGGGGCAAATCCCCCACACTAGGGTGGTAGAAAGTAGAAAGAAGTCAGAAATATGGGTGAAAACCCATATGGTGTGCTACTGTTTTTGATTACCGAGTCGCTAGCTTGACTCGATCCCCGTATTCATTGGTTCATGGGGAAAGTTTGTAAATCCGGGACAACCACAGGTGGAATGTCCTCTCCAAAATAGTGCTTCAACCGATGGCCATTCACTTTAAAATTTGGACCATCGGATTGAGATAACTCAATGGTTCCATAAGAAAATACTTTAGTGATGGTGAATGGTCCAGACCAGCGGGATTTTAGTTTTCCTGAGAAAATCTTCAATCTTGAATTGAAAAGAAGGACTCGATCACCGACGTTAAAAACGCGGTTCTTGATTTTGGAGTCATGAATCTTCTTTGTCTTTTGTTTGTAGATCAAAGAGTTCTCGTATGCTTGATCACGGAGTTCATTTAATTCATTCATTTGAACTTTCCGGTGATCACCAGCTGTCTGAATATCGAAGTTGGCATGTTTCAAGGCCCAGTATGCTTTGTGCTCAAGCTCAATCGGCATATGACATGCCTTTCCGTACACTAGCTTGTATGGAGTACACCCGATGGGTGTTTTATAAGCTGTACGGAAGGCCCAGAGTGCGTCATCTAATTTATCCGACCAAGAGGCACGGTTTTCGCCTACTGTCCTTTCCAGAATTCTTTTTATACCTCGGTTAGAAACTTCCACTTGCCCACTTGTTTGGGGGTGGTACGCAGTAGAGAGACGGTGAGTTACACCATACTTTTGCATGACTCTATCAAACTGGTCATTGCAGAAATGCGTACCACGATCACTGATTATAGCTCGCGGAGTTCCAAACCTAGCAAAAAGAGATTTTAAGAATTTCACAACAACTCGGGCATCGTTAGTGGGTAAAGCTTTTGCTTCAACCCATTTTGACAAATAGTCAACAGCCACAAGTATGTATTTGTTTCCTCGAGATGATGGAAATGGCCCCATAAAGTCAATGCCCCATATGTCAAAGATCTCACACACTTGAATGGCGTTTTGCGGCATTTCATTTTTTTGTGAGATATTTCCGTGACGTTGACAAGCGTCACATGTTTTGACAAAATCGTGGGCATCCTTATAAATAGTGGGCCAATAAAATCCGGAGTCAAATACCTTTTTGGCGGTGTAGTTTGGACTATGATGGCCCCTGGTGGGTCCAGCATGGCAAGCTTTGAGAATGTCCATAGCTTCCTGTCCATAAACACACCGTCGGATGACTTGATCCGCACAGATTTTGAATAAGTAGGGGCCGTCCCAGAAGTAATGTTTAACATCCTTGAAGAATTTGTTCTTCTGTTGGGTTTGGTTTGGTTTAGTAGTTAATACACAAGGACCAAAGTTGCAATTTCTGAAAGTATAGGGGCCTGATTTGACAAGTTTCCAAAGTTAACACAAGGACCAATTATGCCATATATGAATAGTACAAGGGTAATATTTGATAATTTTCCATTTTTAAATATCCGAGGACTATTTTTGACATTTTTCAAAGTTGAGGGACCAAAGTTGTCATTTTGCAATTTTAAACTTCAAAGGACTATTTCTAACAACTTGTGAATCCCCAAGGACCTTTAATGATATTTTACAAGTTTTGAATTACCAGGGACTAGATTTGACAACTTTTGAAACTTGGGGGACTAAAACTGCCAATTATGCAAACTTGATACGTTTTTCATCTGATTTTGGTATTTTTGCATTTAAAACACATAAAACACTTATTTGTCATATTTTTATCATTTTGATGCATTTCTGAGTGTTTTCAGATGTTTTTGCAGTCTAAAAGGTACAAAAATGATGAGTATTTGCATACTCATCAGTGTTACTTCAAGTTCTTTATCTCCGGGACAATACTTGGTCAGGGGAGGTCCACATAGTCCAGCATTTCCAGTGTACCTTGATGGTTCAAAGGACTGGAGTTGAGTGCTTGATGGAATCCTCCCAGACAAGTTATTATCCGACACATCAAGATAATCTAAAAAATTCATCTTAGACATGCTTGATGGCAAACCTTCTGAGAAACTGTTTTTGGATAAATCCAAAATTTGAAGTTCTTTCATTTGACCAATATCTTTTGGAATCTCTCCAAGTAGAGCGTTACGTGACAAGTTTAGTAATACTAATCCCTGCAGATTGGTAATCTCATATGGGATTTGTCCTGTGAGACTGTTGCTTGATAAATCAATTGTCTTAACAAATCCAAGATTTCTACTAAACTCATTTACCTTTCCTTGCCATTCAATCAACAGATTGTCAATATAGCTATCGCCAACAGTGTAACCAGTGTCATTAAGATTAACAAAACTACTATAGTGATGTCGATTCTGTTCCGTAAACAATCCTTCTTGAACCATGAAAGTGAGATTATGCACACACGATGGGATTGTTCCATGGAGATTGTTAAATGACAAGTCTAAGATTTGAAGACTTACTAATCGACATATCTCTGAAGGGATGGCTCCAGAAAAGTTGTTTGATTTTAGGCTAAGAGCATACAACCTTGACAAGTTTTTACCAATCCAAACAGGAATATTACCATATAATTTGTTGGCCCCCAAGTCCAAAAGGCTTAAGTTGGTGCAATTCTTCAAAGACAATGGCAATTCTCCAGAGAAGCTGTTGTTGTATAAACTTAACGTCTCGAGTTGACCCAAACACCCTACATAGGGAGAAATATATCCTGATAGAGTATTGTGGCCTAAATTAAGAACTTTTAGACGCGTCAAATTATTTAAGCAGTCCAGAAGTTGCCCGGTCAATGAGTTACGTGAGAGATCAAGAAATTCAAACTTTTCATAGATATGGCACAAGAAAGAGATTCCCCCTTGGATTTTGTTTCTGGACAGATCTAAAAAACTTATACGTGCCGGAAAAGTAGGTATTGGACCATAAAAGCTGTTGGAACTTAAATCTACTTTTTCAAGGTGAGGACTTGATAATGATTCTGGTAATGTCCCACTTATGTCGTTGAAAGAGAGATCCAAATACCTCAACTGAGAAGGGCGCCATTGGTTCCAGAACTCAGTAGGAATTGTCTCTGAAATGCTATTGTTGGAAAGATCAAGATGCCCAAGTTTTTTCATTTTTTGTATCGATTTGGGGAAACGAGGTCCTAGCTTGTTAGAGCTGAAATCAATATACTCTACACTCATAGAAAGGTTTGACACGTCAGCATTAAAAAAAATTCCTTCGAGTGAGTTGTATGAAAGATCTACATAAACAAGATTTGATTTTCCAATGTTTTCAGAGATAACACCTCTAAGTGAATTGGAAGATAGGTGTAGTTCTTGAAGTGTGGGTGGTTGTGATACGCCTGGGCCCGAGCACATGGCCTATTAAGGTCTTAGGGTTTTACCTTACTTTGTCTTATAAATACTCTTGTAATCATTTATGATATTCAATCAAGTTTAAGATCAATAATTCTATAGTTCTTCTCTTCTATTTCTTAAGGAGCTCGCACACGCTTGAAGTGGTGCTTTATCCCGATACAACCCCTAACAGGGTCGTATCAATTGGTGCTTTCATTGAGAGTCCTCGTTGAGAGGGCTACCAAATTAGGGTTCCAATTTTAATATTTAAAAAAAAAATAAAAAAAAAAAAATATTGTTCATCGTATTTTTTTACTGTTCATCCGTGCACTGTTTAGCGCGTACTGTTCACCCGTGTACTGTTCATCGCGTCAAAAAAAATTTTTTTTTGAGTTATTAATCGCTCGAGTATTATTCATGGCATTAGGCGGCGGCGATCAGGACGCGAAATACGCACTCTCTAAGCTCTTGCAAATGGGTACGGTGACCGAATATGAGAGTGAGTTTGTGGTACATGCAAATCGAGTAACAGAGATCTCTGAATCTTTACTTACGTCGTTTTATATCTCCGGACTTAAATTGACGTTACAAATAGAACTGTTGAGGGCAAGGCCTAGAACTTTAGGAGAAGCCTTTTCCTTAGCACGTATAGTCGAGGCTCGTTTTGAGGCAATTGAAGAGAAGGAGAAAGAGCATATAATTGAAAAGAAATCAGATACCATTCCATCATTACAAAGTGAATTCGCTTCACCTGAGATTAAAAGGTCATTAGATGCTGATGAATATATTGGTGTTGATGTGGTTAATAACGCGATAGATGGTGTTTTCGATATTGGTGGGAGTAATGAAGTTCATAGCAAGTTTGAAGAATTTTCAGAAAATAAGAATATTATGGAAGATGTTGTTGTGTGTGGTGGTGAAGCGTGCAGGGTTGACGAAGATGAGTCGCATATAGTTATATCGCTACTTAAGGATGGAGGTGATATATCTAATGATAGTATAGATGAATTAAATTTGGGTTTAATCAAGGAGTTTGTGATTAAGAAGTTGGAGGGTAGAGATGTTTTCGGAGAGAGTTTGGTTGTTTGTTTGAAGTGGGTATATCGCGAGAAGAGTCGTGGGGCAACAAAAGATGGAAGAAGGGTGTTGTGTTATGTCCAAGGCAAAGGAATACGAAAGAAGAAAAAGGTGAAGGCTGCAATTCAAAGAAGATTATGGGATCCCGGATTACGCCGATGTTGCAGGAGGACAGGATGCCCAAACGACTCAAGAAGTCCAAATGTATGGCATAAAGATTATGTCATATAATCTATCTTTATTTACGTGTCTTTGTTTAGGATTGTTTTCATGTTTATTTAGGAAAGTCAATTAAGAATGTTTAAAGACAACACCTTGAGGGCAAGGTGGTTTTGAAGGAGTGAGGAATGATACGCCTGGGCCCGAGCACATGGCCTATTAAGGTCTTAGGGTTTTACCTTACTTTGTCTTATAAATACTCTTGTAATCATTTATGATATTCAATCAAGTTTAAGATCAATAATTCTATAGTTCTTCTCTTCTATTTCTTAAGGAGCTCGCACACGCTTGAAGTGGTGCTTTATCCCGATACAACCCCTAACAGGGTCGTATCAGGTTGCCACAATTTGTCACTTATTGTTCCATTTAACTGATTGGAATCTAGGTACAACACATTTAGGGATGAAAAGTTTTGAATCTCATCAGACAATGACCCTGTTAATTGGTTATTTGAAGCGGCCAAAGAAAATAACATATTTGGGGATGTGCATCGAGACAAGTTGTTCAGAAAATCTGAAAGATTCTCATCAAACGAGTTGCCAGAAACAGAAAAATACTTAAGCCTATTGCTAACTAATGGGCATAACCAGCGATAAACTGATGAGCTGAGATTGTTGTTATCGAGATAAAGGACATCAATAGATGAAGAAGAGTTGACAATTGAAGAATATGGACGCATGACTTTTGAGAGGTCACATCCACCTAAGTTTAAACTGATAGGTTTTGGAGACCTATAATTACATTTACCCAGTTATTTGCTTTGACCAGAGAAGTTCCATCCATATCAAGGTAACTTAAAGAAGATAGAGAAGACAACCAATCTAATTTGGTCAATGAACCAATGGACCTTAGTGAAAGTGACATCAAATTGGTGAGGTTTCCAAATTCTGGAGGAATGGTTCCATGGAGATTATTCCTACTAAGGTCAAGATAAATTAATTTGGTCATTGAACCAATGGATCTCGGAATTCCACTGAAATTATTCATACTAAGGTAAAGGTCTGTTAGTTTGGTCATGTTACCAATGAATGGTTCCAACCACCTGATTATAAGAAAGGTCAAGAAAAGTTAAACCGGTCAAGGAACCTATGGACTTGGGAATGGAGCCACTAAACTGATTATCAGAAAGGTCAAGATAAATTAACTGGGTCATGTTACAAATGGACATGGGAATGGTTCCAACAAACTGATTCTCTTCTAGGTTGAGATAAGTTAAATGAGTCATGGAGCCAATGAACGGGGGGATCGTTCCATGAAAAGAACAGTAGGATAGATCTAGATGATTCAAGTAGGTTAAGTTAAGCAATGAAAGGCTAATTTCACCTCCGACACCACCTGTATCATAGTCGCACGGTTCAAGCATAGTAACATGACATGTTTGGTTGTTGCAACTGACTCCACTCCATTTACAACAATCATCTTCTTCTTCAGGTCTCCATGTAGAGAGCAGGTCATCGGGGTCTAGAAGGCGAGCTTTGAAACCAAGAAGAGCTTCTCTCTCATTATCGATGCACGTATTAGTAGCTCCTCCTGCTGCTACAACCAGTTTGTGGCCAAGGGAAGTGGCTGTCTTGGTATTAAACCTTAGCAGAAGAAGTGACAAAATAAACAAAACATGAGTTTGCACAAAGTAAAAGCAAATAGTTTCTCTCATAATGTATGATGCGTATAATTTGTATTGATGTTATTTTATGTGATAAATCAACACACACATATATATACACACACACACTCTTAGAAAAATGAAATATGTCATTGGTCTTTGTCAAATAATGGCAGTTGCCTCCTAAAGACTAGGTCAACATGTTTTGCAGGCAGGTATAATTTAATTGGGGGAATTTCATATATACCCAAGGAAATTTTAAAAATTACATATTTCCCCAAAACACAAGTTTTAAATGCATGATGTACAATGCTATTAAAGCATGCTTTGGGGAAATATGTAATTATTGAAGTTTGAGTGGGGATGTATGTAAATGCCCCTAATTAATTGGATAAAAAAAATATTAAAGTTCCAAACTAGACGTCTGAAGACTCTCAAGTCAAGTCTTTGCAGTAGTGACTAAGAAAGTTTAAGTTGATTATTTATAATATATATACGTCATACATGACACTAATTTTTTTATGAAAGAAATTGGACACATATTGTGTTTTATAAACTTAACTGTAGATACCGGGTTCCTAAACCGTCATTTTTCCATCTCCACGGCTCTGCATTTGATGCAAAGTGTAGCAAAAATCGACCCATTTTAGGGTAGTTAGGTTGACATTGCCACCTAAAGACTTTAATCATTTTGTTGAAGTTATTTACTTGGACTTGATAGTTGATAAATTCTTCCGGCTTTCATCTTTTTCCCTGACATCTTACATATATCACAGGGTGGTCTTCCGGTTCAGTTTCAGGACTGCATTATAATATCGGTTGGAAAAATCAACCCACGACCCGTCGACCCTTATTCTACAATACTTCCCAAATCTGGCGCATTGGTTACAAATCCATCTTCACATTCAATATTTTAGATAGTGGTGATCATGGACCGATATTCAGAGTACATTGAAAGCCCAAATGCTTCAACGATGATCTACAAACTCTGTCGGCCCTCTGATAAATTTCGAGCTGTGTATTTCCTCCTCAAGAAAGTCAACAGTTGACTAATGATAACTTTACTAATGGTGACACCATCAGTGAATTTTTAGTCGAGGGTAGAACCTTCATCCGCTTGGCAAATGGTTATAGAAACTTTTATACGTGCTTGTTGTCAAGCGTTTCAAGATATGAAGCTGTTGACCTTTTGTTGTAACCACCGTGCTGAAAGTCAATACTTATATTCGTTAAATAAGTTTGGTGGTTTGAATTGTCCAATTAACAACATACCTAGGTTTGTACAGACTATTCACAGCCGACGGTATCAGATAGTCCTGTTGAAACTGATACACGAATCAGCCCACCAGGCAATGAAATCGCCTCAAACCTTCCTCGTGGTTTAGTTGGGAATGTTCTCCAGGTATCAAACTATTGCTTTAGATCTATAGATAGTATGATGCAACAGGGCTAGAGGTGACAAAATGGGTGGGTAACGGGTTAAAACAGGGACAAATACTTGTTCATATCATCTTTTAAAGAATTAGTTGCAGCAAAACTCCCCTCGTTTGGCGGTGTAAAGGCATTATAAAGGGGCAATTTCAGCGTTGGTATTGCACCTTGTTAGTAGACTTTTTTTTTTTTTTTTTTTTTTTTTTTAAATTTCAAATAACAATATGATTTTCTGGGGTCTACATATACTTTGGGCAGCTTTTGACCCATCTGAGCCAATTGGTCGGATTTTTCATTGTCGATTTTTTCTATTTTACAAGTAAATGGGTCAAAATTGCCACCTCTAAACAGGGTTGTTCTGTGGGTCTAAACAGGACAGAAATGTAAAAAACACAATAACAGAACCAAAAGCCACTATCTGAACTAGTTAGGTCGCAAAACTGGAAGGTGAACCATATACAAAGTTGGGTTTGTAATATTTAACCTATCATTAAATAAAAGAACAGGTTCGGCTCCAGTTCTAAACCTTATTGAGAACCAAGTTATAAAAAAGTTTTTCTGAGAACTGGTTTTTTTCAAATCTAGAACCGAACTGAATATAGCCAGCTGTAGTCTGGTCAATTTATGTCTTTGTTCAGATCTGCTTTTGCACGCCCCTGATATAAAGCCTCTCTTTGTGACTAATAGTTTTTTTTTTTTTTTTTTTTTTCTTTTTTTTTTAATTCATTTGTTAGGCCTATGAGTTTTCCTTGCGGTTTTATAACATTTTGGGGCAAGAGGCACCTCTCTCTAGACAAAAGTTAGAATATGAGTTACTAAATCCACGAGTTGATGATTTGAACTCAACAAATGATGATAACAATGGTTGCCGATCACCACTATCGAACTTTCATATGGCAATGCTGAAGATGTTAGTGGAAGATATGCTAGCTAAAGTCTCAATTAATTATCCATCTGGTGCCATGGAGTCGAAGCCCCGAAAAGGAAGGAAGAAAAACATTGATGTGATTGTGTCTGGTCAAACAATAAAGATTGGTATATTTCCTGTCAACGAAATTACATGGCCAGAATTAGCCAGGAGATATATATTGGTTCTGAAGTCTATGGATGATAATCTCGACTATTTGGACATTTCTAGTCATGAGTATGAAAAAGTGTTTCATTGCTTGAACGGGAACGGTGGTACACTTTGTGGTAATCTTCGCGGAATGGCTGCAATCAAGGCTGACGCTGTGGTAATATTTATTTACCTTCCTTTAATAAAATTTAATTTATTTATGTTTTAGAGATACCAATCAAAACTGAATTTTTATGTTATTCTCAGGCGATAGCAGAGGCGTCAAAGAAAATCTTTTCTTCTGTGAAGAGTAAAATTGTGGACGTTGTTATCGATTTAAAAGATCTTGATATCGACGAATCTGCCATAGAGACAAAGAGAATTGATGACAAACCCGAGTGGATTGACCGTCTAGAACCTATACAAAACTTAGCGACAAACGTGGGAGCAAAAATAAGAAACAGGATTCGGGATTCTTTAAATAAAGGACCACCAGGCTGGGCTGCAGAGATGCTGAGGGAGTCCATGAGCAAAGATGTCTACAAGGGTAATGCTGCGGGACCCACAAAGGTTTGTAATTTGATTCTTGTCGCTTGAAAATTTTATCCATGTTCTAAAGGTGGTCATTTTGACCTTTATTTTTTAAATGGGTCAATTCGGGTTACGTTGTATCTCTAACGAATACAATCAAGATATTAGTCAAATGGGTATGATCAAGAAATATTTTAATGAAATAAAATATATTATCTGAAATTACTTGCACATACCTGTCCCTATTTAACACACTAATTATTTTTTATAAATATTATAATTTTGATATTTATAAAAATATCAATTTTTGGTAAAGAACTGTTATGGCTCAACTTAACTCAACTGGTTTTGACCCTTGACACATCCCACCCTATGGCAAAGGAAAGTTTTGTTGTAAAGAAGGTATCTGATGTCATCATAAAACGGTGTCGTATGGTGCTACGCTCCGTTGCTGCTCAGGATGAAAACAAAATTGTTTTTGGTCTCATGGCGGAATCTCTTTTGAAACCCGATGAGTTTTCACGCTTGTTAGATTTCAGGACCATTAACCTTAGATTGGATGCAGGATTCTACGGTGGCTCACATGAATCTTTTATTGAGGATGTTCATGAGGTATGCCGAGAAAGAAAAAAAAAAAATATATTTAACGGGTTTAGCTGAAAATAGTTAGTTCTATAATAGAATGGGTTGAAATTATGTGCAAGTGTATTTAATTGCTTTACTCACTACGTTTGCTTTATTAATAATAATGGTCGGTGATTATGTAAACAGTACAATTCTTGTTTTCATCTTTAATCTAAGGGTTAATGGTCCAAAAAATATACAAACTTGCCACCTTTTATTATTGTGACAATAAACTTTTAATTTCCTATTAAAACAAAAAACTTTCTTATTTACTCTATTGTAACCAAAACTGATACGTGGCAACATTAATTAACCCTTAACCCAAAAAACTCATTTATACTTGTTTTATTATTCTGAGAGACCATTTTTGCCAACTTTCCAAACATAAATACTAATATAAAAAAGCTACAAACAACTCACAAACCCAAATTTGACCACCCAAATTGCTCTTCATTGGCTAAACTACAAAAACGAGAGGTTTTCTTAAACTCACACTTAAACATAAAATACAAAAACTTCATTGATCTTCATTGAGCTTGGGAGCTGATTCAACAAGTAATCTCGCCCGGAACTTTACAATGTGTAAACTTGAAGTACATGTCGTATACCAGACACAAAATGAGTATAAAGCTCAGACGAGGTTGCCTACAAGGTGTAAACTTCATTGATCTTCATTGGCTAAAACGAGAGGTTGTCTTAAACGCTTTTTACTTGTTGAATCAGCTCCTGGGCGAGGTTGCCTACAAGGTGTTTGGTAATATGCCTATGAAGAATTTTGGGGTTGTTCACAAGGTGTTTGGTAATATGCGTAAGAAGATTATGTTGAAGCTTCAAGTGATCAGTTTGGTGAGTTGAAAAGGCTTAAGCAGACTACTAGTGTAAAGGAATATCATGACATTTTTGAAGGTAAACTCAATCACTTGCAACTTCCACGAGAGCATGTCTTAAACTGTTTCATTGATGGTCTTAAAGAAGAAAGAAATCCAAGGGATGGTGAGGTTGTTTAACTCACACTTAGTAAAACAACACCCAAAGACTCGACTAGAACAGCCAAGTTGCCTACCCCAAGCACCCGAAAAGAAAAGAATCATGCGGAGTGTCGCAAGAATGAAAGTTTTCGTGTCAAAGACATTTCAGTACGAAGAGAATTTATATCACAAATTTGGCACAAGTTGGAACCCAACTTTGGAGAGACAAGTTGCAGTGGAATCAAAGGAAGATATTGAATTTGCAAAAATATGGTCTGATGTTGTGTTTATAGAAGCAGGTCTGAGTGGTAATAAATCGAAGACTATAAATCGGGTGGTCTCAAATTTTGAAGATACATATATTAATGTCTAATTTGCAGGTATATCTTCAACCTGCAATTTGGGTGGTCAAATTTGGGTTTGTGAGTTGTTTGTAGCTTTTTTATATTAGTATTTAGGTTTGGAAAGTTGGCAAAAATGGTCCTCCATAATAATAAAATGAGTATAAATGAGTTTTTTGGGTTAAGGGTTAATTAATGTTGCCACGTGTCAGTTTTGGTTACAATAGAGTCATTAAGAAAGTTTTTTGGTTACAATAAGAGTCATTAAGAAAGTTTTTTGTTTTAATTGGAAAATTAAAAGTTTATTGTCACAATAGTAAAATGTGGCAAGTTTGTATATTTTTTGGACCATTAACCCTTAATCTAATGATTTAGAGGTGGCAATATGTGCCGGGATGGGGAACTGATAAAAATGTGTAATTTTTTGGCACGGGGTGAGGTTGGGCTCATCCGCAACACTTTTGTCCAATTTCTTATAAAAGTAATTAGTGTATATAGATGATAACGAAATGTATATTAGTTTACTAGGGGATTTCAAGCTTTCAAATCCTTTTTGGGCAACTTTCGACTTGTTTGATCAGTTTAGCCTTTTTTTGCCATATCGTTTTTATCTGTTTTCCCGTCAGAGGCAAAACATTTTCTGAATCGACCCGTTAATAAGTAACTTGGTCAAAATTGCCTCCTCTATATTTAATACAGTAGTTACTAATTAAACCAAGCCAATCCACTTGACCTGTTGTGACACGATTTAAAAACACGGGTTGACCTGTTACCCAACTTGGCGCCTCTTTTACCTCTAGTTCTAAGTTCTAACTGTCTGGATATCTGACATGTATGATCTTTTGGCAGGTTCGTGCAAATTTAAGAATAACATATAGGAACAAACCTAAATGCTTGAATTTGATTGAATCTTTCTTTAAGAAGTTCGAGGAACTGTATGAGCAAGAGGTCAGTTGATTTCTGTATCAAGAATCTATATTCTTACTTTACCCAAATTGCCAATAATTATGATTTTCTTTATTTAGGTACTTTCACTGGTCAGCAGAATCAACGGTTCCAATGTGTCATCTGAAGAGACCAAAATTGTACTAAACACGATGTTTGCAGACACAATTACGAGCACACTTCCCATTGCACCATGGGAGGAGGGGATCTGCAAAGTATGTGGAAAAGACGAAAACGACCATGTCTTGCTTTTGTGTGATAGATGTAATTCAGAGTATCATACATACTGTCTATATCCTCCACTTCCAAGGGTTCCGAAAAAGAGTTGGTATTGCCCTACATGCATTTCAGAATTCACAAGACAAGCGCAAGAAGAGGATTTTGATTTTAGTCAACCCCCAAAGAGGATGAAGATTCAGAGAGAGTTTACCCGAAGTGGTTTAAAGGAAGTGGCAAATTTAGCAGATAAGATGGAGAAATCAGATTATTGGGAATTAGGCGTCAAGGAGGTTAGTTTTGACTTATATTGCATCACTGTTAGTTGTCTTACTTTGACTTTGAATGTCAAACAAACTTTTCTTAACTTGGAAATTGATCCGAAGATATCTAATGGAATTGTATTTTAAAAGATTTACATTTGTTTTGAGATACACAAGAAGCTCTGTAACTACTAACGGAACTGCATTTTAAAGTCGTGGAGTAATAAGAAAATATGTATCTTTGCAAAATACAAGCCTGATCTACAAAGTCAAATGAAGCCAATGGGTGATCATAACTTATTCCCATATTGACATAGCTATATTGATCGAAACATTTATTTATTGAAAGCACAAAAGCTCGTAAGCCCAAAAATAAGCTTAAACAAACACCCGTCAACAAATAAAAATCAAAAATAGGCATTTATCCAAAGATTTTTTTTGACATATAAAAGTCAAAACCTCTATAAAAATGCCTCATTTCGTCCGACTGTAAAATCGTTTGGCTTAGATGTGCAAATATGGAACCGGCTAAAAGTGTATCCAAGCTCGTCGTGGCTGCAAACACTATTCGGGTCCGGCTGCCCGCCAAGATACGGGTCGATTTCACATGTTATGATCCGGTAACTTATTACGGTTGGTAGATAATAAATGCACAAAAATAATACTATCTGCATCTCCTATAATAAATTCATTATAAGCTCATAAGCTGGAAAATAAGCTGGTATATTAGCCCATAAGTTTCAAAATAAGCCGGGCCTTATGAAATATAAGCAGAAATCAAATAAGTTCGCAAGCCCAAAGATAAGCTTAAACAAACACCGCCTTTATATCCAAAGATAATGTTTGACCAAATAAAATCAAAATCTCTTTACAAATTGCCTCATTTCGTGTAAGTGTAGAATTCTGTGGCTCAGATGTGCAAATACGAAACCGGATAAAAGGGGATCCAAACCTGCCATGGCTGCAAACACAATTCTGCCCGGGTTGGCCCCCCTAGATGCGGGTCGAATACACCCATCATGATCTGGTAACTTATGCTGCAGAAAATTTAAATGCACAAAAATAGTATTTTCATCGCCTGTGTAACAAATTTCCCTTACCTTTCGTCCTTTCAAATAATCACTTGTAGTATAGTGTCGTGCAAGATATAGCGTGTGGATGTGTTTCTCCTTCTTAAGGTGGTAAAACTCTATTTTGAGTGAAATAAGGTCAAAATCGGTAGGTGTTTGACATTGCATTATGAAAGTGATTTTTTGATAACAAATATGCAATTTAAGTAAGTTTATCATCCAAACGCCGAAAGATGATGTTAGAAACATACTAAGAACAGCTGCTGCAGTTGGGCGATCCTTTGGATGAACTGAAAGCATACTCTTCACCCATTTTTTGACTTTTTTGATATCAACGGCCATGGATAGATATCCATTTAGGATCAGCTTTCAGTACGGCCTCAAATATCTCAAATATTTTACTGACACCAGACACCAAACCTACTTCCAAACACACATTACTACAAACTCACATGATCAGTTTGTTTGCTTTGCCTATTGTATCAGACTTGCTCACCAAACATCACATGGTTCCTATTCTACACAACCTCACCTGCATAATCAACCTATCTTCAACAAGGACATGATTTTGCAACCGCTTACCTGAGTCTACATTAACATAGCTTTAGCTGACAATAAAACCTAAGTAAGTGAATAGATTAAAGACAAGAAAGTACTTGATGTGAAAATAATGGTGTTTTTGGGAAATGGTTATCTTGGCATACTTTCCTTTTTAAGACGGTAGCCGCAGACGTTAAAAGTCGGTTTCTTGGCACCAACAATCTACCATACGAACACTTCTTATGACTTTCCTCCGTTTATCACGTGTGGACATTTGACCAGTTTTTTTATTAGTCAAAACTTTAAGCTCGACCCATTTGACTCATTAATTCTACCTCAAGAAGGAAGTGGAATGTAGTCTTTTGGTAAGCTGGAAAATAAGCTGGTATATAAGCCCATAAGTTTCAAAATCAGCCAGGCCTTATGAAATATAAGCAGAAATCAACTAAGCTCGTAAGCCCAAAGATAAGCTTAAACTGTTGCACAGGTTTTGTGACATGATTCCAGGATCGAATGATCCAAACAACAACATGTACTAAACATCAATGAAAGGAGTAATAAAAGGAAACAAGAAATATGGGTTGAACCCTTTAAACTGATATTATATAACGAATGGGTTAACTTGTTTGTTTACAGAATCCTACATATATATACTATCCTAAAAGACACATGTGAAAGGGTATGTCCTTTCACAAAACGGTTTCTAAACCATAAATAACTAACTATAACCGTCAATAACTTCCTATTCGGTTACTAACTTTTATTCTAACATATCTAGCCCTTAGGCTTTATTCTTAATACTATAACATCCAAAGATTAACTAGATTAACTTCCAACATTATTGTCTTAAACATAATAAGTTACATAATCTTTGATCTAAATAATTAGAGGCTAACATAAACAAACACCCCCAGCAAATAAAAATCATAGGCCTTTATCCAAAGATAATGTTTGACCAAATAAAAGTCAAAACCTCTTTACAAATTGCCTCATTTCGTCTGTAATGTAAAATTTTGTGGCTCAGATGTGAAAATATGGAATCGGATAAAAGGGATCCGAACCCGCCATGGCTGTAAACACAATTCTGCCCGGGTTGCCCTGCCTAGATATGGGTCGAATACACCCATCATGATTCGGTAACTTATGCTCTAGGGATTTTAAATGCACAAAAATAATATCTTCATCACCTATGTAAAAAATGTCCCTTACCTTTCTTATGATTTACAACTTAAAACCTCGGGAGCAACATGGAATGCAGTTTGATAACCTTACTAAGAGGGGTGTTTGGGATTGCTTATTACAATTTGATATATTGGAGTTCATGCATTTCCACATGAGGGAATGGAAAGAAAAAGAACAACACGTTGGATAAAGCATATGCAGAGCAAAATTACAGATCAAGGAGCACTGTAATCCATAGGGAGTGTTTGACATTGCTTATTAAAACTTCTTACTGCTTATACGTTCATTTACTGAAACCGCTTATTCAGAAACAACTTATTTCACTTGCAAAAAAGCAGATGCTCCCATGGATAAGTAATTTCTGACAAACTAACTTCAGTGCACCAGTTTTTAAATCACTTTCACATGTAAGTTACACTCATCTGGTCAATATGTGGTTTCTATCTAGGCGCATTATGACTAAAAAGAGCACAATATGTTTATCTGTTATCTTATAGTACATTCTCTTGTACTGCCTTGTAGAGTTTAAGGTCGCATAGGAGCACGGAATGGTATCACTGTGACTAACATTACGACAACATCTTCATTCTTCGATGATCACGACATGGTAATCAATACCATTGACATGAGGCATTCACTGTCATCATCAAAGGAGAATGAAGGTGAGAGGTCAAGATACAGCTCACACCACACTTAGATTTCAAACGTAATATATAGCCTACATTGGCCTGTATTACACCCCCAACAGTTGCTTTTGAAGCATGACCTCTTATCGTAAAGCTAAGGTTCATGTTTGTTCACTTTAGCAAGCCATGATACCTTAACATCATCAAGTATGTTGCAATCCTATGTAAAGCATTTTAGTAAACACGTTCCGTGCATCATATTTTTATACAATTTTTTATACTATATGAACATATGGAGATGTCGTATATCACACAACTCGGGGAAATGGCCACCCATTGTGTTAGTGGCAATTTTATTAATAACTGGGACTTAAAACCATTGCCAAATACAAGTAAAGCATGAAATTACAATACTAAGCAAATGAAAAAAAAACACACACACACACACAAAATACATATACAACTACGCACGTTCAACCCTTCGCCATTTTGCCATGAACACCATCACCTTAACATACACCCAATCTTTCAAGCTATCTTGACACCGAAAAAAAGCATGTCTCGCACGGCGGTTAAAAAGTAAAGCACCAACTACCATCCAAAACCCAGTAGGAAAACCAGCTGCCCCTCCAATATAAAACCATCTCTTAAGTTCATCTATGGCTTCGCCATCACTCTTACTTTTACCAACTACAGGTGTTACTTCAAGTTCTTTATCTCCGGGACAATACTTGGTCAGGGGAGGTCCGCATAGTCCTGCATTTCCAATGAACCTTGATGGTTCAAAGGACTGGAGTTGAGTGCTTGATGGAATCCTCCCAGACAAGTTGTTATGCGACACGTCAAGATAATCTAACAAATTCATCTGAGACATGCTTGATGGCAACCCTCCTGAGAACTTGTTTTCGGATAAATCCAAAGTCAGAAGTTCTTTCATTTGACCAATGTCTTTCGGAATCTCTCCAAGTAGAGCATTGTGTGACAAGTTTAGTACTACTAATCCCTGCAGATTGGTAATCTCATATGGGATTGGTCCTGTGAGACTGTTGGTTGATAAATCAATTGTCTTCACCAATCTCAGATTTCTACCAAACTCATTTACCTTTCCTTGCCATTGAATCAACAGATTGTCAATATATCTAACGTCAACAGAGTAAGCAATGCTTCTAAGATTGACATTACTACTATAATGATGTTGATTCTGTTCCGTAAACAATCCTTCTTGAACCATGGAAGTGAGATTACGCACACACGATGGGATTGTTCCATGGAGATTGTTAAAGGACAAGTCTAAGATTTGAAGACTTACTAATTGACATATTTCTAAAGGGATGGCTCCAGAAAAGTTGTTTGATTTTAGGCTAAGAGCGTACAACCTTGACAAGTTTTTACCAATCCAAACAGGAATATTACCATTTAATTTGTTGGCCCCCAAGTCCAAAAGGCTTAACTCGGTGCAATTCTTCAAAGACAATGGCAATTCTCCATAGAAGCTGTTGTTGAATAAACTTAACGTCTCGAGTTGACCCAAACGTCCTACATAGGGAGGAAGATATCCTGATAGAGTGTTGTGGCATAACTTAAGAACTTTAAGATATGTCAAATTCTTCAAGCAGTCCGGAAGTTTCCCCGTCAATGCGTTACGTGAGAGATCAAGAAATTCAATGTTTTCATAGATTTGGCACAAGAAAGAGATTCCTCCTTGGAATTTGTTTCTGGACAGATCTAAAAAACTTAAATATGCCGGAAAAGTAGGAATTGTGTCTGAAATGCTATTGTTGGAAAGATCAAGATACGTAAGTTTTTTCATTTTTAGTATCGATTTGGGGAAACGAGGTCCTAGCTTGTTAGAGCTGAAATCAATATACTCCACACTCATAGAAAGGTTTGACACGTCATCATTAAAAAAAACTCCTTCGAGTGAGTTGTATGAAAGATCTACATACCAAAGATTTGATTTTCCAATGTTTTCAGAGATAACACCTCTAAGAGAATTGGAAGATAGGTGCAGTTTTTCAAGTATGGGTAGTTGCCACAATTTGTCACTTATTGTTCCATTTAACTGATTGGAATCTAGGTACAACACACTTAGGGATGAAAAGTTTTGAATCTCATCAGACAATGACCCTGTTAATTGGTTATTTGAAGCATGCAATGAATATAACGTATTTGGGGATGTGCATCGAGACAAGTTGTTTAGAAAATCTGAAAGATTCCCATCAAACGAGTTGCCAGAAACAAAAAAATACTTAAGCCTATTGCCAACTAATGGGCACAACCAGCGATAACTTGATGAGGTGAGATTGTTGTTATCGAGATAAAGGGAATCAATAGATGAAGAAGAGTTGACAACTGAAGAATATGGATACATGACTTTTGAGAGGTCACATTCAACTAAGCTTAAACTTGATAGGTTTTGGAGACCTATAATTACATTTACCCAGTTATTTGCTTTGGCCAGAGAAGTTCCATCCATACGAAGGTCACTTAAAGAAGGTAGAGAAGACAACCAATATAAGTTTTCAATTGTACAACTATGGAGGGAACGTAGTGAAAGACTTTGCAAATTGGTGAGGTTTCCAAATTCTCGAGGAATGGTTCCATAGAAAGAGCTATCGTCTAGGTAAAGGTTTGTTAATTTGGTCAATGAACCAATGGATCTTGGAATGATTCCACTGAAATTATTCCCACTAAGGTCAATAGTTGTTAAATTGGTCAATGAACCAATTGACAAGGGAATGGTTTTAAACTGATTCCCTTCAAGGGATAGGCTTTTTAGTTTGGTCAAGGAACCAATGGACTCGGAAATGGTTCCACTAAAAAAATTATCACCTAGGTCAAGCTCTGTTAAATTTGTCAAACAACCAATGGACAAGGGAATGCTTCCACTAAAATTATTCTGACCTAGGTAAAGCCCTGTTAAATTTGTCAAATAACCAATGGACAAGGGAATGCTTCCAACCAACTGATTCCCTTCAAGGTCAAGAACAGTTAAAGCGGTCAATGAACGAATGGATTTGGGAATGGTTCCAGTAAACTCATTCCATGAAAGGTCAAGATAAGTTAAATGAGTCATGGAGCCAATGAAAGGGGGGATCGATCCATGGAAAGAACAGAAAGACAAATCTAGCTGATTCAAGTAGGTTAAGTTAAGCAATGAAATGCTAATCTCACCTCCAACACGACCTCCATAGCCGCACAGGTCAAACATTGTGACATGACCTGTTTGGTTGTCGCACGTGACTCCACTCCATTTACAGCAAACATCTTCTTCTTCAGGCGTCCATGAAGAGAGCAGGTCGTAGGGGTCTAGAAGGCGAGCTTTGAAACAAAGAAGAGCTTCTCTCTCACTATCGATGCACGTATTAGTAGCCCCTCCTGCTGCTACAACCAGTTCGTGGCCATGGGAAGTGGCTGCCGTGGTAATAAACCATAGTAGAACAAGTGACGCAATAAACAAAACATGAGTTTGCATAAAGTAAAAGCAAATATTTTCTCTCATAATGTATATATGTTGTAAGTAAGCTGGACGAATTCCTTTTGTGAAAGGCTCAAAAGTATTTGTATTGATGTTATTTTATCTGATATATCAACATATACGCCTCCATGCAGCTTTATATATACTTAGAAAATGAATAATTGAACGAGAACGGATATATATTTGTGTGGTGCAGATATTCATGGAAAAAAATTGAAGTCCCAATCTATACGTCTAAAGACTCTAAAGTCATTGCAATTTGTACTTATTCCATGTTCATCCAACGTGATGATATCTTTGGTCCTCCAATTGTTATGTGATATATATTTGTGTGGTGCAGATATTCATGGGAAAAAAATTGAAGTCCCAAACTAGACGTCTAAAGACTCTCAAGTCTTGGCAATTTGTACTTATTGCATGTTCATCCAACGTGATATCTTTTGGTCCCCCAACTGTTATGTGATATATATATTTGTGTGGTGCAAATATTCATGGAAAAAAATTGAAGTCCCAAACTATACGTCTAAAAACTCTAAAGTCTTTGCAATTTGTACTTATTGCATGTGCATCCAACATGTGATATCTTTTGGTCCATCCAACATGTGATATCTTTTGGTCCTCGAATAGTTATGTGACATAAATATGAATATAAGAGAGCTAGGTGCAATACAATGTTATAAGTGTGTTATACACACCGTCACATCAACTTTTATTTTGTAACATGCCTATAACACACAACCAAAAAAACATTTTCTCTAATAATTCCTATAACACACAACCAAAAGCCACACTCACTCCACTTTTACGTTCAAAAAAAAAGGGAAAAACTCCGATAACTTCCGTTCTATACATGGCGATGGTGCTATAACGCAAGGGGACCGATGGTGCTATAACGCAAGGGGACCGATGGAGCTAAAACGCACATGGCGCCGCTATAGGAAACAAAAAAGCTATAACGCGGGATGCTATAACCAATGCCAGGGGCGGAGCTATGTGAGGACCGGGGAGGGTCTCGACCCCCTAGGCCTAAGCTCGTTATTGTATTTTTTTCGCGATTTCATGTGTTAAAAATAATAATAATTAAAATAAATAAATAAATAAATAAAATTTCATCTCACCCTTATTAATGTTTTTAGAAAAAATTTTGTTTCGCCCTCCACTGAAATTTCTTCTAGCTCACATTGACCAATGCAACGTGCTCTCTAAATACTAACCAAATAAATGGACCCAAATAAAGTAACCCATTCATAAGGTAACAAACTAGATAACGTGATATAAAGTACACCTATATAATATACATATAGTTCCGAGAAATTCTAAAATTTTCGACTATGTTGATTTAGTAAACTTTAAAGAATAATTTAATTACTACGTACACATATAGGAGTCTCGATAAAAATGGCCAAAAAAAGCTTAAGTAAATTCAAAGTAAATTCCCACTAATATACAAATTACTAACTTAGTGACTCACGAACATCACAGGATAAAAAGGTAAACAATTTAACTAATCGAAAATATAACAAAAAACGGTTGTTAATCAATCTAGTAGGCGGAGATTCATGAGTAAAATATATATGTTTTAGCGAAGTTGTATAATAATATAATTATAAGGCAACAAAAAGGTACTATTAGAAATTGAACTTATATTTTATAATGAATAAAGGATGTTAATGACGTTAATTAAAATAATACTGAAACAGTGAGTTAAAGAAAATTGTAGTGCGTATTTGTGGACGCATAGTTGTTTATATTTTTTTGGTGAGAGTTGTTATAACTTTTAGGATTGTTTAGGTCATATTAATTGATACCTTCTAATAAGCATAGTTGTTAATAAGTACTAGCACATTACCCGTGTAAAGAAGCAGGGACGAGTAATACCTTTAACTAGGGTTAATCTTTTTATCTTTTTGTGGATTGCTTTTTTCAATGATTGATGCATTACTTGTATTTATTAGACATCCTTTTCTATTTTGTGATATTTATTGATGAGTTTGGAAATATCTTATTGCTTTTTTTTTTTCTTTTCTTTTTTAATTATACATGCTTTGAAGTTTGACTAATTGCTACTGAAAAAGTCTCGACATTTGAAAAAGCCATAGCTTAACTAATTGCTACTACAAATTTTCAATATTTGAAAAAGCCATATAAATTAAGTGATGATGCTATATATGTCCAATAATTTAAACTGGATAGTCCTAAATTAATTTCTTATCTTTTTGTTTTTCAAGAGTATGCAAAATAGCTATGTCTTATTTTGAAAACTGAAGTTAATGGTCTCAAATGAAGACTGAAGTTGATGGTCCTAAATTGAAGACTGAAGTTAATGGTCTCAAATGACGTTAGGAAACTCTTATGAACTTGTATTTGTTACACATCATTTTCTATATTGTGATATTTTTTAGGAGATAGGAAATTTCTTGTTGCTTTGAACTAGCTTTTAAAATTCTGCATATGCGTGATTGTTAAATAAAATTATTTTATAAAATTATGTAAAATCTTTATACTTATATAGTTCTAATACCCATGCGGTCCGGTTTTTTACATAAGCTTTTTATTATTTATTTATACTGATTAATATTTTATATAGATTTTTGTTGAACGTACGATTTGATGTTGTTCAACTGACATGATGTTAAGGTTGATGTTATTTAAATTTAACTATCGATATCATATTCTAAACGTTATGCATGTTTAATAGCATATAATGACCCTTGAAAAACTATGTTGCGTTGTTAATATTTATTTTTCACATCCTAGTAACTTATGAAGTCGTGCCTTCATTTTGGTATTGATATAATTGTAGCCATATTTAACTTTTAAACCCGTGTACACGCGTGTTAAACTTATAAAGAAGAATAACATCACTCGTTATTGAACGTATATAATAAAAATAATACTTTTTCGAATATCCTTACACACTCTCATAAAGAGAGACAACATGAGTCGTTCGTATATATACAATCTCGTGTATTAATTTAAATATCAGAGTATTTCATGTTTTCATTTAAATATTTATAATTTCGTGCATACATTAATTTAATATTTATCATGAAATGAGGTAGGAGCAAAATGTTTGATGAAAGATGCTTGAGGCAGAATCGAACTCTCATTATTCATGTAATAAAACATGGATCAAGTGTCATACTTGCGTATAAAGTGTATCTTTGCAAACTACGCCTCAGCGCGTCCATTATGGGCACCTTGGCAAAACTCCTACAAATATTTAGCACATCCTCAAATCACAAAAACATGCACATACACGCTAAAAACATTTAACTCGTTCCATAATAAGCTAATTATCTCATTAAGCTTACTGTAATCTACCACTTAGAAGTTATTGCATATTCACACTACCATGTGGGAATAGGCAATTACTTCCAAGCAACCCCGAGTAAGTAGCATTCATACCAGTAAGTTATGAACAAATACACAATCAGAGACAAAACTTCGCTTGATTTAAAAGGTGAAACTTGGGACTACAGGATTAGCAAAATAGAACAAATTATTCAGAAGACGATGTTGGCGATATGTCAGCTAAATTGATCTTTAGATTTGACTTTTTATCAAATTTGTCTAAAAAATGTTCCGGAAAAGAAATGTACTAATGCTATAACAGAAGACGATAATACCACAATGATAGCAACAAAGGAGAGCGTTTAAGCCTTGGCTCTTCCTGCAAGACCAGTCTCCACTTTCTTCACTTCAAAAATGAGCATTCTCCACATCTTTAACACAAACATTTCAGCTTCAACGTCCAAAATAGACTGAAGCCGCTCTAACATCTCATTTGCTGTCACGTGTTCTTGAGTGCTTGACACTATATAATCTACTAATGTTGTCTCTTCCTCGCCCAAAAATTCGGTTATTTTCTTGGAGATCCATGGTCTCATCCGTTCATGCAATCCATTCTGTATAATGTCAAGAAATAATGTTATACTGAAAACAAAAAAAGACACTAACCAATACTTACAAATCATACTGATCTAATATATGGACACTACCTAAGGTCATTGAATATTCCCATACGAAATCCTTACCTTGTTATAAACATATCTGATCGCTAAATAATACTGTATTAATCGAACAAAATACCTATCCGAACCCATAAAAAAACAATTGTTTTGCAATGTCAGACACATATCTCAACAAGAAAGAACTCTAGGCAAAATACAGGGGAGGGAGTCATACCTAGTTGGCTAGTTTTTGCTTCTCTCTTTTATCGGGAGAAAAATAGTTCACATTGATATGACCTTATTCAAAATAGAACGCCTAGTGGCTATTACTCGTGTAAGTATCCAATCTAATCAAAAGATGCCATATTTAACTAAAAGTACTTAGAGGTTAAACTATCTCCCCCTAAGCAAAAAAGAACAAGTTTAAGAATACCAAAAATTCAAACTAATCATAATACTTATGTAATAGAAACATAAAACTC
Organism: Chrysanthemum makinoi; assembly: GCA_910596185.1. Classification (NCBI taxonomy): domain Eukaryota; kingdom Viridiplantae; phylum Streptophyta; class Magnoliopsida; order Asterales; family Asteraceae; genus Chrysanthemum; species Chrysanthemum makinoi. Next base: position 9,670,097 of record OU343225.1, on the reverse strand, counting down.
TGTGTTTGTATGTCTAAATGCGTACAGTTAGGTTCGCCGTTTTACAAAATATTCAACATTCAATTATAATACATAGGAAAAGACTTGGCAATTAAGAAAGCAAGAGTGGTAAATGGGCGAGTTGGAATTTGGAAACAAGTCAAACAGGTAGCTTTTTTGTGTGTGTTAGATCAAGTAGGGGACCCACAAACGCTCCTTTTATAAAACAAATTTCAATTTTATATGTTGCTAGAGTGGTAAATATGAGTACAAAAACCTATATTACTAACAAAATAATTCAACTTCAATTTACATAGAGATTTAGAAGGTTTTTATGAATTATAATAAGCTTAGGATGGCTTATATCCCATTTGACCCATTTCATCTTTTTGCTCAATCCTTTCAGCTTTACCAATTTGGGATCAGACATAATCAAATCAATCGATTTATAAGTAAACTATAAAGCAAGAATTCTATACTAACCTTGTCATAAGTTGCCCAATTTATTGGATACGAAAACAGCTCGTCCTTGGTTTTTGGAATGGTGTCAATTAATTGTTTTGCATCCAAAAGCTTCTTATTATCTGGTGTCTTCACATTCTCTTTCTCTCTTGTCTCATCTCTGGATCGGCTAGTCTCCTCCCTGTCCCTATCTCGATGGCTTGATTTATCATGGGACCGTCTACTGCGTTCCCTTTCTGAATCAGGTCTCTCTTCTTTTGTATTTTGCAAATTCAGCAGCTGCAGCCAAATTAGAAGATGGTGCAAGCGGAGTAGTTTCTCTCATAGCCTGCAATTCTTCGGTTGAATAATCTATAGGAACCAAAGGTCGCATCCTTTTATCCTTTTGTGCATCCTCGTCTTCCTCTTCGTGGAATAGTGAAGGGACCATAGTTCTTTTTCCCGAACCCACAAGACCAAATCCTAACTTTTTGGTTCCAACGGTATTGTTTTGTCCTGTCTGTGAAGCAGTCGCAGACTCCATGACTGAGTTGTCACCAGTCCCATTTTGTGTACTCCTGTTACCTGTTATACAGAACCCCGGTGGTGGTTAATAATACAGATGAACAAACAAGCCCAAACATGAGACTATCCCTAGGACCGATTAAGCCCGAATATTTGGTCCTAAAGTCCGTTCACTTATGCACAGAACGTAAAACTGTTTTTCCATGTGATATTTCTTATGAAAGGCAAAAACTCACTCACATATTATGCATCACCCCACCTTTTGGTTGATGGGCAAATCACATACCAAAGGCCATTGGTGTTTTCCATATAATATCAAACGTAGCCAATACTAATGAAGATGGATTTCATGAGAGATGGAAACAAACCTCACCATCAATAACATTTTCTTTTATGTTTGGCGCAATTAAATCATTGAACAACTATTTCATACTTCAGTTTAAATACATAATGATTATCTAATTATATTATTTTCATTGCAATACATATCAGAACACTCTTTGTATAAAGCTACTTCAAAGTCTTGTATTCTAGATAACTGATAGAATTGATTGATGCAATATGTCTAGTCAATTTGAATTAGATGGTCCAAATTATTGTTTTATTTATTCATGGTTCAATAATCCAAAAAATAAAGTTGTCCTGTTTTGTGGAAAATGATGAAGAAATAAAGTTAAGAATCCCACATTAGAAGTTAGAAGACTTGAAAGTCTTTAAAACTTGTAGTTATCAAACATCTTTTCTATCATGTGATACTTTTCCTCCTCAATACGTGTGATACAAATCAATGTCTTGACAATGATACCCTAAGTATACTCTTTGAAAATATAATCAAATTTTCCATATCATCTTTCTAAGAAAAATGGAGTGGTGGTCACTGGTGACTGGTTTTAAGAGACCAACTATATGAGTTTGCCAGATTTGGTTGTGGATGCTAAATATTAACAGAAAATGCCTCACGATCAAAAGTATTTCATATTAAGATTTAAATTTGGATTCAAAAGAGTAATTATGTACATGAAACGCCTAACGATCAAAAGTGAGCATGAATGTCATCGTGCTATATGGCCTCAATAAAGACTAAACGATAACTCAAAGTAATTCATGTTCCAACTTCATTTAGTATTTGATACCATGGAACTATGGAAGAGAAGACACTTCACCTGATATTGTTGTCACGGTTTGACAAGAACCGCCCCAAAATATCAGACATCATGAAAGCTAATCAAGATATCACATAAAAGATGGAAGCTGACATGAGCAAGGACAACATTCATGAAATCACTAGCATCAGCATCTCCATGGCCCAAGATTCGTAAAATACGCAGCAATCTTATTTGGAGAAAAGGGTCTGCAATGCCAGCAATGTCATATTCAGGAGCATATGGACTGTTGACGGCATCCTTCAAAACTTTTACCAAGCCCTCTGTGCATTTCGGAATGGAAAGAGAAAATATACAGAAAAGATATCAATGGTGGATGGCACTTTAAAAAGACGTGAAATTGTACAGCAATTCACTCTGCGCTAAAGAGATGTAAAGCAATAAACAAAGGAAAGTACAAAGGAATAGGAGAAAAAAAGTTTAAAAGGTTAGAGCAATCAGTCTGGTAGAAGAAAGAAAGACAGTTAGTACTAACACACCCAACTCCATCAGTATTAAAAAAATGACACTATCGTTCTACGAACCACCTTCCACTTGAGAGATGGACATATGAGTGACGATGAAAATGATTAAATTTAACACAAATAATTATAAACGTTTCAAACAGACATTTATCACAAAGCTATTGTGATTTTCTTTTTAAGTTTTCATCTTATAACCAATTGGTAGCAAATGACATGGTGGAGCTATCCTTCGGTCTTGCACAGTTACGTCAAACCCATATCCAAAAAATGGGATACCAGTAATCTTAACATGAACTAAACCTTTTAGATCTAACGGCCATATTATAGAGCGAATACAAATCATATTCTGGAGGTCATAACAGAACATGTTCCAGACGCATTCAGAAGAAACATCAGTGATGTTTCTCTCAGTATATAAGGTAGGCTACATCTAAGTTCTCATATAAGATTCAGATAGAGCTATTTTCTTCCACACACACTGGTAAAAATATTAGAACAAACAAGGTCAATATACCTTCCTGAAATATTCAAGGGCCTCTTCACTGACTATACAAAGATCTGCACAAAGCTGGATTGCAGTTAAAAGGACCCCATGATGCTTTTCTTTAAGTAATGAAGCAACAGGGTTCACAAAATTCTCTGCGAGGTTGGGAACTTTCTTTATAATCCTTATGGAGCATAAGGCTGCCTGTGCATTGTAAGAACATAATAAGTACTTAATATTATTTGAGTTATTTATATTAAAAGAAACTGAAATATGCTAAACATAATGAACAGAACGTGAGCAGAACTGTAGATTAAATGCCTTAATCAAAGTCCACGCATTCTACATTACGACATTTTTATTGCTTCTCAAAATATTCCCCAAATTTTTAATAAAAACAATATACTATAGCAACATCTGTAGACTGGAATTCTAAAACAAGAAGGGCAACAAAAAAAAAACAAATTAATTTTCTCATTTTATAGCTTATTTGATTTACACAGGACAAAAGAGATTAACTAATATGATTGTGAAAGTATGATATGACTATGTGGTTAGCAAAATGGCAAGTACTTTTATTTGAGTATAAGACAAAAGGTGTCACGTCTAACCTAAAAGTGACTACATAAGGGGTATTCATCATTTATCTAAGAGTAAAGTCCAAAATACATCCATGTGGTTTGTCTCGTGTCTCGCTTTACATCCCTAAACTTTTTTTTGGCACAAAATCATCCCTCCGTTAGTAAAGTTGGCACAAATACATCCCTCTGTTAGTAAAATCAGTTAATGAGGACTAACGGTGCAAATATATCTCCGTTATCTCCTAACGAAAGAGAAAATATTTGCACCGTTAGTCCTTAGGACTAACGATGCAATACGTCGCTTCCCCTAGTCTTTTGAAATTGTCACTTTTGGCCAAAAGTAGTATATGAGGGGATCACCCTCTACTTTCCTCCTCCTCTACTCTTTGTGCAGCCAAAACCTAAAAACTACTTAACCTCCTCTACTCTTTGTGCAGCCGCCGAAAACCAAGCCACCACCACCATCGCCACTGTACACCGCCACCACCACGACCAATACACCACCTCCCCGCCTCTACTAGGGTTGAGTTCATTTAATCACCAACACCCAAACACTAAATCACCACACCCTTTCCTCACTCTCTTTTCAGCCGCCACCCACCTCACCGCCGTCACTCACCACCATCAACACCACTACCACCATAGCCATCAACACCTACGCCGCCGTCACAGCCGTAAACCACCACTCCACCGGCGTTGCTGTTGAAGATCCTTGGCGTTTGAAGGTGCTCTTGGTTCTCCTTTTCTCTTGCTATGTTAAAATGACGATTTCCTTCCTTCTTTCATATTTTATTTGATTTTGAAAACATAAAAACGTTTTTAAACAAACGAGTATCATCTTAATTCGTGTGTTTTGGACTTATAAACTCTTGGTGTCAAAAGCTCTTCATAAGCTCTCGGCTATAAGCTTCGTTCTCGATTTATTTTCTTCGTTTCTTTCGGCCTTGGTCGTCTCGACAAAAACAGGCCGCGCAAGTGGAGCTGGGTTGAGGCTCATATGGATTTGGAATTGGTTATATCTTTGGTTCGATTTGGTGTAGTTTGGATCCGGGTTTATTTTTTTTTGTCCGTATGGTTTGATTTGGTTTGGATCCGGAATTATTGTTAGTCCGTTGGTGGTTTTGATTCAAATGATGTGTTGGCCGTGACAAGTGTTTAGCCAAGACCCCATGGTCTCGGTGTGACCTTGATTTGCCTACATTGAGGGTGTAGGGTTAATACTAGAACAAGGGTTTTGACTCGTAAGTTGTTGATTTGACCGTGACTCGAAAAGAAAAATGACCCGTGTGACTTAACATTAGGTTTTCTTCTCCAAAACATCATCAAGAAAAGGATTCAGTTTGTGGTTTTTGTAGGAAAAAAAAATGGGCGTTGGAGGTGGCGTGTGGAGGTGGTGGGTGGTGACGTTGGGTGGTGGTGGGTGGAGGTGGTGTGTGGAGGTGGTGGGTGATGGCGTTGGGTGGTGATGGGTGGAGGTGGAGGTGGTAGGTGGCAGTGGAGTGCACCGTTAGTCCTTAGGACTAACGATGCAATTTATTTTATTGCATCGTTAGTCCTAAGGACTAACGGTGCAAATATTTTCTCTTCCGTTAGGAGATAACAGAGAAATATTTGCACCGTTAGTCCTTATTAACTGAATTTACTAACAGAGGGATGTATTTGTGCCAACTTTACTCACGGAGGAATGGTTTTGTGCCAAAAAAAAGTTTAGGGATGTAAAGCGAGACAAAGGGCAAACCACATGGATGTATTTAGGACTTTACTCTTTATCTAAATTCAGTAGTTGATCAATTTCATCTACTCTCTCTTTCCAAAACAATCGCAACATCTTGCTTTTGGGTTGTCTCGAAGTGTTCCCTAATTTAGTAAGTGGTCAGACCAAATTTACTATTTCACCAATCAGTAATCATCACTTGATTTTTGTGACTTTTAAATTGGTCCGTAAGGCTGTTTTGGTTCTTACTTCTTATGAAATAGCATTATTTTACATACGCCTACTAATCAATGTTTTAAAAAACTATGTGCAAAGTGAAATGGTGCTAGTTTTTAGCAATGGAGTGGGGATACTATGACCTGTGATGTGACTAAGAAAATAAGATTCAAACAACTAGAAATACAGAAGTATAATTGCAAACAAGATAATCCTGAATAATCTTCGAAAATGTAATATAATAGATATTTCAGTTACGTACTTTCTTCCGAACATTTGGATCTCGAAATTGCAGCAGCCTCTGGACTTCAGGGGCAAGATCACGAGCCATTTCAGCAGAAGATATATTACCCAAAGCACAAAGAGCCAGTCCCACGATATACTGGTTCGTATGGTTAAGATCTCTACAAAATAAAAAAACTTTGTTAATCACGAGAGATCGTGTTTGGACAACATCCTGACAAGCCCAGAAGATGTGTGTTCATGATTCAATAAAAAATACAAAACAGAAAAGGGTACGTGCATACTGCCAAAATGAATTGGTGACTAGCATCAAAACTTCTTATCTTTCATCAAGAAGCAACATAAGTCCAAGATATCCTATTCTCTTCTCTGGAAATCCAGGAGCAGCAATTAACTTGAGGCATTCCATTTGACCAAAATGTGTGGGATATCCTAGCATGTGAATGAACATGAGCTTTGCCAAATTACGGTGTCTATAATCATTGTCATTGTCGCTAACAGCTGCACGAATAGCAGCACACTCTTTTCTAACAACAGCACGCTCCTCTGCTGCAGTTTTACAGGCACGTATTGCCCGAATCATGTCCCTGCAAATAAAAACAATAATCCTTATATCACAAGCTGACCATTTCCATTTAGATGAGACCATTACTTGCAAACTTATTTGGGGATATAGGCCAAGTGATGTTTTGTCTTATATGCATAAGAATTAAGGATGGCTCATGAACAATATTAACAGGATTACGATTATGCTTATTTTCACAAATTTCTCTATAGGTTGTCCCATTGTACCACAAAATCCAAATAAATTTACAATGTTGAGAAAGTAAGGATCTTCACATAAAACAAAACAGCAAGCAAGATTCTATGAACAGCTAGAATGGAGCCATACTATCAATGCCATAATAATTCCATGAGTTTCAATTCTGAGCAAGAGTACAAAAGGGATGGGAAGAGTAGGGGGGCCTCTTGTGCAAAGCAAACACAGATAAATGCTAGCAAAGAAGGAAGTGGCAGGGGATTGCTAAGAAGAAGAAAGAAAAAGTTGGCACACACAGTCTTCCCCTGCCTATTTGATCTAACGATAAAGAAGTGAGCTAAGTAAAATGGGAAGTATGCGTAAACAATTACGAGTAATAATGACTTGCTTTGTAATATCTCAGTTTATAAGACGAAGGCCAAAAATTCAGGGTAATTTTCGAACTCACGTAGCTCAGGGACTATATAGAAGCTCTCTAGCTCAGGGACTATAGAAGCTCTCTAGCTCAGGACCTCTTAATTACTTTCAAATGAGCCCAGCCAAAATGCAATGTTAAAATGAGCTAAAATGTAGTTAGAACCATGCATATTGTGACACAGATATACTGCACTATTTGGCATCCAAAAATCCCCATTGCGTTCTGAGACCATGTAACCAAACAATGTGCCACCAACCCAAATAAAATAATTAGATATTCATGACCCCTTGGAACTTGCTAGTCTGCTACCAACTCTGCCTATGTCAATGAGATTTGGGTCAAACAAGAAAATGTATGTGTAAGGGTAGCCCTACTATTATTCTATCTGATGTATAAGATGGACAGAAATGATCACTGCATAGTCCCTTGCACTCCCAAATACCGTCTTTTGTATATCAATTTGTAAATGCAATGACGAAATATTTAACCTCCTCAATATGAAAAATCTATTAAGCATATCTGATGCACCGCCAGCAGGTTCATATCTCATCAATAAGCCAATCCACTACAGACATCTGCCCTATTTAGATCGTACCTTACTAGTTTACTTAGCGTAAAAAGATAGTTATGCCTGATAGGGTGCTAAATTGCAATACATCTCAACATTGCAACTATATCCAAAATGACGTACCCTCCCTTGTTGGAATAGAGTTGTGTGTTAGGATGTAAAGTCTATAATATAAACGGGATGAAGATAAAGAAGAATTCTGTCACGTCAAAGCAAATATTATAACAAAAAAGTCGCAACAAACCCTTAAAGAAGAGGGCGACAACACTGATGAACTTACAAGCAAGGTCGATGAAGTGGATACTATAGTTCTTCCTCTTCATTTTTACACATATAGAGGAATATTTATAAAGTTGAGAAACTAGTTATTGACATTTAAGATGCAAAACATTGATAACCTGCAGCACTAATGACTAAACAGTCTACACGCCCCACCTGAAAACAATATGTAAAAGGCAATGCTAAGCTTATGCTCCACACTGACTTAGCAGCCCGCTCAGGAGAGTCTCGGCCAAAACAGTCATAGAAAGTAAAGAAGTTATGCTACATTTTTCAATGAATCTTAGATTTCCCCGAAACCTATCTACATTTAACTATTTAAGTTACATGCCAACTTACTTCCATTAGTCCATTATAACTCCTCAATGGTTATAGTTTGTGCATTCATAACAACACGTCTTTCAAACTTCATGACTATGAGACGTCTGTACCATGTGAAACCTCAGTAGTTTTCATCATAGTTGGCTATATCTTTTTACATCCCCGGGCATTAGAAATCCTATTTCGATCACATATTATTATATTAACTTGATTCCGCAAATTCGTTCAACGCGCTATATACTAACCATATAACTCTACGTTCTAGTCATCATTTCAGTTAAGTTCATTCATCGTTATCACATTCTACAAGCAAGCTTCCTAACTTAAACAGTCACACAACAAATCACATCTTCAATTATTCATTATTCACTGAAATACTTAATCGTAACAACTTCATAACTAGATCATAACTTAGTTGAATTCCGTAAATCACGCTTATCATTCGTTCAACGCACCAAGTTTCAGTCATCATTTCAATTGAGTTCATTCATCATTAACACATTTCACGCAGCAGACTTCCTAACTTAAGAATCACACAACTAATTACATATTCAATCATTACGCACTCATATACTTAATAATCGTGAGAATAATAACCGTAACAACTTAGTTCAATTCCGCAAATCGCGCGTATTATTCGTCTAACACCGACATCATCTCAGTTCATTTATATACCTAATCATAACTTAGTTCAATTCTGCAAATCACGCATATTATTCGTCCAACGCCGACATCATTTCAGTTGAGTTCATTAATCTAATAATCACAAAATACTCATAACAACGTAGTTCAATTCCGCACATTGCGCATATTATTCGTCTAACGCACTACGTTTCCGACATCATTTCAGTTCATTCATATACTTTTATTCATAACTCTTGTTCATAATATACTTAATTGAATGAAATCACATAAATTATAACAAAATTAGGTTAAAAAAAAAAAAAAGATGAGATGAGAAATAGACCGTAAGCGTGTTCCGGAAGAGAAGGGATTCATGATTACTGAGTCATATCTCGATCAGATCCAGATTTTTTTTATAAAAAAAACGGTTATATAACTAACTAACCAACTAACTAGCTACTAGATGAAGATGATTTATTTGATGAATTGAGTTGAGATCTGTTGAAGATGAAGTATGAGGATTAGTGAATAATGATAATAATATTGTTAATGGTGAATCTGAATGAGGAAGTGTGTTTGTGTGTGTGAGAGTTGTAAATTGTTGTGAAGATGGAGGACCTACACGCAAAGAAGGAATAAAGTTAAATTAAAGAAAGAGGATGTAAAGGCTAATCAGAGTCGACCACCATTTTATCTGTCACGTCAGCTTTCTTTCTCCGGAGACTATCAGACGATTTTTTGCCACAATAAAGACGACATGCACTATAAAAACATATCTCACAAATATTCTATCTTAGTTAAATAATACACACACATATGAGAAATAAAGGTAGTCCTTGCTGGTCGTTCCTGCGATCTTTGGAGACTACCAAAGTGGCCAACGATCGATCATGACTACCCAATTGTGCTTAGTCTAAAGAAAGAGAGAAGAAGTAAAGTGGTTTTCACCCCAAAAGTGGTTTTATAAGTAAAATCCTATCACTTTCACTCACGTTACTTTCTAAGAAAAACTTGAGAACACGACTTTTATCACTTTCACTTTCTTTCCTCCCTTTTACTCAACTTGAGAACACAATGTTTGTAATGCTTAAGAAACCAACAAAAAAATTCCAATTAGAGACAAGTGTGTAGTGTTAATCTTTTTAAGCATTCTTTTTATAAAAAGTCTCAAATGCTTTATATAGTAGTATAGGTAGTGTTTGAAGAATAAAATTTTCTCATAATATATGATTTCCACCTGTTTTTGAAAAACTTCAAGAACATATTTAAATAAACAACTTAAAACTAACGTGAATAATGGTCTAATAATTAAATCATTGTAGGATGACCATTTAAATCCTAATTCTCCTGAATATGTTGTATAAGTTCTTTCCTCTAAATTTTATTGCGTATTTTCTTGAATTTTTGAAGAGTTTAACTATCAAGTTTAGTGTATATATATGAACTAGTTATAATACCCGTGCACGCACGGGGCTTAGACAAAAAAAAATTTTTAACTAATATTAATTTTGCAATTGTTCTTTTAAAGTATATCAAGTTTTTTAAATGTACATATTATATTTAGTTTTAGTGTTTATCAAAATCGTATGAAGAAAATAAATTGTTATTGTATGACAATTGTTGTTGTTATGTCTTATGATTATAGTTGCATGAATCTTATATTTTTCTTTTCTTTTCTTTTCTTTTTCACTATACCTTTTAAATTATATCTGAAGTTTATTAGTTTATTGCTCAATTTGATAAAAGAGATGACCTTAGTTTGGTAAGCTATATGTATTTTTGTTTTTTATTGTCTGTATTAGTCATGTTTTAATTTTTTAAATTTTTTTTGATATTATTGCCGATTTTCATTTGGATCCAATTACTATGATGGATTTTGTTATCGGTGTTATCGATAAGAAACTTTTATTGATAACTAAAATGTTAAATATAAGATGTTTGTTAGAGCTTTATTTTGATTATGCTTTAATATATGGGTATTGCTGGAAGAAATTTATTTATATCAAGGAGATCAAACATGACACTTATTTTAAGACGAATGGAGTATTTATGTGTCACGTCTATGATTTTCAAAGCTATCGATTATCTTAGAAACATTATTTCATCGGTAGTTGATATTAAGTTTTCTTTCGTAGGATTATGTTTACATACCACATACCACACACGATGTTGAAAAATTAAAACACTTGAAATGGTTATAAAAAATGTATCACTATTTTTAAGAAACAATGCTAATCATCATGTTTGCATAATAGGTATGTCGCACGTTGTTCTCTTTGTTTTTAGTTTATCTGCTATGTTCACACCTCAATTACGTCTCTTCATCATCTGAAAAGTTTAACAAAACTTCAAAATGGTTAGTCAAGTATGCTTGTTTGTGCGGGCATAGATAACAAGCAGGTGATAGTGGTTCTAAAAATCAACCTATAATAGACATTTACATACAATAACATTTGAGCTTAAGTACCAACTCAAATTAGCGTAATACGAACGTTGCCAATATCTTTGTTAGAACTGAGCAACTCACTACCATTTGTATCATTTGTACTTGACATGTACAAATTCTTAATACACAAACCGGCATACGTTATATCCATTTGTTTGATGCCTATTGGATATAAATCAAGTAACCTTGGTTGCCATGTGTAATATGAATGCTTCTAATATTACTTCAGTCCTTGAACGTTGGGATTCAAGTAGTAATACGATGTTGAGGCTACACATAAATAAAGTTTTTCCGCCACAACGTAATATATGGCTAAATATATAGCATCATCATTATTGCACAACATGTTGTTGGAGTTGTAGATATATGCAGATTGTTCAATACGGACTATAATTTTTGTTTTTACTTTTGGATGATCAAATACACTAATCATCTGCCAGTTTTTCTCTATTATTTATAGATTAATTGTTAAAATAATTGTACTCGTTCCACCTCTATGACTTGTGAAACCCAATTACATTTACGCACCTAAGCCATCTACTATCTGCCCACAATCTCTACTTTATTTTATAACACGATTGTTAAAATATAACGCGAATCAACATAACAAAGACTCAAAAAAGCAAATACTAAAAAGCAAGTTTGAGTAAAATGACTATAGAATATGAACATTGACTTCACTCAGTTCTAGACTCTTTTGACTTTTTCTCGTATTGTCATGAACCTGCTGCGACTCCTAAACCATCTTTGTCATTTACCCGACCAAACTCCATAACGCCACCTCGTCACACACAAAGATATATTATAAACATTTCATTTTAAACTATTTACATTTATATCTCTTAACCCGACATGTTCTTAGAGCAAGTATCACTATTTATACCAAAGTTCAAATATCTCTTATTCAAACTTTTTGCCATGTCATCCCACATGGTAAATAAGATACGTTGCCAGCTATCATAAGTTTAAAATATTTGGTATGATCCATTTTTTTTTTGGTGGTGCATTTATAGAAGTTATAAATGGGTGAGTTTCCTGCCTAAGATTATCAATAATCAAGCTTCTTGTACACGTTCCTGGATGTTTGAGCCTTTTTATGTGCTTCGATTTGCTGCTGGGATAATTTGGTTTGCTATATTTATTGTCTCATGCACGCCAGAATTCCCAAAAAGGCCTGTATATTCGCAACATCCGCAACATTAAACATGAGAAACTGTAATAAATTACTACTAAATAAGAAAAACAAATCATGATAAATTCTAAAAAAAAGAGTTAACAAAATGCACATATGTTAGTTGTGTATGGTATCTTAACATGTTGCATAACTATTCTATTTTACACAAACATGCTGCATAATTAATTATTTAGGGCCTATTACATGTTAGACTACAATCTACAGTTAAAGGGAAAGAGTTTATATGTGCAATCCTTTGTTTCTTCTGAATAGCAACATATATTAAGAAACCATAATATAAAGACAATGGTAAAAACAACAACAAAAAGCATAATTCCAACACGTGGTTGAGGCCAATGTGACAGCACCTAAAACTGACCCTAACCTGACCGCATAAGAGATCCGGTTTTCGGGTCCAAACGGGTTGGTTTGGTTGTCTGGTTGTTAGTGAGTTGCCACGATAATTTGTGAATAACATATTTAGAAAAAGTGCAACACACTTAGAGAAAAAAGAAATATTAGTAAGCTAATGTAAAAAAATCAGTAAGCTAAAACTAAAAAAGAATTGCAGCGAACTCAGAAAAAAAGCTGCAAAAAGTTTTAGAAAAAATAAGAAAAAGAGCAGTAAGCAAAAATTAAAAAGGAAAATGGAATACCATCAGGGAAACTAAACGAACAGTAAGCCAATTAAAAATACAGTAAGCACATTAACCATATGATGTAGCTGCTGGAGGGAAAACGTTGACAATAGCATGATACTTGGTGAATGAGTAAACTCTCGATGAATTAATAACACCTAAATACAAAGAATCAGATTGACAAAAATACATGTGCAGTACCCACATTCGATTGCAAATGGCTCAACGAAAACTATTATAGCATACTCTCAACCAAGAACTCACCAATCAAGTGTTCATGTTGCAGACCCAACGCACAACATTCATGATTTGATGCTCCATGAAAATTGCTACACCTCTTTGACCCTATTCTATCTAGGCTCCCATAATGGCCTTGATCTCATAAATTGTTAATGGTGAGAATCTGAATGAGGAAGTCTGTTTGTGTGGGTGAGAGTTGTAAATTGTAGTGAAGATGGAGGACCTACACGCGAAGAAGGAATAAAGTTAAATTAAAGAAAGAGGATGTAAAGGCTAATCAGAGTCGACCACCATTTTATATGTCACATCAGCTTTCTCTCTGCGGGGACTATCAGACAATTTTTTGCTACATTAAGGGTGTGTTTGGCAAAAATAAATTGTGCTGATCTTTGGTGCTGTTGCTGATGCTGGTGTTATTGCTGAAAAAGATTATAAAAAGAGATTATTTTTATAAGCTACATGAAGTAACCTTTTATTTTCAGAGATTATGAAAGATTATTTTTTTAATAATCTCTTATAAGTTATGTCTGCCAAACAAAGATTATTTTTTAAATAGCTTATTTTTTGAAAAAATAAGCATAATCTCTCCATAATCTCATGTGCCAAAGGTGACATGCATTATAAAAACATATCTCACAAATATTCTATCTTAGTTAAATAATACACACACATATGGGAAATAAAGGTAGTCCTTGTTGGTCGTTCCTGCGATCTTTGGAGACTACTAAAATGGCCAACGATCGATCATGAAATCATGCCACAGTGGTGGCGATCGATCGTGACTACCCCATTGTGCTTGGTCTAAAGAAAGAAAGAGAAAGTAAAGTGGTTTTCACCCCAAAAGTGGGGTGAAAGTTTTATAAGCAAAATCCTATCACTTTCACTATTTTTACTTTCTAAGAAAACTTGAGTACACGACTTTTATCACTTCCACTTTCTTCTTTTTACTCAACTTGAGAACACAATGTTTGTAATGCTTAAAAAACCAACAAAATATTCCAATTAGAGACAAGTGTGTAGTGTTAATCTTTTTAAGCATTATTTTTATAAAAAGTCTCAAATGCTTTATATAGTAGTACATGTAGTGTTTGAAGAATAAAATTTTCTCATAATATATGAATTCCACCTGTTTTTGAAAAACTTCAAGAACATATTTAAATAAACAACTTAAAACTAACGTGAATAATGGTATAATAATTAAATCATTGTAGGATGACCATTTAGTGTATATATATGAATTCAAGTTTAGTGTATATATATGAATTCAAGTTTTTCGAGCCGAGCTCGAGCCTTACTTGAATTTTTGGTCCCTGTGGTTTGGCCAAATTTCAGTTTCGGTCTCCAAAACTTTAAAAGTGCAGCGATAGTCTCGATTTTGGAGTTTGAATTGCATTTTGTGGTCCCTAAACAAAGTTAATGACTAAAATACCCTTTGTCTTCTTCATAAGAAGACAAGGGTAATTTGGCCATTTCACACTGATCGAGGAGCAAAAATGCAATTCAAACTTCAAAATGGAGACTATCGCTGCACTTTTAAAGTTTTGAAATCCGAAACTGCAATTTGGCCAAACCACAGGGACCAAAAATGCAATTAACTATTAACATTTTTGGGATATATTTTTGTTGGGTTTTTGCACCACAAGACCACTATACTTCCTCAAAAAAATCATATAGGTCACTATACAAATTTTTTGTTTATTTAAATTACTATACTTTCGTTTACTTTTAAAATAGTCATTTAGCTTTCAAAAACAAAACATTTAAGCCACTTATGTAACATGTCATCACCATGTCAACACTACATTGTCCATGTTAGCATCATCTCCGTCTTTGTCATCGCTGCAGCTTTAACACACTCTTTTCGATCAAATATAATACATGGGATTATCATTTTCTAGTTTTTGAGATATCGTAAGTTCAACATATTTGTAACCTTTTACGGATTAATTATTTGATATAATTGTCAACTTTTAGAGGCTTAAAAATCATTTATTTTAAGGTAATTTTGATGATACGGACCTTGATAGTTGATATATTGCAGTAACATTTTTATTCGTTGTTCATCTTGTTACGTAAAATCCATACCAATCATCATCACAAACAGTTTTAGGTGGACGAAACACTAACAAATTATAAAAACAATGCTTTATACTCAACCTTTACATACAAATCTATAGACATAGATTTTCCCAGATCTTGAGTTTGAAAGATGGTTGTTGACAACGGCAGTGGGAAGTGAACGACGGCTGTTTACGACGGTTGTAGTGAATTTTTCAAATCAAGCATGGTAAATGGCCGGCCCTGGGGTGGGCGGGCAGGGCGACCGCCCAGGGCATCACATGAATAGGGGGAATCAATTTTTGGGTGTTATGAATCGTGATTATGTGATGAATATGGTGTTCTGACGATAAAACCGAATGTTAAACACTTGAGTTAGTTTTAAACTTTTAATAAGTTGTTTCAATGGACAAATATGTAAGGTTTCCGGAAAAAGGAATGGTCGCCGGAGGAGGTAAAGGAATGGTCACGAGAGAGGAAGATGAAGACTAAAAGTATTATAAATTAATTTTGATACACTCGTACTTTTTTGTTTGACTTGGTCACGTGATTAGTACATAGGGAATATAAATTTTATTTAATTATGTCATTTACTTTTAACTTATCTATACTCCCTTATAAAGCATGCATATCCCCTTCCTGACTCCAAGCCTAAGAATTAAGATTCAGCCATCCGACCCGGACTCCGAACCTACAGAATATAAAATACTTTTACTAAAACAAAACACTTGAAAAAAAAAAAACACACACACAACATACTTTTTGTCTATTCTTTTCTCTCCATCACCACCCACATAAAAACACACACATACAATAACATAAACTGATGCCACAACCACAACTAACACCACAACTACAACCACAACCACAACTAACACCACAACCACAACCACAACCACCTAACGGCAACACTAACTGAAGCCACACCACCGACGGTACCACCACCCGACGGCAACACCAATTGACGCCAACACCGAGACCCACGGCTGACATCCACCCTCCACCGTCATCCCTCGACCACAATAGCCCTACCACCAAATCCCACGGCCGCTAAAAGTTTTCAAGTTTGGAGGTATGTTTTTGAGTTTTTTAAATATAGATCTAAGAGTTTTGATTTTTTTTCATAGATTTATAAATTATAGTTATAGATCTATAGATTTAATTTGTAGATCTATATGTTTTTTTTGATAGATATATGTATATTAACAATTTTGTTATTTTTTTTGTTTGTTAGTTACCGTTGTAGCCGACGTAACTCGCTGTAAAAATTCGACGCGCCGACGGAAATGGTTGTGTATTAAAACGTGTCTCCTCCTCTCGATGTTGCTGGAAAATTCTAGGAATTTATGGTTGTGTATTAAATTTTTGTTGTGTAACTTTTTTGGTAACTTGTTAAATTTGTTTGTAACTTTTATTGTGTAAATTTGTTTATTAGTTGTTGTACATCCGTATTTATTCTATTTTATTAATTATTTAATTTTATTTTTTTAATAATTTAGTTGGTTTGCTTTAATTTTGTTAGTTGATCTGTTGTGTTAATTGTTGTGTATGATCTTGTTAGTAGATTTACGGGTATATATATTATTTTGGTAAATAGCTTTTCAATCTCTCAAAATAATTATTTTTTAAAATCTTGATTTTTTTTTTGAAATCAAAATCGTTGGAACTTTTTTTAAACTACAACACTCTTAAAATTTTCAAATTATTATTATTTGAAATTTTTAAAACTTCGAAAGTTTTGAGATTTGAAATATTCTAGAAATTATTGAATTCTAAAAAGTTTTAAGTTGTAAATATATTATTGAATCTTCTTGAAATTGGAGAAATTTTGATAGTTTTTCTTCGTTCTAAACAATTTGAATGAAAAAGTGAAAGTTGTTGAAGAGTTTTTTACCATCCTATAAGGATTTTAAAAAGTATTTCCCAAACCAAAGGAGTTTAAAACTTATTATCTAAACCAATTTAATTGTTTATTTAAGAAAGCATTAATTAACTAAATCATTGGGCCATACCAAATGCAGTATCACAGAATACATCCTAACGTTAGTAGCAAATAAATTAATGATTACACAAAGAAGCAAAGTAGCAATATAATTGATTTATCCTTAATGAGTAGCATAGCTAGAAATCAGTTCTTCCATAGAAGTAAACAAAAGAAAAAAGAAACAAAAAATCCACCAGGTGACCGGTGTCTGAATAACAATAAACATAAAACCACTAGTTGGGAAGTCGTTTAGGCTTAGAAGGACATGTTTTCTTATTATGGCCACCATTTTTGCATATTCCACAAAGGTTTCTTTTTTTCCCTTCTTTGATGTCCATTCCATTTCGTATCCTAGTTGAACGAGGACGACCACTTGCCTTCCGTTTTAAGTCTGGATTTGGAAGCAGTTGTGATATAGATGATTCTGGCCAATACGCTTCATGAGGAAGTGGAGAAAACTCAGATGCCCAAGTAGCGAAATACTCTACAATTGAGTAACATCTATGAACATATTGCCAACTATTCAAAGAAAGATTAGCGCATACACTTAAGACGTGAGAGCAAGGATATTTAAATACTTCCCACTTACCACATGTGCATGTTCTGTTTTCTAAATTAACTACTTGCACATTTCGTTTTCTGTGAGTTATAACCTCAAATATCCCTTTCTCTCTATTAAAAGATCTCAAGGAATGTGCACTAGCTTTTGACGTTGACGCTGCTAGTTTTGCAACAACATGAGGAGTGTAAGGATATCCGTTTACTTGAGCACCAGATCCAAGAGGATGCCTCACATTAAAATAGTGCACTAATCGATAAAATGTAAGTTGGACACATGCTGTAATTGGTAAAAAGCGAGCACCTTTTAGCACACTGTTGAAAATCTCTGATAAATTTGTAGTTAGCAACCCATATCGCCTTCCACCGTCATGTGCAAGAGTCCATTTAGCAAGTGAATGCCCCTCAAGCCATTGACGAGCTTGTGGGTTTAATCTCCCAATTTCTTCCATAATTGAGTTGAACTTGCGAACTTGATTCTGACTGCCGGCACGGTAAGCTAAAGCTTTTAATTGTGCACTACGAAACTTATCGTTAAAGTTGTTTATAAAATGTCGCAAACAATACCTGTAAAATGCTTTTAAATGTTACTTTAAGAAAAATTTATACCTTTAATAAACAAACGTAGTAACAATACCTGTGAAAAGCATGTGGCTCCAACCAGGGAGATCCTTGCTCATTAACTACCTTTAGGATTCCACCATGACGATCTGATATTAAACAAATTCCTTCACGCTCTTTCACCACATGTTTTTTAACATTAGAGAGAAACCAAAACCAACTAGCATAAGATTCATTTTCAGCAATACCAAATGCAAGTGGCAATATCTGATTGTTACCATCAACTCCCATGGCAATCATCATTTTTCCGTTGTATTTACCATACAAATGTGTCGCATCAATGCTAATCACAGGCCGACAATGCCTAAATCCCGTGATGGAGGGAGCAAAAGCCCAAAAAACACGCCTGAATTCTACCTGACCCATATCATTTGGTCTCGAAATGCTCTTTTCAACTATAGTCCCCGGATTAAAAGATTGAAGTGCAGCTAGAAATTTAGGTAAAGCCATATAAGATTCATCCCAGTTCCCAAAGACGCGTTCAATTGCCTTGTCCTTTCCTACCCAAACCTTCTTGTATGACGGAGTATAACCCAATTTATTAACTATTTCAGCTGTCAACGCAGGAATACTAATAGAAGGTTGCTCTTTTACGAGGTGTTGGGTTTCTTGAGCGATCAAGTTCGCATCTAAGTTTGGATGGTCTTGAGTGCACTTTCTTGGAGTGCAAACAAGTATGTGGACCAATATACTTTGTAACCAGAATGTTGATGATGCTTGCATCTTACTCTCCAAGTAGTTGTAGATGTTTCGACCACTTCGTAGTGTTTATGTGCCTTGATGGTATGCAACTTGATAGCTCTAATAAGCTCTTCTTTGTCCTTGAAACAATCTTTCTCTAACTCTCGAGTAAAATCATTTTTACTCTTTGCATATGTCATCGTCCAATTGTCAACAGTAGCCAATTCTATTCCATCAAAACTTGTAAAATTTGAATACTTGATAGTTATCAAGAGGTTCATCATCTTCTTCAGTTCCTTCTTCTAATGTATCATTCACATCAACTTCTAATGTATCGTTACACATCTCGTTGTTCACAACAGCAGATTTATATATTTCATTGAAGTTCTCATTTCGAATCATGTCTTCCACGACATTAATATGTCTCACATCATTGCTCCTTTCTTCGTCAACCAAAACTGAATTTTGAGTTATGCAATTACTGTAATACCCAGGTGCCATCTCTTCAAGGCGTGGTTCAATGTCTTCAAGCTCTATGTATAAATCAATGTTACTTAGTTTCTTATGGCGAGTAAGCACATCAAACATGATTCCAACATCATTATTATCACTGATATGAAGTGAAATATATTTCATCACTTTTCCAGCAACTGTTGGATATCTACATATTACTTTAATGCGATGTTGTTTCTTATCAATGGGTATGGCACTATGAATCTGATTGATTAGTTCATCGTGTTGTATTCCACATTGGACCTTTATAGCCTTGCTCGGGGACTTGTTATAGAATATACCTTCTGGCCTATCACAAATTGCACCATCCCAATAGCATAATAGTGTAACAAACTTTGGTGCCATGTTGATAAAGGTCTCCGATAGCGGTGTCGTGGTGGTAAGGAGGTGGCGCGTGGGGTGGTTTAAAACGGGTAAAAAGGTGTGTTCGGGCGCGTGTTGTAGCGGATCAGGAACAGGAGATGGAGAGAAACGTTTTGGTGTAGGCGGTGAGATGAGATGGCTGGCGGTGAAGCGGCGGTGGGTGGTTTTCCGAACCGGCAGCGGGGTATGGGAGGGAGAGAGAGAACCGACTGTGTGAATGTGTTTCTTTTATTTGCGATCCAGCAGCAGGATATATCGATGATGACAACGATTGTAAGAATTCCAAATTATTGTTGTTGAATAAATAGATATTGAAATTAAATAAAATACCTATATTGATTGAGATGAACAAGTGGGTGAATGATCAGCGTGAGTGTGATGGAAATACTTTAGACATTATTCAATTAGTGAGTGGGGAAATACTTTAGACATTATTTTTAATAGTCTTTGGGTTTGGGAAATACTTTTTTAAAGACAGTGGGTTTGGTAAAAAGCATCTAGAGATGCTAGGCGATGTCATGGTCTTTTTCTTGGATCTAATCAGTCTTTGGTTGTTAGACAAATTTTATGTTGGCTTTAAATTGAAAACATAAAAACACTTTTGTGTTAAATCTACTAAAAAATATAAATTTGTTTCCCTCTCACTGCCAAAAGAAAAAGATAGTGCATTGTAAATGATGAGAAGTGTATATGGTTTCAAGATGCTAGATGTGACAGAAAGTGAAAGGACAAAGATAATCTAAAATCTTACGCAATCTTTTTACTTGAAAGTAAAAAAGATGACTAAGGTATAAAAATGATAAGAAAAGAAAGTCATCACATAAAAATGGTTTTTACTTGAAAGTAAAAAAGATAACTAGGATAAGAAAAAAATATATCACATAGAAAATAAGTAATGGAATATGAAATAAAATGAATACACTTGTAGAAATTTTGAGTGAGCAACAAACTGGTCACAACTACATATTGTATATCGAAAACAATAAGTTCAACAAAAGTAAACCATGTCAAAATAATTTTGAAAGGTTTGGCCTTTCTAAAGTTTCGTAGTTTTTTCAAAAGGTTTCAATGTTTTAGAAAGTTAAATTTATGACTTTTTGTATTTTCAAAACAAGACTATTTAATGAAGTGATAGATTATAGTAGCTCTATTTTTTGAATTAATTTTATAAAAGCTGGGTTTTTTAAAATTAGCATAGCGATAAAATATTACGAGTAGCATGAAAAAAAATGACTTATCATATGTCCTTCATGTTTAGAGTGCCGGGTAGTCGGGTATAGTGATGCCATGGGCAAAAGTTGTGTCATTTCAGCACTTTTTTGTATAACACAACAATCCACTAATAAATTAAAAACACTATTTCCAGGTACAAATGTGTTGCCATGAAGAAAAAGTGGTGTCATGGGTCCACGCATAACCCACTAAAACACAAATACAACACACACATGCAAAAGAAAAGAAACGCTCATGACATGAGTTGATATGTACCAGTCAAGGCACTAACAGCCAAAGCTCGATATAATGTTCGTGCCGTCGTTGTGAGCTGGTGGGATGACGCCACCTTGTACCCAAGGCTCTTAATGAGGATGCCGAAAAAAGAAGAAAAAGATGAATGATGAATATTGAATTATTCATCTATACTCCAACGGTCTTCCACATAAAAAAAAAGTATCCATTATAATTTTTTAACCATCACAAATTTGAGATACTACCAGATTTGCACTTTCACAATTTGTTGTAAGCTATCCATTATAATTTTTTAATCATAGTCGACTATTTTTTCAATTTAATTTATTATTTATTTATGAAAAAATGAAATGTATTACTCCAAAACAATATATATAACACAAGCAACATTAAAAAGAGATGGATATCCCAAAGACCCTTTAAGGTGAAATATATTTCAACTTAAAACTAAGCTATAGAAAAAGCATTTCAAGCTAGCAAATTAGTTGAAGACTATATCAACCATGCCATCAGAAAAATAGTTCTTCGGAAATGATTCCGTAACGTTGCAAGTACAAATTCTCGAAATTAAATTATTCGCCGCTGAGATTTTGTCGAAGACTGGACACCGCTGCCGCTAGGCGCAGGTACACGGCTAGTTTTAATTAACTATAAATGATAGTACAAGCTATACAGATGCCCAAAGAAGTTTTTTAATTATGTCATTTTTAAGTTTTTTAAGTTGTAAGGATAAGTTGTTCGTGCTTTTTATATACTCCTTACGTCTCATATTAAATGTCCACTTTAAATTTTTTAAGTTTTTTTTTTCTTAACTTTGACCATAAATATTTTATTTGTGGTTGTGTTATATTATATATGATGCAAAATATATGAATATATTGAGTTTTAAATGTATTTCCACTACATATTATTTTATCTAATACTATATAACACAAGCAAAAATATTAATGGTCAAATTTGTAAAAGAAAAACTTAAAAAGTCAAACATGGACATTTAATATGAGACCGAAAGAGTAGTATAGATAAATTTACGTATTTATCTAATCTTTGTTTGCAAAGTAATTATCTTTAATTTACTAGTGTTAAAGGTGCGCCATTCCATATAAATGTATTTTAATCAAATGTAACGAAATTATGACATTCTTCAAGTTTTATGGAGTCTATATATCTGGTTTTAACACTTTATCGAGTATATCTACGCGTATTTTTCTACAACATTTTGTGGGGGCATTTTTCGATCATCTTGCCCAGGGCATCAAAATCCTTAGGACCGCCCTGGCGATGCTGTTGTCAGTGGTTCGAGCTTTATTGCATTGCAGTGTTAATGGCGGTGTTGAGCGGCTCGGAACGAGCGACAGTGGTGTTGGTCGGCAGTAGGTATTGGCTGTGGTCGATGGCTATGGTGTTAGACGATGGCTGTATGAGATGGTTTTGTTACAATATCATGCAAGACTCTAACAACTGAAGGAGATGAGAGACGAGGAAGACGATGTAAAAATGTATTTTTCAAAATTAAAAAGTGCTTGTACAATTTCTAGGAAAAAAAAGGCCATGTAGATATATACAATCACGTGTGATGCCACAGTAGCATTAAAAGGACACATCAGTAAAATGTAACTAGTAAACTTTAATATAGTGATTTAATTAAACAAATAAAAAAATAGAATGACGTGAATAAATAAAAATATTATGTAGTGACATAATTGAATGTTTTTAAGAAGTATGATGACTTGTGTGAGTGCAAAAGCCTTATTTTTGTTTGTGATTGTGTCTCTCACTCTCACTTTACTCTCACTCTCAAACACATTATTCCAATAATAAATAATGCCTTCATTTCCGATCATCATCATCATCGCCTTCTTTCCAATCCTCCTAACCCTAACTCACGGTAAAAAAAACAAAGAAGTTAACCAATTAATTACCTCTCAACATATTTATATAACTTACCACTTTTTTTCCCTCACTAATCAATTATTATTATTTTTTGGTTACAGGTATTAACAGTGAGTTGTTGCTAGAAGAAGGGTATAGCGTAACGACGTTAATTGACGGTGATAAGTTTAGTATTAACCCTAACTCCGTCTTAACTGGATCATTAAATGATGACGTCATTGTTTTGGATTCTGTTAGGAGTAGTGTTTATACGGTGTCGTTTATACGGTGTCGTTTACAAGCGAGTATGGGTATAATTGTTGTTTCGCAAGTAGCGTTTAGTGTAGCATTTTAGATTATGTTTAATTGCTTGCTAAGGAGGTGTTTGTTTAAGCTTATTTAAGGGCTTGTGAGCTTATTTGTGCTTCGGCTTATATTTTATAAGCCTCAATTTTTCGGCTTATTTTGAGACTTATGGGCTTATATAAGTTTATTAGGGTATGATAAACTTATACAGTAAAAGCCATAAGTCTCAAAATAGGCCGGAAATTGAGGCTTATGAAATATGAGCCCTTTTTATAGTTCTGTGTAGCCTATTTTTGTTTTTCTAGATTTATGTAGCATACTTTTGAATTCGGTCTTTTTGGTGTTCCGTATGACCAATTTTGTGTTTGACTGATTTACTCCTATTCTTGTTAAATTTGAATGTATAAATTAAGGCTAAAATCGTCAAATAATACACACAACTAGGGTCCTCAAAAAACCCAAACCGGACCCGAACCCGACTAAGTCTATTCGGGTTTGGTTACTTGGGTCAAAATTTGAATTCGGGTTATTTGGGTCAACCCGAGTAACCCGAATACTAAATAGGGTCGGGTATCGGGTTGAAAATGTTTGGCTAACTCGGGTTCGGGTCGACCCGTTTTTACCCGAATAAAGGTTTATTTATTTATTTTTTTAATATATTATTTTTATAAAATATCTATATAAATTAGAACGAAATCACAAATTTATGACTATTTTACACATATTCGGTAACCCGAATTGACCCGAACCCGGCTAACCCGAGTTCAAATAGGGTCAGGTTCGGGTATGTTATTTTCAGAATTGACCCGGACCCGAATGACACTCCTACACAACCGATTATACGGTACATCAAAAAGACCAAATTCAAAGGTATGCTACATAGATCTAGAAAAACAATACATTTCCGTGCACATTAGCTCAAATATAAACACTATTGTTTCTAGTATTGCCAAAAACACCTCATATAGGGAAAATGATTGTGATGTCATCTAAGCTTGGCTTTGTTTGGCGACAAGCTTTTTGGAACATTTAGCTTCTAACGTGTAGAATATAATGATTGTTTGGCAACGAGTGTTTAGCTTTTGGAATTTTTTTTATAATGCTTGGATTGGAAACGCTAATAAAAGACAATTTTGGATTATTGTTTTAAAACGCTCGTATGTTAAACACTAATAAAAGAAGCTTATAGCTTTACGTCATTATAAACTTATAATTATTACTAAATGCTTTTATAATATAAAACGCTATTACTAATTACATGAGGAGTCGAGGGTGCTATTGTCTGTGTTTAAATAAATTAGAAGTATAAAGTTGTTCAGGATACGCTATTACGCAGCATATTTAAAACTGTAAACCCGCAACATAGAGATAAGCTGAACCTATAAAAAAACCACTTTTGGATGTGCTCCAGGAACACAAGGGTTTTACTAATTAATTAGGCTCGCCAACAATTCTTGGTCACGCTTCAACAGTTATATACTTCCACTCTAATGATCAAATGTGACGGTACCATATGATTCTCTACTTAAGATAATCCAAAACAGAATAAGCTTTGAATATTAGAGTATGGTGTTTACATTTCTGTTGCAAGTTTGTCTCATTTGAAGAAAAACATAAAAGTTATACAAAAATGAACAATAGCTATACAAGGAGTCAAGATTAAAATGAAATGAAGAGAGAAAACTTCAAGCTTTGTAGTAGATAGGAAACCAATGCTTTGCTAAACTTTTTGACAGTTCACGTGAGCATGCATTGAAAATTTCATTGTGTTTCTGACTCATAAATTTAAACAGGAGGGAACTTTATTACGACTTGAACTGTATACGTTATATCAGATATTAGTTATTGGATATGAAACATGATTATTGTTTTATGCAGTAAGCGAGATCAAGAAGCTCTCTGGTAATGCGGATGGTAAAGCTGGGTACAAGGACGGGGATTTGGGGTCGGCCGAGTTTAATAAGCCCAAAAGTTTTGCTATTGACAAGAAAAACAACATTTACATTGCTGAGAAAAGCAACCACACCATCAGGAAAATAAGCAAATCAGGTACATATTGATATTTGAACATAAACAAAGTAATTCACAAGTTTCTATACTTAACGTTTAAACATTTCGTTTTCTTGTTTGTATTTAAATGTCATAATGAGATCATCGGGATCTCATTTCTACCATCACGATTAGTTTAGTCGATTATGTCATAAAAGGCAACCATCACGATTAGTTTAGTCGATTATCCAAATGGTGGGCGGGCTAGGTGGATTCTTCAGGTAAACGGGTTGTATTCGGGTTGAGTTTATAATATTCAGTTATGTATTTTATAATATTCGGGTTGAGTTTATAATATTCAGTTCTGTTTACGATTCCGAACCATTTAGAGTTTAGAGTTTAGACACCCTAACCCATTTATTTTCGTGTTGGTTCGAGAATTGTCACACTTAATGTCCTGTAATCTACAATCACATTGTTCAAAAGGGCATACGATCTATTTTTACATGAATCTGCTGACATGTGATTTGCAAATTTGAGTAAAGTTTGAGGATTCTAGTCGCGGCAATTTTTTTATCTTTATTGTAACTATTTGTTTATCTTGGATTAATGGCATAATAGGTGTGACCACAGTTGCTGGTGGAAATTTTCAAAAGGCCGGCAAAGCAGATGGACCTGCACAGAATGCTTCATTCTCTGATGATTTTGAGCTGGCTTTTGATCCTCAAAGATGTGCGTTATTGATTGCGGATCATGGAAATAGACTGGTCCGTCAGCTTAATCTAAAGGCTGAGGATTGTGCTGATAATTCTTCCGGATCTGGTAAGTTTTACGGATATCCTTAAACTTGTTGATTAGCTTCGATATTTATAATAACTTTTCAAGATTCTACTTAACACGCCTCGTGATATTTACATTGCCAGTCCTTGGATCAACTGCAGCTTGGGGTATCGGTCTGGGAGTTGCTTGTTTAATTGGCTTGATGTCCGGTTTTGTTATTCGTCCTTATGTCCTCCAATATGTAAGCTTCTCTAATAGTTTCATCACTATATGGTTCTTTGCTATAGTAGAGGTGGCAAATTGGGCTGTTGTGGCAGGTTGGGTAACGGGGCAAAACAGGTAGGATGAGGTTGGCCAACCCACAAACAGTTTTTTACCCCACTTTGTGTACTTTGCTGTGATAAATATAGAGGTGACAGTTACAACCCATATATCGACGAATGGGTTTACTTGGGTTATTTTTTTTTATTGGGTCGAGGAAACTAAAACATTTAACTAAGAGGAAACAGCTATATGGGTCACCCAAACTTTTTTATGAAAAAACCTCCCAAATCATTTTAATAATAATAATAAAAAAACTAATTACTCTTGAAATTTATAATCATAAATGACACGCTAATTGTTTATAGAAAAAGTAACTTTTTAGAGAAAGTATTACCAAACCAGTCCGACCCGGCCATTTTTTGCCACTTGTAGCTATAGGTATGACCTGTATATTTATCTAACCAAATTCTGTAGACAGGACGCTTCAGGCCATCAGCAACTCAACATGACATGGAAGCATTACCTAATGAATCTGGTGAAACTAGTGACCTACTGCGTCACGAAAAGCGCACTTGCTAGCCATAATAATATCTACCATCTTTTCAAGAAGTTTCTTACTTTATCTTTCAACCAACTCACTCTAATTTTCGGCCTTAACATTATTAGACCTCGACCCACTTCTATAAAACCCCGTGTCTTTATTAGATTGTGATTTATTACCACAGCCTACATCTCCGATCCCCGTGTCTTTTTTAGATTATGATGATTTAAGTAACCACGAGATGAGCAAAACCCATAAAATAGTTGATCAATTGAAGGAGTTAATCACATTTGATTGCATCCTCAATCCTAATTTATCTTTAGATCAAGAAAATGTGCATAGAGTTGAAGAAAAGAACGACCTTTCTCTTGGAACTAGTGGGAATATCGATAAGCAAATTTGTGCTAATTTTGCGAGTTTTGTGGAAGGTAGTAAGACAACTTCGTTATGAAACATTAGGTGGTGTTGGAAGCTTGGTTTTATT
The DNA here is from genome assembly GCA_910596185.1 of Chrysanthemum makinoi. Taxonomy (NCBI): domain Eukaryota; kingdom Viridiplantae; phylum Streptophyta; class Magnoliopsida; order Asterales; family Asteraceae; genus Chrysanthemum; species Chrysanthemum makinoi. The sequence goes on along the minus strand of OU343225.1, from coordinate 9,642,338 downwards.
ATGTCTAGTGTCTATGGTAAAACTGTGATGAAAAGTTAGTCGTGTGTAATTGGCGTTGATGTGACGAATAACTTGACCAAATGGTATGTAAATATTATTACGTCTTTCTGTTAATGCATGAGTCGTTTGATATCTTGATTGGTTTTTATGTATGTATTTTGTGTGAGTCGTTATTGTTCTTGTCAAGTACTATGATGTTGTGCTGTACTGCATCTGTGCTTTGATAGGTGTTCTGAACCTTCTTAGTGTAGTTTTTTTCTATCTTGATATATTGTCTTGTTTAAGCTGTGCGTACGTTGTTAATTTATGTAGGTCGTGCATAGCTGTTGGGTAATGTTTCTTTTTCTAATGTTTGTCAAGAATACACTCACCTACCCCAAGACCAATAAAAGCAGGCAGAACCGTTATAGACATCATCGATCGATTCCTGGGCAACCAAGCAAGTGATGAGACATAGTTGAGTGTTAACCCGGCCTAAAACAGAACCATAAACAGCAAATGGGAACAGCATCACACTTATATAACCACAGTATTTAAACAGTTGTATACATTGCTGTTGACATGTTGATACAATAGTAACGTCTGCAAATCGTTCTCACAAAATTCCGAAAGACGAATGATAATACCATAAAGATCATGACACAACGCCTCTGCAGCAAACCACTTCCGGTTTATCATGTTTCATAACACTTGGGATTAAAAAGAAGTATTGGTCCTTGGATCAACTACAGCTTGGAGTATCGGTCTGGGAGTTGCTTGTTTTATTGGCTTGATGGCCGGTTTTGTTATTCGTCTTTATGTCCTCCCATATGTAAGCTTCTCTAATAGTTTCATCACTATATGGTTCTTTGCTATACTACTCAATAGTGGTGGCAAATTGGGCTGTTTTGGCAGGTTGGGTAACGGGTCAAAACAGGTAGGATGAGGTTGGCCAACCCACAAACACTTTTTTACCTCACTTTGTGTACTTTATTGTGATAAATATATAGAGGTGACAGTTACTACCCATATATCGGCGAATGGGTTTACTTGGGTTATTTATTTTTATTGGGTCGAGGAAACTAAAACATTTAACTAAGAGGTAACGGGTATATGGGTCTAAAGTCACCAAAACTTTTTTATGAAAACACCTCCCAAATCATTTAAAAAAAAAAATAAATAAAAGTGATTACTCTTGAAATTTATAATCATAAATGACACACTAATTGTTCTTAGAAAAAGTAACTTTTTAGAGAAAGTATTACCAAACCAGTCCGACCCGGCCATTTTTGCCACTTGTAGCTATAGGTATGACCTGTATATTTATCTAACCAAATTATATAAACAGTTAGCATACAAATAAAATCAGTGAGCATCTCTTCAAAAGAAAAAAAAAAAAAAAAAAAAAAAAAAAAAAAAACATGGCAGTCACAAATTGTTTAGCATATAAAACAACATTTAGTTTTTAAGTTCATAAAAAACAAAAAATAAATAAATAAATCATCCAAAGTCGTCGGTTACGTAAAAATGAAATCATGCCAAAATAATTGTATGGTGTCTAGCTAAGAAACAGTGATATGGACACGATATCCTGCTTCCAAACGTTTACACCATGATCAACATCAATCAATCAATACGACGTGAGAAAACATCTTGTTGTCACTAGCTACTTCGACTATGAAACAAAACATTCATATTCAAAACAATTAACCCAAGTAATATCTAGCATGGCAACAAACCTGATCAGCAATCGTTGTTGTTGTTTGCTATATAGCTCCAAAAATTAAACATAAACTTAAACTAATCGTAGGTAATTAAATGAATAAAAACTGTTGATTTGTATATAATGATATAATCGTATATTTTCTAACCTAACATTGTAACCTATCTTGCATGAGCTTCCAATATACATGGCTGCATTGTGGATGTTTGCCCATTAAAACCAAAATAAAAGTAGTATATTTAATTTTAAGATATCATTTAACATACACAAATTAAAAAAATTTAACTACTAGCAAAACATCAAACAAAGAACAAGCATAGTAATTTGATGACAAGTTTAATTATATAATTAAGGTATCATTCAACACACAAACGATAAAATTATATCATTGGATCCGAAAAGGAGGTTTAAGAATGACCTGTGTTTCGCCCAAAAGCCGCCGAGGAGATATACACTTCGCCACTTCGGGATGACGTTTCTTTTTCTTGGATAGTGAACAGAAGTAAAGGATGCCGTCCGTGGTGGACCAAGTGGATCAAGAATCCGAAATTAGCATGTAATGTTACGATGATAAGTCAGAATATCTTTGTAGTAGGAAAATACATTACACGTGTAGTAATATCATTTTTCAAGATCATAGTTAATATACTTGGCATCTAATGGTCCAACCTGATTCGACCCGATACTAATAGTTAACCCCGAAGAAGAAGCAAAAGTTAAGCACCTTAATAATGGCTGGAACGTCGAATGATGCAGAGCCCTTTGACAATGCACTAATCAAAGACAAACTGAAGAAAAAGAAACAAATTAAGTTTCAAGTGATTTATGAAGCTGATTAAAATATGATTTTTTTTTTTTTTAGAGTTGTAAATGGTAATCATGAAACTTTGATGATAGTTAGAATGGACCTGAGGGATGAACCGTGAACCAACTTGATGGTCATGTGGTCTAGACTCGGTGATTCCCCGAGTGTTGTAGGAAATGGGAGTGGGCTGCAGCATATGAAAATGTTGTTGTACATTTTCCCCTTTGATTGTTGTGTTTTAGTTTGTTTCTTCAAATGGATTTTAGGGCTTTGATTTTTCAAAAATTATAGTTTTGCATAAGCTCACAAATCTCAGCCTTTATGTTTATGGTAATTTACTATGCACTAAATCTCATGTTACCAGGAGCAGTTTTTGAATCGTCTTTCAATGACAACCAGAAAGTTGCAACGCATACATTGCTGCGGAATTATTAAGAAAAGTTTATGTGATTCGGGACGAGGTTATCACTTAAATCAAGATAATTACGTAGTTATTTTATGGCACTAAAGACTCCTAAAAAGATTGATTTTATTTATAAAAAAATAAATAATAGATAAGATACTAAGAATGTAAACTTTGGAGGTGTTTGTTTAAGCTTATATATGGGCTTATGAGCTTATGTGATTTCGGCTTATAGTTTATAAGTTTCAATTTTCTAGCTTATTTTTTTTGGGTAACCATGGTTTCCGACTTTTATGGCCGACTAATCCACGGGGTTTGAACCATGGCTTATTTGAAGACTTGTGAACTTTTATTACTTTATTATGATATAATAAACTTATATAAGCCCACAAGTATCCAAATAACTTTATTATGATATAATAAACTTATATAAGCCCACAAGTTTCCAAATAATCCAGAAAATTTATGCTTATGATATATAAGCCGGAAAACAAATAAGTTCATAAGCCTCAATAAGCTTAAACAAAACCCCGAGTTACAAGTTCTTATGGTAATTTGATTTTTTTACATAGTTATTCGGGCCACTCAGTTGTTATTGAAAAAAGCCCAAAATTACACCTAAAAGACCACCCAACCACAGTTTAACCTAAACCTAAACCTAAGATAAGTGTTCAAACACTAGTGATATCTCATTTCAACAACCTCCCTTTTTCACTTGCAAAAACGTTTTTGAATTCTTGTTAACAAATTGCTAGTTTTATTGTTGGGTTTGGTATGGAATTTTTGTTTGTGATGGTACAGACCAAGGTTTTCAAGATCGAGATACTACCTAGGATTGTTTTCTTCTTTGCAAGATCATGATCGTAAGATCGGATCGGGATCTTAAGATCCTACTCTAATGTTATTTCTTAATAATTTTTGTAATACTATACAAATCCACAAATTATTATACATTATGAATAAAAAAAATACTATGAATGTTCCATAGAAATGTTGTCCTAAATTATCATTATCAAATGTTTAAAAAAAATTAACATGTTGTTTTTTGAATTCTACAAAAAAATAACCCATAAATTTGTAGTTTTTTAGTATGTCATCTGAGAAAAGTAAGATCGAATCGGATTAGATCTTAAGATTGTATGGTCAAGATCGGGATCCTATAAGATATTAAGCTTCAAAAGATCCTATGTAGGATCCGGATCGCTTTTTCTTTGCAGTATCGTAAAATCGTAAGATCCTAAGATTAGGATCGGGATTCTAAAAACTATGGTACAGACACATGGGCACCAATGTATAGTGTGAGAAGGCATTAGTAGACATCCCGACACTGGCTATACACTGGGATATGCATGCAGATTAATTCGATCTCGTTGTATCACATACACGCAACCTCATATGCTTATGTATTCCGGAGTTGATGTGTACAACGAGAACGAATAACATCGGCATGCATATCTCAATCTATACCCCGTATCGCGATGTATTACGGCTTTCTCATACTCTATGTTAATCCCCACGTGTCTATACCATCACTCACTGTTGGTAGAAGAGAGGGTCGAAACGAGGACATTTTCCTATTAGAGTAACGTTGTCCATTCCACCTTACAACCAGGGCAGAGTACCGAAATGGCATTGTATGCAGTTGGTTTAGCTATTTGAATGTTTGTTTATTTAATTGTTTGGAGTTAATATAATCTGCGTTGGTTATTTGGGTTTGATATTTTCTTGTTTGTGATAGAGGTCTTAGAGATGGTTCTGGTGGTTAGGGTTTGATGTTTTTCGCCCACGATTTCTCTCGTTAAAGTATTTAAGTTGAGGTTGCTCTTTGATGTTTTTAGCCTCAAAGTCTACTTACCTTAATTTGAAGTTAGAAAGGTTAGTAATTTCAAAGTTATCAACTACTTTAAATTCTTCACGTTTTCTTAAATTATTTTCTTTAGTGTAAAATGAAATTATTTACAGTATTCTATAACTGATAACTTATAACTTAAGTGGTTATAAGTTACGGAGAGTATTCATTACTGAAAAAGAAAGATGAGATGGAGTGGGTATAAACAATTTGTAAACTGAAAAGCTGTAACATTGAAAACATATTTATGGAAGAGTTTAACATGTTTAATTGTAAATCAATTAGGCTGTAACATCGAAACCTTATATGCAGCAGAGTTTGGTTGTTATATTGTATAACTAGATCTAGTTGATTGTTTGACAAGGGATGCTTGTCAGAAACACGGCGATATTATACTTTGGATACGAAGAACAAATTGGCACGTCGTTGTGTACGTGAAAGGTTGTGAAAGGCATGCCAAACTGTTGGAATCACTCCTAGACCTAAATCAAGTGTTAGTAATTCACATGTAATAGTTAGCTTAATTATGGCCTTTATGTTTGTTTTTAGCCTTAAGCTTATGTAGAAGGCCCATGAGCTTAAGGCCAAGCCCATAAAGGAAAGGATGGGAACTAGGAGTGTTGCCCTAGCTTCCCTCCTATAAATACTCTTGTATAACCCTCACTTGAGGGTTGGTTGTTCAATTTATTCCTTTCATTCACTCTCTACGCATAACCGGTTCTATTACTTTGTGTGTGTGTGTTTGGTTTATTGTTCAATCGCCTTTATCTCTTTCTATTAAGCTTGTGTTGTAAAACTAGTGACCTAACAGTGGTATCAATCGCCTAACTAGTTGGGTGAATCGTTATTTCTTGAAGTGGGTTTTTGGTCCTACGCGTAGAATAACTTGATACTTTGGTTCGCTTAAAAACTCGTTTTTTACACTTTTTAATCCAAGATTCTTGTCCTTTCAACGTTTTAGGGTGTTAAAATACTTGTTTTTGGCAAAAAGTTTCAAACTTTATGCGTGGATATAAGTTTTTCAACTAGTTTTTGAACGAGGGTGTAATCCTACGCGTAACCGTTTTGAGAGCTTTGGATCATCAAGTTTCACACTTTTGTGTCATTTGGTTGTTATTGAAGCTATTTCATCACACAAAAACTGGTTTAGAAACATCTTTGGGCATAATCATTTTTACGAGTAAGATTACGCGTATCAAAACCCTAATCTTACGCATAACTTTATCCGTGGTTTGATCTTCAGTTTCGTGGTTTACTCCGTGTTTTCTTGCTTGGATAAGCACGCAAAATACGTCGACTTTGGATATCTTTTACACTGTGATAGTGTAAAGATCATTGGGATAAAACCTAAACTTACGCATAAGCATAAAGCTGCGTGTAGAAATCCTACACATAAGATTCATCTTACGCCTAAGCCTAGTCTTACGCATAAGGTAATCCTACGCCTAAGTTTCTACGCCTAACTTTGTGTCTACGCATAACTTTAGTGTCTTTTCCCTACTTACGCGTAAGCTAAACCTACGCGTAACTCTTGATTGTTACGCGTAACTTTGGTGTTTTTTACGCATAAGTGCTACTTGGCTATTGTGATTTCTACGCCTAAGGATACTTCATCAACAACGGTTCATTCGACTACAAAGATCCATTTTATAACACAAGTTTATTAACATGTCACAACCACCATACTCTAACTATTTCCCTTACACTTATTCTCAACGACAACAACAACTAAGTCCACAACATCAACAATGGAATCAACAACAAGCAATTTATCAACAACAATTTAATCAACAACATACTCCACAACTTGGAGCAATTCCTCCACCACAAATGGTTCAAACACCACCCAATCTTCAAGTTCAACCCTACACAAATGAATTCAATCAACATCCATCAAGGAACACTATGAAGGAACCCACTTGGTTTGCAAAGATGTATGAAGCTTTAAGCAGCCAACAATCAATTCATGAGGCTGGATCACTTGATAGACCTCCAATGCTCACTCCAGGAAACTACGATCAATGGGTGATAAGGTTCTTTAGGTTTTGTGATCTGAAGAAGCCACATGGAAAGTTCTTAAAGAAGGTTATCTTGGAAGGTCCATTTGAGATGCCTAATGTCATTGTACCCGGAGATCCTAATGCTAATCCACCAAGAGATGAACAATTAAACATTGCTACTGTTGCAGACTTGAATCCAGAAGAACTTCTACACTATGAAGCTGATGAGCTTGCAATGCAATATATCCTTTTAGGATTACCAAACCTAATTCTTCGAAGTGTTGATGCTCAAAAGACTACAAAGAAAATGTGGGAACATATTCATCTACTTATGGAAGGATCTGCACTCAATCAGGAGGATATGGAATCCAAAATTTATTTGGCTTATGAACACTTCATGATTGAACACGGAGAGACACTAGAGTCTTATCATCATCGATTCTCAGACATCATCAATGATTTGGATAAACACAACATCATCATGCCAAGAATTGCAGTTAATACTAAGTTCCTGAGTAGTCTTGGTCCTGAATGGGAGAAGTATGTCATTTTTCTCCGTCAAGCGAAGAACATGCATCATTCTACATACGGATTGTTGTATGATTACTTGAAGCCTCATGAAAAGGAAGTTGATAGGGAAAGGATTCTCCGTGCTCAAATTGCTTCAACGACAACTCCGGAAAATCAACAACTTGCTTTGTATGCTCAAAACAGTTATCCTCCTCAACAAGCAACTCAACCAACTGCCACTATCACACCAAATGATCAATCACAACAATCTCAACATAATCAATTAGTTCCATACAATAACAACAATGCTCAGGCATTTGTCAGTGAAGCTAATGAGGAATCCGACCCGTTCGAAGCATTGCAACAAGGATTTGTTATGATTGCAAATGCTTTTAGCCGTTATACAAACAAATCCAACAATCGTATTCGTTCCTCATCTAACACACGAAATAGGCTGTTGTGAACAATGGACGATTTGAAGTTCAGAATCGTGGTTATGGTCGTCGGATGGGCGGTGGTCAAGGGTTTAATGCTGTGGGTAGGAATAACAATAGAGCTCAAGTGGTGGAGCAGGGAAATGCTCAGAATGGGTTGAATGGTCTTCGATGCTACAACTGCAATGAGAAGGGACACCTGGCTAATGCATGCCCAAAGCTAAGGACTAGGGGCAGTGCTTATCACAAAGAGGCTCTTCTTTTGGCTCTTAAGGATGAAGGTGGTGGAACTCTCACAGACAAAGAACGAGCTTTATGGCGGATGCAGACTTTCAGATGATGATATGGAGGACTTGAAGGCCAATGCAGCTGTTATGTTGATGGCTAATATGCATGAATTACACATGAGTGACATAGGCCCAGTGTATGACACTGATGGCTTGTCTCAAGTACCCGAACAAACCATATTTATCTCTGATCTAATATCTCCGCCAACATCTGAATCCGGCAAGGCTCAGAATGTTCAAAATGAGTCATTTACATCTCATTCCGATGATTTTCAAATAGACCCTGTAGTTACATTTGACGATCAAGATGACCTTATGGTTTCCATTGATAATCAAATTGACTCTGTGGTTATACTTGAGGATCTAAATAATGATCATGTTGTGACTCCCGTTGAACAAGCCGAACTTTTGCCTCATCCAGATCTTGCTCTTTTACTTAGAGACCAGCAATCCCAAATTGAAGAATGTTGTACATTAAATCAGACCTTAAAAAGTAAAAATGCACTGTTAACCAAGGATTTTGAATGTTTACAAAAGCAACTCAACTTTTCAAAACTCAAGAAAAACGTGAAAAAGGTTTTGAAGCAGCCTTTACTAAATCTCATCAAAGCGAAAATATTTAGAGGCAGATCGTTGATCTAGCCGCTTCTAAGAATGCTTTGTTATCTGAAATAGAACAACTGAAACATGAACATAAAAAGCAAATTAACACTCTCACCTTGGAAAATCAAAAAGCTAAGGCTGAGTTGTTAACTTGTCAAAAACAGTTCTCTGCATACAAAAAGCATTCAACGAAACGAATAGATGATCATCTTGAAGAAATTATCGGCTTGCAAAACAAACTTAAAGAGTTTAAAACTGTTGTTTACAAACATGGTGAGTCGTACTGCTATTGAAAAGTTTACTTTAAACCCAATCCAAATGGATATGGACGAATCTTGCGATTACAAACCTAAGCTTTCAACCAAAGCATTCAAACCAAATCCTGAAGTTTCGAGTGCAGAATATAAAATTGATAATTCTATTATGAGTGTTGTTGAATATCATCGTCAAGAGGAATTAGATGCAGAAGACGAGAGTCGATCAAAATTAAAAACGGTTGTTTACAACAAACCTTTTAATTATTCAAAACCGGTCACTTTTGTCACACCAACGGATTCTTCTAACACACCAAGGGTTATCATAAAAACGTCTGATTCTCCTAATGTTAATCCCCAACCAGATTATGCACAAATTTATGGTCCTTTACCTTCCATCAGTGAAGTAAACTCAAAACCTGAAAATCGCAAAATTCTTAGATATTTTGACATTTTCATGGCTGACCTCAAAACTTTACAACATGAGATAGAATATCATTCTGAAATCAAAGTTCAACATTTTCAATCGCCTCTAGCGAGAGAACAAAGAGACATTTTTCAGAAAAATCTTTTACCAAATGTTAAAAATTTGAAAAATTGTGAATTATCTTGGGAACGGGACTTTCATAAGGAACTTGGAGTGATGAAGGTCGTTTTCGAGAAAACATAAACATCTATTTCTAATACTAAACGTAAAAAGAAAATGTTGAGAAAAGATGTTGATCGACTATTGAAAAATGTTATCTGTGCTGATATCCATAATGTTGTGTTATTCAATTCTTTGCCACATGCATCTGATTATATCTCTGCTGATACTGTTGATAATGTTGTAACTGTTGAGAATACTGATAATGTGCTTCAGATCGAGTCTTTAAAAGCTGAAAATGAACGATTGCTTAACGAACTTTCCAATGCAAAACGTCGTCTTAATTGGTGTCAAAAAAATATTCACAATCAACAACTTGTTTTTCAAAACAAAATCACTCAGTTGCGTGCAAAATCTTCTGATCCTAAAATTGAGCAACTGGATGATCAAAGCGTGTCTTTGAAGTGTCAAATCTCAAAATATGAACAAGAACTTGTAAAAGTTAAAAGGAATATGGTGTCATATTTGATTTACTCAATAAGACTCGTGATGAAGCATCAAATGAACTTGATCATTATCTTGCACACACTAGAGAAGTCATGAATTTTGCTGGTCATATTCTTTCTGAAAATCAAGATTTGATTCACACTATCTTTAAGTTAAGAGAAATGTTAGGAAAGTATGAACAACTTCGCCTCTACCGTGATTAAGAGAATAGCACGGTAACACTTAGTAATCATGACCTAGAATCCCTACAAGTTGCTAACGTACTTCCTTCTACTGAAACAGGAATAGTTGCGTCTTTTCCAAGCGTCCGCACTTCACAGCCTAGGAGCACTACATCGAAGAATAGGAAGTTGCGACCTAAGAAAAGATCAATAAGAAATGCTAAAGTAGAAGAACACCCTAGGACTATGAATAAGACTCACGTTGCTTCCACTATAGATATTGCGTCGGGCAAATGTAATAGAAATAGTGATGTAACGAATGCTAAACTGTTAAGTACTTTTGATATTGATCGCACCTTGTGTTATGTGTCATAAAAGTATGAATTCTGATTGTCATGATAAATGTGTTGCTAAAGCTATAATCTCTCGTTTAAGGAATCCTAAGAATCGGAATACCTCTAGGCCCACTAATCTTTCTAAGTCATGTACTTGGTAGACCGCCTTCTTTAGATTCTAAGGCAATCATTGCTGTCCCTATAGCTCCAGTTTTACCTCCTAAGAATGTAGTACCACCTAGTGCATTCACTAAGACTAAAGCAAATAGTAGTTATAGATGGCAGAAATGGATATATAACACACTAGGATTTAAATGGATACCTAAAATTATTGATGTGTGTATGTCTACTATAAGCGCTCGGAACCCTCTAACATTTCGGGTTCCACATCTACTTCTATTCCATGTAGATGCTGTGTGTAATGCGGTGATCATTCTGGATTGTTGATAGCGGATGTTCCCGACACATGACGAGCAACCTTAAGCTGTTATCAAACTTTATTGCAAAGTTCATTGGCCTTTGTCAGGTTAGGGAATGATCACCGGCTATCATGGGCTCACGGAGACTATATCAATGGGAACATTGAAATCAGCAGGGTTTACTATGTGGAAGGCCTCGGTCACAATCTTTTTGATAGGTCAGTTTTGTGATGGAGATTTGGAGGTTGCTTTCAGGAGAAATCTTGTTTCATTAAGTGATCTACAAGGAACTGACCTTATGTCTGGCACGCGTAATTCTAGTCTCTACACTATCTCTATGCAAGACATGGTTGCTTCATCTCCCACCTGCTTACTTTCAAAGGCAACATCAACAAAATCATGGCTATGGCACGTCGTCTCTCACATCTAAACTTTCAAACCATCACCAACCTTGCTCGACACAAACTAGTTGAAGGACTCCCGATTCGGTATTCAAAAGATCACCTTTGCTTGTGAACAAGGGAAAAGCACTCGTGCTCATTTTCCTTCAAAGGTGGAACACAGCTCTCGGCATGTGCTTCATCTTCTTCACATGGATTTGTGTGGCCCGATGCGTGTGCAAGCGATCAATGGCAAACGCTACATCTTAGTAATTGTTGATGACTATTCACGCTGGACTTGGGTCTACTTTCTTGATAAAGACCAAGCTCCACAGATGATCATCACCTTTCTCACAAAAATACAAGTTCAGCTCCGAAATACCGTCCGACAAATCAGAACAGACAAAGGAACTGAATTTGTTAACAAAACTCTTCGTGAATTTTATGAGAAAGTGAAATTGACATCGAACATCTATTGCGCGTACACTGAACAAAGCGGAGTTGTTGAAAGACGAAACGAGCGTTAGTGGAAGCTGCAAGAACAATGTTAATAAATGCTAAACTTCCAGATTACTTGTGGGCAAAGAAGCGTATCTCACTGCATGCTATACTCAAAACCGCCTATGATTACAAAACACTACAACAAAACACCTTTCGAGCTTGTCCACAACAGAAAACCGAATCTCAAACACTTTCATGTCTTTGGATCTCTTTGCTATCCGAATAATGATCGTGATGACTTTGGAAAGCTCAAAGCCAAAGCTGACATTGGAGTCTTTATTGGGTATTGTGATGATTCTAAAGGTTTCCAAATTTGGAATCGTCGAACAAAGGAGGTAATGGAAACGATTCATGCTCATTTTGATGAACTCATGGAAATGGCTTCTGAGTATAACAGCTTAGAACTCGGTCACAACCGTTTAAACTTCCCTCAAACCCCATCATCGGTGAACAAAGCCCACTCACTCGTCAACAAATGGAAAGGTTATTTGCTCCATTTGTTCAGTGGCGATATTGATGAACGTGCTCGAGGTGTATCGTTGTTTCCGCTGCTCAACGATACTACTCTTATACGATACACCGCTATAACAACTCTCTTGTTGAAGAAGCACCTACACCAGTTGACTCCAACACAACAGTTGAACAAACCGCTTCCAACAATGATGAACCGGTTGATGATGTTCTTAATAAAGTACCCCCACTGCGATTTTGATCCAAATGCGTTCTTTAACCCGTTTGCTAATGAGGCTGCTGCACGGATGTCGCGGAATCTTCAACAAACCATTTGAATCCTGAGAATCTGCACAATGTATACCAACATCAACCCTCTACACATAGATGGACAAAAGACCATCCTCTGGAAAATATTATTGGCAACCCGAACCAACCATCGTTACGAGACAAGCGTCTTCACTCGAGATGGTGAACATTGCATTTATGCACTCATTGTCTGCAATCGAACCTAAAAACATCAAAGACGCAATGACAAAAGACCACTGGATTGAATCCATGCAAGAAGAACTCAACCAATTCAAATGTCTTGAAGTATGGGAACTGGTTGAAAGACCAACGAGGGGTTTCGTCATTGGTCTAAAATGGATTTGGAAAAACAAATTGGATCTTTGAAGGAGCGTAATCAGAAACAAGTCATGTCTAGTTGCTAAGGGTTATCGTCAGGAAGAGGGTATTGACTTTGAAGAATCTTTTGCTCCGGTTGCTCGTCTTGAGGCGTTGGATATTTCTAGCGTTCGCGGCTCATATGAATATGGCGGTCTATTAGATGGATGTCAAAGCTGCGTTTCTCAATGGACAACTTAAAGAAGCGGTTTATGTCGACCAACCAGACGGATTCGTTGATCTGAGTTCTGAACCATGTCTACAAAGCGAACAAAGCTCTCTATGGTCTCAAACAAGCTCCTCGGGCATGGTACGACAGGTTATCATCTTTCCTCATTGCCAATAATTTCACCAAAGGTTTGGTTGACCCTACTCTGTTTATATAATATCACGGGGCACATATCTTAATTGTTCAAATTTACGTGGATGACATCATTTTTGGGTCTACACATAAAAGTACTCAATCGCTTTTGCAAAACTAATGAAGAAAATTTTGAAATGTCCATGATGGGTGAACTTACATTCTTTCTAGGACTGCAAGTTCATCAATCACCCGTGGTATTTTCCTAAGTCGGTCCAAATATGCCCTAGAATTGTTAAACAAATTTGGAATGAAAACTTGTGACACCTATGCCACACCAATGGCTCATACCAAGAAGCTAGATGCTGATTTACATGGGAAATTGTGGACCCTACAAATACCGTAGTATTATTGGGTCTCTCAATGTATCTAACGGCTAGCGAGACGATATTGTCTTTGCCGTTTATCTATGCTCCCGTTATCAGACGCGACCAACTGAAACCCACCTCTCTGAGGCTAAAAGAATCCTCCGATACATCAAGGGAACCATTAACTTGGGGATCCGGTATCCGAAGGATTCTGGTTTTGAACTAATCGCTTTTCGGATCTGATCACGCAGGGATGCTTAGATTCACGAAAAAGTACCGGGAGGACTACAATTTCTTGGTGATAAGCTGGTGTCTTGGCAATCGAAGAAGCAAGATTGTACATCGTCATCCTCAACCGAAGCAGAATATGTAGCCATGTATGCGTGTTGTGCTCAAGTCATCTGGATGAGAACACAACTCAAAGACTATGGTCACGTATTTGACAGAATCGATGTCTGCGACAATCAGGAGTGCCATTGCGATCTCGTCAACTTCAGTTCGGCATTGAAATCAAAGCACATCGATCTTCGCTATCATTTCATCAAGGACCACATGGAGCAGTGCAGTTGAATTATACTTTTGTGGAGAATACCAATTGGCAGATCTTCTCACCAAAGCCTTGTCTCCAGCTAGGTTTAATGAGTTGGTCCCGGTTGGTATGAGGTGTTTGACTCAAGAGGAATTGGATGACCTCTAAAGCAGTCTTAAAACACATCAAACACCAAAATAAATCTCTTTTGTAAATAATTTTTCAAAAACAAAATACAAAAATATAAAACGTGATAAAACAACAAAAATATTCTTCTAATCTATTTTTCTTTCAACATGGCAAGTACATTTCTTACTGTCACATAATCTTTCAAAATTCATATTTTTTAGATCAAGTGTTGAGGGGAAAATAAATATACTTGTTTCAATAACATCCGTGTACTTGCATGTTATCCATTCGGTTGTATCTTTTATGGTGGTAAACTTTTACGGTTAAATGACACTCCTCGGACTAAAATTTATAACCTTTCATTATTTTCTTAAGTCGGGGGAGAGTGTCGTCAAGTTTCTTTCTTAAAATCTTTGTTTGGTAACCAAAATGGAAGTTAAATGGCTTTGTATGAAAAGGGAAAAGTGGAGGGACCAAAGCTGTCAAAAGTGTAAAAGCTATTTTTAATAAAACTCCCACACCTAACTTCTCACATCACATTTAATACTCAAACCTAACATAATCTCACGCATACATCGTTCAAGTAATCGTGTTTTGATCATCAATTTGTAAGTTGTTTCATGATCTTAACATGTTTACAAACATTGGTTTTGATTTTTATACAAATCCAACGGCCAAATTTTTGTCTATGATTGATTTAGTGTTCTATGCATAAGCGTATGAACACAATCAGAATGGTGTTGTGGTTAAAATGATTGTGTCAAAATGCTTTTCTTACATCAATGAACACATTTTTATCACTTAAACATACCCGAGATACACAATTGTGACTTTGAAAATTAGGGTTTATCGCGTGGTTTGGGGGTTTTCAAATGTGATTGTATTTGGTCAAAGATTGTTGTGTGATGTTATATCATGTTGAATTGATGATATCCGGGCCTATAACAACCCAGAAACAATAATTAAGTTAGAATTAGAAATTAGGGTTTAATGTTCTTGAGTTTTGGGTATTTTTGATTCACCACGAATTGGATGTTAAAGCTTGGTTATTAGACTCTCACATCACCTAAGACCTACCAGGAAATGTGTGGTGCAAGTCCTATGGCTAGAAATCATATGCGTAATTCTTCAACTTTAGGGTTTTGACTTACGCGTATGACTTTCTACGCGTAAAACTGTAAATTAAGTTTCATGACTTGATCTGTCTTAAAATGAACAAATGTGTTAAGAATGATGATATGATGATTTTGTTTGGGCTTGCTACGCAAACTTCAGAATCAAGGTCTTTGTAACTCTACGCATAGGGATCACCTTACGGCGTGAAAGTTACGCGTAAGAGAAATTTTACGCGTAGCGTGCATAGAGTTTTATGGGACTACTGGCGTATCACTTGAAGGATATGCCTAGCAGTGACTCTACTCATAAGGTTTACTCTTACGAGTAATCCTTACGCGTAAGGTTTTATACACCTGCGTAAGCTCTACGCATAAGGTCCTTTTCCCTGCGTAATATTTCTTACTGGCGTAAGTAGGATCCTACGCATAAGCTTACGTCTCTGGCGTATACCTCTCTGTTCTGCGCATAGCTACTATTCCTACGCGCCTTGATCGTAATAATGTCACTAACGGCAATAGTTTAATATGTTGTGTTAAATAAGTGATAACATAAACTTTAAAAATTAAAGTTAACTAACTCACGAAACTTATCACGACGACATTGGACTATTGAACAAACAAGTGACTTTGGACTCGTAATAATCTTTGACACTGTATATTCAATAATTAGACAATAAAAAACCTTCTGTTGACTAACATTATGTCTTTCGATATGTTGGTTCTTTTGGCTAATGTTATTTTAGATCACGACATGGCTGCTCAAATGAATGTGAATGCACCAGAAGTTCTCACAATTCTTTGACATCTTCCCTAATGGCTATCCGAGAAAGATTGGAAATAAAAACCTTCGGGTTGACTTTGAAACCCTCACACTCTGAATCTTCTGTTTGATTCTTTGTGGATATCTAAAGAATCATCCCTACGAACATGCTCTCATTACGCTACAATACGGAGATCTACATTCAACATTCTGAATTCAATGAAAGGATCAGAGGTCAAAGTCATTATTTGTGACTCTCAATCACAAACAAGTCACCATCACTCATCTGAACTTCGGGCATTCTTCTCATTCCAGAAATCATGCCAACCGACTTCTATGCCACACCTAATGAGGAGACAGTTTTACAATTCTTGATTGATATTGGCTATGATGAAGCTTCAGGAACTATCTCTAAGCATTCTCATGTGGAGCTTAAGAACATTCCTCAACCGTGGAGAACCCTCTACATCATCATCACCAAATCGGTCTCACGGTGCGTGGCAGTGTATAGGCATCCCAAGCTCATGGGACACCAAATCTTCGGTCATTAATCAACAAGAAGGACATCGAAATTGAAGCTCGATATGGGATGACATGATGGAAATTTCTCAAAAGCTTGGCTCAAATTTCCTATGATACCAAAGCTGTTGATCCGAGCACTTGGACTTCATCACGATATGCCCGAAACTCAATGACCCATAATCCGCGACATGTTGGTAGAACCCATCTTATAAGTCGAGAATCAAGGAATGATCAACGAAGAAGCGAGTCGTATTGCACGATCACCTATGTCTAATGAAATATGTGGAAACGTAAAGGGGGGTGAATAGGTTACCGTTTAAAAACTTTAGATCTTTAGTATCAAATCGCTTATGAAGCTTGTTTTAATATGAAAGTTCCAATTATTGTTTGTGACTAATGTAAAGCATAGTAAAGCATGTTGTCACACAAGCATTAACATCAAACCACATCACAAGCAATAGTATAGTGCAACTATAAAAGTAAAGAGATAAAAAAGGAAAGTGCAAACCCGAACGATGATTTATAGTGGTTCGGTCCGCGAGATCTCCTTTCGCCCTACTCCCTCCACGGTACCCAACTCGAGATTTACTTCACTAAATCAACAAGATCCCTTCTCGGCGGAGAAAACCTTACAATCGTTAAACACACTTTTTCCGGTACAAAGCTAAATACCGGGTTCTAGTTCGAGGTAGAACCAACCTAATGTCACCTATACAATATTTCCGACACTAAGCTAGATGTCGAGTTCTTTTACAAGGGTACAACCACTCCCAATATGTTTTATGGCCCAACATAATAAACCTTGTGTTTTATGGCACAAACACATAAACCATCTAATCTAGTTTGGTGAAAGTGTTGTTTTGATGCAATGATGTTTACACTAATGATCCATGACACAAATGTCTAATGGATATGAATAACTACTTCTAAATGATCTTTCATTGATAGGAAGCCTTCATGATGAAGATCACAAGTTCCCTAAACTTGTTGTGATAGATCTTTAGCTTGTGGTGAGTGGGGATGGCTAGATCTCCAAGCTTTCCTTGGTTGATCAAGATGTAGAGTATGCTTACAACAA
Organism: Chrysanthemum makinoi; assembly: GCA_910596185.1. Classification (NCBI taxonomy): domain Eukaryota; kingdom Viridiplantae; phylum Streptophyta; class Magnoliopsida; order Asterales; family Asteraceae; genus Chrysanthemum; species Chrysanthemum makinoi. The sequence continues at coordinate 9,624,684 of OU343225.1, read as the reverse complement.
AGATGAATGTTAGAAGCATTATGATCATGTGATGGTGAGGGTGATTAATGTATGTTTCTACATTGTTATCTACAGATCTAAATGATGCAAGAAGGTAGAGAGAAAGTGTGTTGAAGGGATGATTAAACAACTTGGTTTGGCTTGATATTTATAGCCAAAATGGGCCGGGCGTCCACGGACCCGCGGAACTCTCAAAAGGGTTCCCCCCGTATACCATTTTGGTGCAGTGGGTGCTGACACAAGATTACCAAAATCTTTCCAAGTCAACAAATTCATCCAAGATTGTGTAAGCTATGTAGAGTTCAAATCTAAACAAAATATTCTATGAAATCTTCTAAAGATTACAAGGATGATGCATGCCATGATGTAATATGTATTTCCATTTTAGATTAAAAAGTTTATCAAAGTAAACTTGTAAAATGTATTATGTAACTAGTTAATAAAATGTCTAGTTACCTTTTGAAATACTTGTGAATGCAAAATGTAAAATGAGGTTGTAAATAGAATGGTTAACCTATTAAAATACTTAGTGACTCTAAACATATTTTAAACATTCTAAATGATTTGTTAATGGGTTTGATCATAATGCCACATAACAAACATGTAAGAACTTGTGTTGTAACATACGAGGACTTGAGACATCGAGAGAAGTTGAATGTATGTTGAGACAAAGTGTGATTACAAGTAACTTGTACATTTTACGTTATGTATTACAAGTTACATGTTTGTCATCAATCAAAACAAGCGAGGCGTATAGATTAAATATCATAATATTTGCACTAACAATCTCCCCTTTTTTGATGATGACAAATATATGTAGCGTAATATAAAGTAAAATGTAAAGGTTACTTTATCCTACTACCTTTACATTACCTTCTCGTTTACACTCTTCTCCCCTTTTGTCGAAAACAAAAGGCGTGTCCTGAGTTTAACTTCATTTCTCCCCAAAAGGCGAGCTTGCATCATCCCTAGTGAAGTTAAATCGTCTACTTCAATCCGTCCCTTGTTTGGTAGCGGATCCATGGATCAAATAAAGAGGCTTAACCTACATCAAGGTTAGTTTTATGCAACAAAAATTATGAGAAATATATGAAAAAGAAAAAGGCATAGCAATGTTAGCCTATTTTTTCCATTTTTTTAACTTTTATCGAAGCACAAATGCTTGTTGAAAAGTGAGAATGATGCTAAATGCGTGCATGCTCCCCTTGACAGTTGCTCCCCCTTGTTTGGCGTCGAGGGTATGATTAAAACCTAAAAACAAATATTAGTGCAAAACTATATTAGTCATTGGACGAGTAAGTGTTATACAACAAAGTGTGTATAAGATGCATTGATAAATTCTTGGCGGAGCTCCCTTGCTCTAGGGCGTCAAGATGAACCTTCAAAATAAATATTAGTATAATAGAAGCTTTGTCTTTAGACAAATATGTCATATACAAACAAGTGTATAGACGATGCAATATGAGTGCTTAAAGGATATTCCTCCTTGTTAGAGGGTGTCAAGAAGCACCTAAAATAAGAAAAATAATTGATGCAAACTTCATCCTTAGATGAGTAAGTTATATACAATCGAGTGTATATAATGATGAACCTACAATGAAAAACATTAGTGCAATATATTTCATCTTTTCACAAAGAAAAATAAGATGTATATATGTGATAAATGATATAATCAAAGATCTCATGAAGTGTAGTCTCCTAATTACAATCATAAGAAAAGTGAGAATATAATATGATAAAGTCCTACAAAATAGTTCCTAGAAAGAAGATATGAAGTCTCCCATCGGGTGTGCCACTAGTGGTGCTAGTGTTGGTGTCGGTTTACTAGTAGGATTCATGTGGTGATGGTAGATGACTCGAGATTTACAAAAGTAAGTTTTCGCTAATCCATGGTGGTGATGATTAGTGAAAGTGGTGATGGAAGGTGGTGGTGATTAGGTAGGAAGCTATTAAGGAGTTAGAAACTCATATGTATAGCAAATATAAAAATATGGACTCATGCAATCCTTTCGTCATGTAAAGTGACCAAAGCTAAGAAAAAATATGAATGGACATTGCATTTCAATGATGCATAAGGGTTATGATTTGAATGATTTATTGATGCTAACAACCTATTGTTTTGAGCAAGTTCTCATATGCTTCAACCCAAGTAATCAATAATCGTTCTATCTAAGAATATACAAAAGTGATAACATGAAGATAAATTTGTTCATTGATTGACACGAATTATAAAAATGACATATTCTAGGTGACAATGGGAAATGTAGTATTAGCATGGTTTTGACCGACATGGATGATTATCACTTTGAAAAGAAGTGAAGACAATATGGAAAATACTAATGATAATAATGGGTACCTATATGAGGATGAGAATGACATCATATAAGTGAGAGTTGGATGAACCAACGTGTTGGAAATGGCTGTTTTGATTAATATATCGTTTACCTTGACAATGACATGCATGATATATGTCAAGCGAGAAAGGATAAGATCCTATGATGGTGTTCTAGATAGTGAAGTTGTAAGGTGCTAGGTTAAGGAAAATCCTAGATTAGTTGATTGTGGAGATGAAGAAGTTTGTAAAACACATGATGTGTTTTTCACTTGATGAGGTATTGGTGCAAACTTGTGATATAAGGTTAAAAGGTTGAACTAGTTGTGGTTTAGTGAACCGGTTTTAGCTAAGTGGTGTTTACCTATGTGTTGGTATTTTAGAGTCTAAGAGACATAAAATTTGACAAAAGACAATTATGTGAATGGATTTCTCTCCCCTTAATGGTGGACATCAACATAATGTTTAATGTATCAAATAAGGAATGACAACAAAGTGTTTAGGAGGTTATTGGGTTAGAAAGAGATGAGCTTAGTGATGTTTTTCAGGATGATGGTTAGCATACAATGAACTTCATCCTTAAAGTCACGTACCTCTTCTCGATTAATCGAATGATCGTATGATGATCCATGTGGTTTCCTAATAGGAAGTGAAGAGGATTAGAGTATTGTTATAACTAAATAATGATGGAGTTGATTTTTGGAAAGCGGAAGCAAAAATGAGATTTGGAAAGAGGTCGGTTGAAAGACAAAAATGCAAAGCCAACCCTATAGAACTTAATTCTATATGCTTTTAAACTATATGCAAGTGTAGGAGTCCCATAAAGCATAGGATTAATCTACGTAGCAATAAAGGGGATTATGCAAAATGAGCATATAAAAGTTAGAACCAAGTGAGATAACAAATAATTTGTTATCAACCTACAAAACAAATTTGTTAGTGACAAAAGATGTTAACATGATAGAAATCAAATGATAACATATTATATAAGCAAAAACAACACATTGCACTTAGTAGACAAGAAATCACCACACAAGATAGCATCAAAACAATCATATTATGCAAGAATACAACTTTATTCAAGACATTTCATTTTGAGATTGTTTGTCATTAGACTAGACACTTAAGCATAATTGGATATACAATAATCTATGTGATTAATTTGTAAGATAAAAAGGCTTCTAAAAGTTTGTCATACCAAAAGCACTTTGACATTATATATATGTGCACGTAGCAAACAAATAATGTGACAAGCAAAAGAAACAAGATGAAAGATCATGCAAGCCATGTTTAAGACATACAATTTGGAGCATGTATCATTTGGATCGTACTACACATAGATATAATGAATGCAAACTAATAGCTTTCAAACACAAATATATCATATCCGTGTCAAAATGACATATTATGAGTTCATAAGTAACATGTTAAGCATGCTAAAAATAATTCAAAGCGTAAGTATCATGCAAATAAAGTTTAGGTTTAAGCGTTTAGTAGCATGAAACAAGAATACAAGCATTATAAAGATAAAACCGTACTAAGGTTTACACATTTGACTAGTTATCAAACACTAAGATAATGTCAAATCAACTTATCGTATCAAACAAGAACATGTAATCAACACATGTAAGTGCAATGCAAGTGGTTTTAAAGAAAAAGTCATATATACTACTTGTTTGATTAGTATTCCTAAAGTGAGGCAAACTATCAATGTTTTAACACTTACTTTAGGCAAGTATAGGAAAACAGATTTTCAAGTTGGAGAATGAATATGAGACTATTACTAGCGGTGCTCAATTAAGGCTAAACCACGACCATTTTTACAGGTGATTCCACATACCCAACTTCTCTTCAGGAAGCAATTCAACCGTTAGGTCAAATTGAGTTTCTAGTGCAATATGTTCTCAGGTAGTCATTCTCATGTTAGAAAATGGGAATTCCTACTTTTGCCTATTAAAGTGCATAAAAGATGATAGTTTACCAATACTTGGCTTAATGTGACACAACTAATATGCAATATAACTAAGGTGATGAAGATGTCATGTTATACACATGAATTTTAACAATGGTGTGTTGATAAACAATATGTTTTAATCTTGTGTTTAGAATCTAAGGTTGTTTAAATTACAAACTAATTGTATGATCTAATGGATGACATCTTTTATGTTGTGGAAATATTGTGGGATATGATGGGTTACTAAGAGCGTTCTCAAGAGCTCTTTGGAATATTACTTAACAAGAGTCTAAGTGAGGTTACCAACTTCAATAGATCTTATGTATGCTCTAAAGATGTGTAGTTTTAACAGCGGATGTGCACTTTCGGTTTGAGAACAAAGGTTAGGTTATGATGTGCGCTTGAAGGAAAAAGATATAAATAGTATCTTTCAACAAATGAGATTATCCCATGGGATAAAGTTATCATGCTTGTGAAAACAAGTATGACAAGATGAGTGGATATGCTAGTTCATAGAGACTTTGTAGATGTTTGTTTCAAGATCATTTT
>OU343225.1:9584775-9619749 GCA_910596185.1 Chrysanthemum makinoi | reverse complement strand
ATAACATCACGTACATTTCATATGGACTAAGATTAGTCTACATTTCATTGACATCATTTGCATCATGATAATTCATTCATGACATTTTCATTTCACTTTAAACGCGTAATTTTTATATTAAATAAACTTTATCGCGTGAGTTATTATTTTAACATTTAATCTGTTACTTTCAAAAATGATCCCGATGTATTTTTAAACTTACATTTAATTTATAAAAACTATATTTTTAGTTTTCCTAGTGTTTCAAATTTATTTGGTATATAAATCGTTAAAGTTAAATTATTACGTCGTTTTTCTTAAAAATTGTACGATAATTATTTTATCACCCAAATTCACAAGGAATGTAATTTTACAATTTTTATTATATCATTACATTCTATTTTGACCTATTAAAAACTTACTTGTACCAAAAATCTACCATTTACCTTTACAAGTTACATTTTCCTACATAGTACTTACACTTTCTTACAAATTGCTACAAGTAATTACATAATACAAAATAAAAAAAAAAAAAAAAAAGATATCCTTGTGAGACATAATCCCAAAAATCCGGTCCTAGTGGTAGTAATAAATGTCTAGGTGAAAATTTTCTTTGATTTCATACATCTACACTCCAAGTTACCAAAAATTCAACTCATTCATTCATTCCAAAAGTTTCAAGTCTAGAAAAGTTATTTATTCTCTCTTGCTTCATCCTCAAAACCGGTTATACATCAAGGATTCAAGGGGATCAAAATTTTTGCTTGATCAAGTGTTTAAACAATCTAGTTTATATCCTTTTTATGGTTTTGAAATAAAAACCAAGGATATTTAAGTTTAATCCTTGTTACTTTCACCTCATCACTATCACTTGTAAGCATATTTTCATCATTTTCATGTTTCCTCTTCATTTTCATAAGTTTCTTTTCATTTTTGGAGCTTATATGCATGTTATGTGATTTATACCATTTATTTCATGATTTTAAAGTTATATATACAATATGGTCATCCTATAATTATTCCCATGGTATTCTTTGGTCTTGATGGTGATTAGGAACCCATGACACCCTAAGAAGGTGTATGGTAGGATTAGATTAGTTTTGGAGTTGATTTGAAGGGATTAGAATAGGTTTTGTCCGAGAAAAACTATTTTCGATAACTATATTTTGTGTTCTGTCCTTAATCCGAATTTCTGGAAAAACCCACTGATGGTACGAAAGTTTGACCTTGATTTTTGGAAAATATACTTAAAAACGAATCCGTGGCGCTTGAAGCGGATAAAACGGACTTATAACGAAGTCGTGGTGAATTTTACAAGTTTGACGACGAAATATATTTTTTTCTGAAAATTTCAGCAACATGTTTTTACTTTAATCGAGTCAAAAACGAGCCTTAAGCTTCACAAATTATTTCGACTTCTCAAAAATATATTAGTTTACTTCAATACGAAGCTAAGGACATATTAAACGTAGAAAATGGATTTGAAACGACAAAGATATGCACTTTTCATAAACTTGCCGTAACTAATTTTCTGCACACAATTAGCCAAAAACCACCATCTTTACCCCTTATTATCTTTATGTTCGAGACCTTTTGGACGAAAACTCCTGAACTGAAACTTTTAGATATCGATACAAACTTTCCAAAACAGTCGAGTTCGTTCTCTAACGATCGACGTACACCATTTTACGACTAGTTTTCCAAAGCCATTTTTGGTAATTTCATGATTTTTCCGACGACATTGTTTTGCGACGAGAAGTGGTAATTTCACCAAAAATCATTATAAAACCATTATAGGATGACATTTTAATGTAAAAACATGTAAAGTCATTTTTGAAGGGTCAAGACGTCAAAAGAGTATTTCTCGACGACGAGTAATATTTTCAAAACTCGTAAATGGTATAAATAACATACGAAATGCATGCATAACATTACATTGCAACTCATATCAGATCATATCATTGGTATTAGGTACCGGATAACGCATCACATTATACCTCAGTGTACTCACTCTTGTCATTTCGTCAGTTTACCATGTGAGTTTTCATAGCCCCACTTTTAATTGTTTTATACTACTTTCGGGGGAGATACATGCTCAAACTATTTTTCACAAGTACTTTAGATTTTTAAGGCTAAAATCTATCATGATTTCCATTGTTTCTAAATCAAAGGTTATACTATATAAATTGTTCTTGTTTGCGTGCTACGGTACTACGTCGTATAACGTTCTAAATCAGTTGACTACTGATAAATTGAGTTAAGTACTATGGATTATGTGCTATTGTTCTACGTCGAGTTAAGTGCTATTGATTAAGTGCTATCGTTCTACGTCGAGTTAGGTACTATGGTGAATTCATTTGAAATCATATGTTTGGAACATAAACTATACATATTCTGGCAGTGGATTGTGAACACACAGGTTGCAAGTTTTGTATGGGCGGGACTTGGAACTGAGTGGATTTACAATGCCTTTGCTGCATAAACGATTTCGATACATTGAGTCATGTACTATTTTTGTGAATTCATTTGACATCATATGTTTGGAACATAAACTATACACATTCCGGCAGTGGGTTGTGAACACACAGGTTGCAAGTTTTGTATGGGCGGGACTTGGAACTGAGTGGATTTACAATGCCTTTGCTACATAATCGATTTTGATAGTCTTTACATTTCAACGATTTACAATGCCTTTGCGGCATAAACGATTTCGAAAGGCTTTACATTTCAATTCAAACTCTATGAACTCACTCAACCTTTGTGTTGACACTTTTAGCATGTTTTATCTCAGGTATATAAGGCATTCACTTCATGGCATGCATTTGGACACCTCATGGAGTCGTGGTGACGACGCGTCTCACTTGGGTTTTACATACTTTAAAACATCGTTTGAATTGTAACAACTTATTTCCGTACAAGATGATTTTCAATTGGGACCTATCTTTGTAAACTCTGATTATTTTATTAAATCAAACGATGTGTTTTCCAAACGACACTTTAGGTCGTTCAATATAATTGTGATTGTGATGCTTTGACAGTCAATCCCCGAGAATTCCATTCATTGCGCAAAACAGGTAATTTGGGGGTGTGACAGATTGGCATCGAGCTTGATTATAGAGAACTAGGTTGCATCATTGACCCTAGACTATAACTACATTATCATAGCATCTCATCATTTCATCATAAGTGCATGTTCACTTTGCATGCGATTTATACGTACATTTTTCGAGTTATTCACTTTCATTTCACATCGATTGTCACATGGATGCCCTTAAATACCCATCCCATTATCCTTCCCCATACTCTAACGTGGAGAATTCCTTGTCATTCCCTATCACAGTTTTTATATCAGCTGATTCATCACCGATAACGTCGAATGCCGAGATGAACTTTAAATAGGGCGAAGTCGCTCTCACTCCTTTGTTTCACTACTAACATGTCGAGTTACACGTTATTCACACTTAGCCACTAAACCATCATACATTTGAAGCACTTACAACACCTCATAACCCATCTTTTCGGAACCCGTCGATTATTTTGAAATAACCTCAAATCTACCATTTCTTATCACATTTCTTTGGAGCGTTTATTATTAACATCGGATTTTGCTACGTCTCACATTTCCTCTTGTTTTGAAGAAGATATGGCGCCGAAGAAAGCTACACCAGGATGACTCAAGCGGAAATTCAAAAGTTGGTAAGGGATGGTGTAGCCGAGGCATTAAGGATTGAAAGGGAACAGTGGGCTACCGCGAGGTCAGCTGGTTCTTCGCTCGCTGAAGCCGCTAGGCTTGCTGCTATCACTGGAAATGCAGAGGACCCGGAGTTAAGAGCTGTTCTTACAAGGATTTCAAGAGTGGAGCTCCCACTAAGTTTCGAGGTACCGGGGGAGCTACAGCCATGGTTCGATGGTTTGAAAAATTGGAATCGGTGTTTTTGCTTTGTAACTGTCCGGATGACAGTAAGGTTATGTTTGCTACGAGCACATTACTCGATGGAGCATTGTCTTGGTGGAATTCTTATGCTCAACCGATTGGAATGGAGAATGCTTTCAAGCTTACTTGGGAGGAATTCAAGGGTTTGGTGACTAAGAAATTTTGTCCTCGAACGGAAGTGAAAAAGTTGGAGACGGAGTTCTATGAACTAAAAACTATTGGGTATGATATCGACACTTATATTCGGAGATTCCAAGAATTGGCCGTGTTATGCCCATCTATGGTTTCAGATAATGAGAAGCTACTGGAGGCTTTCATTGAAGGACTTCCCGAAGTTATTCAAGGAGATGTGATTTCTTCTGACCCGCAAACGATTGAGGAAGCTATTCGATTGACTCAAAAGCTCATGGCCCAGGTAGTGAAGAGAGGCAAGTACATCAACACCAACCAAAACAACAATAACCCCAACAACTGCAACAATTACAACCATAACCAAAACAACAACAACGATAACCAAACCAACAACAACAAAAGAAAGTGGGAAGACGACCAAGGAGGTTATAACAACAACAACCAAAACTATAACACAAACCATCACCAACAACATAATAGAAGACAAGAAGTCGCCAGGGTCTATGTTGCTGCACCAACCAGGGGAAGAGCTTATGCAGGAAACTTACCACGATGCCGCCAATGCACGCTACATCATAATGGTCCATGTGGTATATGCTTTATCTGTCACAAAGTAGGACACCTTGCTAAGGACTGTAAGGGCAAGACCATAGTTACGTGCTTCGGATGTGGGGAACAAGGACACTATCGGAACCAATGTCCTCAAAACCAAGGTCAACAAGTCGAAGGTGCTCATGGGAATGTATATATGTTAGAAGGAACTCGTCAAGGTATCAACGACGCGAAAGACTGAAGAAGTTCGGAAACTAACAGTTTTATTTCTCCTTATGTACTATGTCGTACTAAGTTTATGTTTTCCATCGTACCCGAATCTTTATAACCTAAGATGTACTACTTTTGCTGAACCACTCGTTGTAAAATATTCTCATCTATCGTACTTTATTTTCTTTCCGATTTGTTATCATTTACGAGGATTTTAATTCTTTTTACTTCAACTATCATTTTAACGACACTTCTCCATGTCTTCTCTCCTCGATGTTCATCACAATTTTAACAACAGTTGACCCAACACCAAACACACATATGAGTCGATTAGTCCAAGCATTGCATAGTTACTCCTAAATTATACATAGCCTGATCACCTATGTCTAATTCAGGAAGAATCATGCAATGAAGGGAGTAGTAGGCTTATATGTGTAAGCAATTCCATAATCGAGCCAAATTTTCAAAAGAATTTTCTTCAAACCACTTGTTTCCAGTTTGATCCGCGTGACAGTTCTTGTTTGATGAGTTGCAAAGATCGAGCTAGAAACAAGTTGTTACCCAAACCGATTTAGCCTAATCTCATGACAGTTCTTGTTTGATGAGTTGTGAGATTAAGTAAAATCGGTTACCAAAAAGTCTTTGAGGGTTTTGCTCGGGAATGGGAAAGTTTGCCACATCAAACCCTAAACCCGATAGACTAACACGAACTGAATTCAGGGACTGAATTCCTTTTTGGATGGGCGAATGTGACAACCCGTACTTTCAGGTCATTTCTTGACACAATTTATGCCTCATTATTTCAACATTTATCGTAAACTTGGTTTACGTGTTCCAAATTCGCGTAACCTTTATGGTTTAGCGGCGAATTCATGATCATAACATCACGTACATTTCATATGGACTAAGATTAGTCTACATTTCATTGACATCATTTGCATCATGATAATTCATTCATGACATTTTCATTTCACTTTAAACGCGTAATTTTTATATTAAATAAACTTTATCGCGTGAGTTATTATTTTAACATTTAATCCATTACTTTCAAAAATGATCCCGATGTATTTTTAAACTTACATTTAATTTATAAAAACTATATTTTTAGTTTTCCTAGTGTTTCAAATTTATTTGGTATATAAATCGTTAAAGTTAAATTATTACGTCGTTTTTCTTAAAAATTGTACGATAATTATTTTATCACTCAAAATTCACAAGGAATGTATTTTTACAATTTTTATTATATCATTACATTCTATTTTGACCTATTAAAAACTTACTTGTACCAAAAATCTACCATTTACCTTTACAAGTTACATTTTCCTACATAGTACTTACACTTTCTTACAAATTGCTACAAGTAATTACATAATACAAAAAAAAAAAAAAAAAAGATATCCTTGTGAGACATAATCCCAAAAATCCGGTCCTAGTGGTAGTAATAAATGTCTAGGTGAAAATTTTCTTTGATTTCATACATCTACACTCCAAGTTACCAAAAATTCAACTCATTCATTCATTCCAAAAGTTTCAAGTCTAGAAAAGTTATTTATTCTCTCTTGCTTCATCCTCAAAACCGGTTATACATCAAGGATTCAAGGGGATCAAAATTTTTGCTTGATCAAGTGTTTAAACAATCTAGTTTATATCCTTTTTATGGTTTTGAAATAAAAACCAAGGATATTTAAGTTTAATCCTTGTTACTTTCACCTCATCACTATCACTTGTAAGCATATTTTCATCATTTTCATGTTTCCTCTTCATTTTCATAAGTTTCTTTTCATTTTTGGAGCTTATATGCATGTTATGTGATTTATACCATTTATTTCATGATTTTAAAGTTATATATACAATATGGTCATCCTATAATTATTCCCATGGTATTCTTTGGTCTTGATGGTGATTAGGAACCCATGACACCCTAAGAAGGTGTATGGTAGGATTAGATTAGTTTTGGAGTTGATTTGAAGGGATTAGAATAGGTTTTGTCCGAGAAAAACTATTTTCGATAACTATATTTTGTGTTCTGTCCTTAATCCGAATTTCTGGAAAAACCCACTGATGGTACGAAAGTTTGGCCTTGATTTTTGGAAAATATACTTAAAAACGAATCCGTGGCCGCTTGAACGGAATAAAACGGACTTATAACGAAGTCGTGGTGAATTTTTAAAGTTGACGACGAAATATATATGTTTTCTGAAAATTTCAGCAACATGTTTTTACTTTAATCGAGTCAAAAACGAGCCTTAAGCTTCACAAATTATTTCGACTTCTCAAAAATATATTAGTTTACTTCAATACGAAGCTAAGGACATATTAAACGTAGAAAATGGATTTGAAACGACAAAGATATGCACTTTTTCATAAACTTGCCGTAACTAATTTTCTGCACACAATTAGCCAAAACCACCATCTTTACCCCTTATTATCTTTATGTTCGAGACCTTTTGGACGAAAACTCCTGAACTGAAACTTTTAGATATCGATACAAACTTTCCAAAACAGTCGAGTTCGTTCTCTAACGATCGACGTACACCATTTTACGACTAGTTTTCCAAAGCCATTTTTGGTAATTTCATGATTTTTCCGACGACATTGTTTTGCGACGAGAAGTGGTAATTTCACCAAAAATCATTATAAAACCATTATAGGATGACATTTTAATGTAAAAACATGTAAAGTCATTTTTGAAGGGTCAAGTCGTCAAAAGAGTATTTCAGACGCAGTAATATTTTCAAAACTCGTAAATGGTATAAATAACATACGAAATGCATGCATAACATTACATTGCAACTCATATCAGATCATATCATTGGTATTAGGTACCGGATAACGCATCACATTATACCTCAGTGTACTCACTCTTGTCATTTCGTCAGTTTACCATGTGAGTTTTCATAGCCCCACTTTTAATTGTTTTATACTACTTTCGGGGGAGATACATGCTCAAACTATTTTTCACAAGTACTTTAGATTTTTAAGGCTAAAATCTATCATGATTTCCATTGTTTCTAAATCAAAGGTTATACTATATAAATTGTTCTTGTTTGCGTGCTACTGTACTACGTCGTATAACGTTCTAAATCAGTTGACTACTGATAAATTGAGTTAAGTACTATGGATTATGTGCTATTGTTCTACGTCGAGTTAAGTGCTATTGATTAAGTGCTATCGTTCTACGTCGAGTTAGGTACTATGGTGAATTCATTTGAAATCATATGTTTGGAACATAAACTATACATATTCTGGCAGTGGATTGTGAACACACAGGTTGCAAGTTTTGTATGGGCGGGACTTGGAACTGAGTGGATTTACAATGCCTTTGCTGCATAAACGATTTCGATACATTGAGTCATGTACTATTTTTGTGAATTCATTTGACATCATATGTTTGGAACATAAACTATACACATTTCGGCAGTGGGTTGTGAACACACAGGTTGCAAGTTTTGTATGGGCGGGACTTGGAACTGAGTGGATTTACAATGCCTTTGCTACATAATCGATTTTGATAGTCTTTACATTTCAACGATTTACAATGCCTTTGCGGCATAAACGATTTCGAAAGGCTTTACATTTCAATTCAAACTCTATGAACTCACTCAACCTTTGTGTTGACACTTTTAGCATGTTTTATCTCAGGTATATAAGGCATTCACTTCATGGCATGCATTTGGACACCTCATGGAGTCGTGGTGACGACGCGTCTCACTTGGGTTTTACATACTTTAAAACATCGTTTGAATTGTAACAACTTATTTCCGCACAAGATGATTTTCAATTGGGACCTATCTTTGTAAACTCTGATTATTTTATTAAATCAAACGATGTGTTTTCCAAACGACACTTTAGGTCGTTCAATATAACTGTGATTGTGATGCTATGACAGTCAATCCCCAGGAATTCCATTCCGCTGCAAAACAGGTAATTTGGGGGTGTGACAAATTGCAATACATCTCAACATTGCTACTATATCCAAAATGACGTACCCTCCTTTGTTGGAATAGAGTTGTGTGTTAGGATGTAAAGTCTATATTATAAACGGGATGAAGATAAAGAAGAATTCTGTCACGTCAATGCAAATATTATAAAAAAAAAGTCGCAACAAACCCTTAAAGAAGAGGGCGACAACATTCATGAACTTACAAGCAAGGTCGATGAAGTGGATACTAGTTCTTCCTCTTCATTTTTACACATATAGAGGAAAATTTATAAAGTTGAGAAACTAGTTATTGACATTTAAGATGCAAAACATTGATAACCTGCAGCACTAATGACTAAACAGTCTACACGCCCCACCTGAAAACAATATGTAAAAGGCAATGCTAAGCTTATGCTCCACACTGACTTAGCAGCCCGCTTGTTAGATATTGTGACTTCACCTCCTAAGGGTAGTTTAGTAATTTTGGTCTAAAGGGTATTTTGGAAGAATCTAGAAATGGAGATACTTAAGAAGAATTATCTAGAGATTAGTAGAAATTATATTATGAAATATCTAGGATATTTAGGTTAGAAGCTTCTAGAATCATATTAGCCATTAGTATAAATAAGGGCTAATTCTTTTCATTTGTACACAACACTCATCTTGTATCCTTTGATTTGTAATACAAGAAACTTTTGTCGGATCTCCTTTTGTTTTGCTACTGATTATTCTCGATTATTCTCCCCTGATCCTAACAAATTGGTATCAGAGCTAACCGATCGTGGTTGAAGCAAGCTTCTGGTTGATTTTCAAGATTCAATATCTTGATATCATTTTGGATCTGTTCTTCGTTTTGGTGTTTGGTGTTTGCTGTTCGATCGGGTTTGAAGGTAGGAGAAATCAAGATCAGAATTTGTGTTGTGGAAGATCAGAATTTGTATCGTGGGAGGTTAGAGAACATTAGTAAACTTTAGAAAACCCCTTGTTGGATAAAAATGTCCTCTCAGCCATCATCATCGGTTAGTGTTGTTGAGAAGTTCAATGGCAAAAGCAACTTCAGTTTATGGCGAATTAAAATTTGAGCCTTATTGAAACAACAAGGTATTTGGGCACCTCTAGCCGGCCCCAAACCGGCTGATATGACGGATGCAAAATATGCCTCACAAGATGAAAAGGCCCATTCCACTATTTTGCTATCTTTATCGGATGAGGTTCTTTGCGAGGTTGCGGATGAAGAAACGGCTTCCGGTGTGTGGAAGAAGTTAGAAAAGCTTTATATGACAAAGTCGTTGACGAATAAGTTGTTATTGAAGCAACGTTTGTTTTCGCTTCGAATGAGAGAAGGTTCATCATTAAAAGATCATCTCGATGCATTGAACTCGATCTTGATGGACTTGAAAAATGTTGATGTCAAGATTGATGATGAAGATGTTGCTCTTATTCTTCTAGTATCGTTGCCTCCCTCGTTTGAGAACTTTTTGAACTCTTTCGTTGTTGGAAAAGACACTATCACATTAGAAAATGTTCGATCCGGTTTGCATTCCCGAGAGCTTCGTCATCAAGCATCAGAAACTTTGGAAGATCAACCTGTCGGCTTATCAACTACAAGTCGTGATAGGGGTCAATATCGATTTGAAAAGGGTAAAGATAAAGGTGGAGCATCATCACGTTCTCGAGGTCCCAATCCTCGAGATATTTGTAATTATTGCAAAGAGGAAGGCCATTGGAAGTACAATTGTCCTAAACTTAAGGAAAAATGTCAGGTAGCGACCGTTGCTAAAGACGACTCGGGTTCAGATTGTGAGGTACTTTGAATGTTTGACCGTAATCCTTATTATATAAGTGGGTCATTAGAATTTGAATTTGAAGATAGATTTGGTGTTTGAAGACTTGGTTATAATTAGGTCGTTTGAATTTTGTTCAATCGTTTGGAATTTGTCAGCTTGGAAATTTGGATCTTCGTTTGTCAGGCTTTTGAAGTTTGTTGCCTGAATTTGATTGTCGCTGGTGAAGATCGTTTGAGCCGATTGGTTTGTTCGGTTAGCCGTTTTGAATTTTTCGGCTAACATTTGATTGTTCGTTGTGAAGTTATCGGCATTTGTTTTGGATCGATTTTGTTTCGGATAGCTTTTGGGAATCGATTGTTTGATTTGAAATTGGCTAGTATCTCTAGCCTTTGGAACTTGGAATTAGATATGGTGTTACTTAGGAGTTGAACTCAAGGTGGAGATTGTTAGATATTGTGACTTCACCTCCTAAGGGTAGTTTAGTAATTTTGGCCTAAAGGGTATTTTGGAAGAATCTAGAAAAGGAGATACTTAAGAAGAATTATCTAGAGATTAGTAGAAATTATATTATGAAAAATATCTAGGATATTTAGGTTAGAAGCTTCTAGAATCATATTAGCCATTAGTATAAATAAGAGCTAATTCTTTTCATTTGTACACAACACTCATCTTGTATCCTTTGATTTGTAATACAAGAAACTCTTGTCTGATCTCCTTTTGTTTTGCTACTGATTATTCTCGATTATTCTCCCCTGATCCTAACACCGCTCAGGAGAGTCTCGGCCAAAACAGTCATAGAAAGTAAAGAAGTTATGCTACATTTCTCAATGAATCTTAGATTTCTCCGAAACCTATCTACATTTAACTATTTAAGTTACATGCCAACTTACTTCCATTAGTCCATTATAACTCCTCAATGGTTATAGTTTGTGCATTCATAACAACACGTCTTTCAAACTTCATGACTATGAGACGTCTGTACCATGTGAAACCTCAGTAGTTTTCATCATAGTTGGCTATATCTTTTTACATCCCCAGGCATTAGAAATCCTATTTCGATCACATATTATTATATTAACTTGATTCCGAAAATTCGTTCAATGTGCTATATACTAACCATATAACTCTACGTTCTAGTCATCATTTCAGTTAAGTTCATTCAACGTTATCACATTCTACAAGCAAGCTTCCTAACTTAAACAGTCACACAACAAATCACATCTTCAATTATTCATTATTCACTCAAATACTTAATCGTAACAACTTCATAACTAGATCATAACTTAGTTGAATTGAGTTCATTCATCGTTAACACATTTCACGCAGCAGACTTGCTAACTTAAGAATCACACAACTAATTACATATTCAATCATTACGCACTCGTATACTTAATAATCGCGAGAATAATAACCGTAACAACTTAGTTCAATTCCGCAAATCGGGCATTATTATTCGTCTAACGCCGACATCATCTCAGTTCATTTATATACCTAATCATAACTTAGCTCAATTCCGCAAATCGCGCGTATTATTCGTCTAACGCCGAAATCATCTCAGTTCATTTATATACCTAATCATAACTTAGTTCAATTATTCCGCAAATCACGCATATTATTCGTCCAACGCCGACATCATTTCAGTTGAGTTCGTTAATCTAATAATCACAAAATACTCATAACAACTTAGTTCCATTCCGCACATTGCGCATATCATTCGTCTAACGCACTACGTTTCCGACATCATTTCAGTTCATTCATATACTTTAATTCATAACTCTTCTTCACAATATACTTAATTGAATGAAATCACATAAATTATAACAACATTAGGTTACAAAAAAAAAAAGATGAGATGAGAATAAGACCGTAAGCATGTTCCGGAAGAGAAGGGATTCATGATTATTGAGTCCGATTGGAATCCACGTGATATCTCGATCAGATCAAGCTTTTTTATTAAAAAAAACGGTTTTTGATGATGATGGAGTATGAGGGATTAGTGAATGATAATGATATTGTTATGGTGAGAATCTGATTTTTGTATCAAATGAAGGAAGAAGTGTTTGTTTGTGTGTGTGTGTGAGTTGTAAATTGTTGCGAAGATGGAGGACCTACACGCAAAGAAGGAATAAAGTTAAATTAAAGAAAGATGATGTAAAGGCTAATCACAGTCTACCACGATTATATCTATCACATCAGCTTTTTCTCTGCGGAGACTATCAGATGAATGATGCTATAGTTATTTGTTCATTGTGTTGTTCCGAGTTAAATAATATCATGAATGTAGGAATATTAGTTTTGAAGTAAGGTGTAGACATTAAATAAGTTGTTTGGGTTTATTTATGTGATTTGACTAGTCTTTGATACAAAATGCATTTACTCAACTTTCAATCACATCATTTTCTACAAATTTGTTTTTCTAGACTTTTTAACCATAAATAGCAATAGATCAACTTGGGGTGCGTTTGGTTGACGGTTTTACCATGGGGTTTGAAAATTAAGGACTAAAACATTTGTTTGTTTTAAACCCCTTGATTAAAAATTGGTAGTGAGTCCCAAAAAGTACTGTTGTTTCAAATAACCACTAGCTCGGTGGGATTAGAAATATTTTTGTGAGACAAAATTCTGTCTCTCTTACTTTTTAATTTAAAAGTAATTAAAATAGGCCTTTTATTATATTTTTAATACAATATATTATTTTTTGTTACATCACTATATTAATATGTTTTCTCTCTCTTCATTAATTTTTATCAAATTCAAATTCAAATAATAATCCATAAACAAATCCAAATCCAAATCTTAAACCTATTTACAAACCAAATGAACCCGTGGTGATTCTATTTTACTTTGTTTATAGTTCAACTCTAACTAGATTGATCCATTCTAAGTTTAAACTAATAAAAATGCTAAATTTTTATAGTAGCTATTTCATAATTCTTCATTCAAATACCTGATTATAACAACTTCATCAACTATATCATCATAATTTGGTTCAATTTCGTAAATCGCGTGTATCATTCACATCATTTCAGTTCATTCTATCATATACGTATTTCATAATATATATTTAATTGAAATAAAATCTCATAAATTATAACAAAATTAGGTGAAAAAAAATAAAGATGAGATGAGAATAAGACCGTAAGCATTTTCATAAGAGAACGGATTCAATATCCACGTGATATCTCAATCTGATTCAAGTTTTTATAAAAAAAAAAACGGTTATATAACTAGCTAACTGACTAGAAGATGATCAATTCAGTTGAAACATGTTTTAGTTGGTTGATTTGATGGACATGAAGAAGAAGAAAAATAAGAAGAAGATGTTGTTTGTAGTTATGGTGTCAAATGAAATAAGTAAATAAAATGTGTGTGGTTTATGAATAGCTGTGAAAATGTGAAAGTAATTGTTGTTGACAATGACAATGGAGCTGTAGGGTACGAGCCGAATCATAGCATTAGCAGCTGCAATCCAAGAAAAACCTCGACACGATAACATAACTAGATTAATCTAAAATCTTAGACTTGAATAGCTAAAATATTTTGTCTAAAATATCTTAGATATTTAGTGAGAATAATCTAGAGATTATCTAGACATTAACCTATGTAAATATCTTAGATATTTGCATTATAACTTTCTAGAACTTGATTAGCCTTTAGTATAAATAGGGTGAATGACTCTCATTTGTAACTAAGAATTCTAGTACAATATATCAAGTATTCTCGATAAATCTGCAAGTGTTCATAACTAACCTCTTTCATACTTTTTGGCTTACTTAGTCATTGAAACTGAGTCACTAAGTGTCACATGGATGTTGCTTAGAGCATGGAGTATCACAACGAGGATCCCTCGTCACTCCAACGTGGCACCCTCGCCGGATCTCGCCGCCCACCGCCACCATACCATCTTCCTTCGCCACTCCAATGACACACTAGAAGACAAACACTTTTTGAATTAAAACGTTTGAATATTACCGTTTTAATTCAAACAGTTACCTTTTTTTTTTTTTTTTTCTTTTTCAAACCCAAATATTACCCCACCCACTCTATAAATAATACCCATATTTTACACAAAATTCACACTTGTCATTCAAAAATATATTATCTTCACCATCTCAATCCACAACCAAAAATGTCTCAAGATCCAAACGAGATGTCGTTTATGAATCTCCTCAACTCGTCTTCGTCAAACCCGTCCACCCCATCGTCCCAAAGCTCAAACACTTCTTCGCAAGTCGGATTTCTAGCTTTTCAATATCCAAGACAATCACCACCGCAATTCTATCCATCACAACAATCACCACCGCAATTCTATCCATCACAACCATCACAATCGCACTTCTATCCACCACAATCACAATACTATCCATCACAACCATCACCACCGCAATTCTACGCTTCACAGCAACATTAATTTGAATCACAATTCAAAGTACCTCAACCACCACCAACCGAAACACGTGAAGAACATCGTCAAGGAAAAAAACCGGCCAAAGCGCCAAAGAAAAAAAACAAGACCGTGGTGGATTTGGATGCGGACAACGAGGAGGAAGAGGAAGAATAGTCTCGAACCACAATT
Organism: Chrysanthemum makinoi; assembly: GCA_910596185.1. NCBI lineage: Eukaryota > Viridiplantae > Streptophyta > Magnoliopsida > Asterales > Asteraceae > Chrysanthemum > Chrysanthemum makinoi. The sequence continues at coordinate 9,604,657 of OU343225.1, read as the reverse complement.
CGTTGGACAAGCGAGGAAGAAAAATTTTTAGCCGAGTGTTGGGTCGAGGTTTCCGAAAACGCCACTATTGGTAATAAAACGTCGCTATCGGTAATGACCGACTAAACGATGCGTTTTGGACTCAGATTTGGGAGGACTTCAACGCTCGTAGTCCAGGGCCTACTCGTACAAAAAATATGTGCACGGGAAAAAGGACTCGGATAAACGGTGATTGCCAAAAGTTTAATGGTTTTTACAAGCATTTGCAGCGTAGATCCGGGAAAAATGATGTTGATCACATTGAGAATGCAAGACTTGCTTTCAAGTCTCAAACCGGGAAACAGTTTACTATGGTCCCGGCATGGAAGGTTTTGAGACAATATCCCAAATGGACGCGCCGGACGGGATCAATGAAGATAATATCGCCGAATTATTCGGCCGTGATCCAAGAGCTCGTCCCGCAGGCAAGCCTCGACCGGAAAAAAAATATAAATCCGTGGAGTCGTCAACGAGCACCGGGGGAGTCAATTGGATGCTATTACAGAAGCTTTAGCTCAAGAGTATAAACGTAAAGTTGACGGAGCTAAAGAAGTGTACGAGGCGGGGAGAGCGAAAGAAAATTCATTCCAAGAGTGTCGAGAATTGGTGTTTCTCATGCATGATATTGAGGGGTTGCCAGAGCCAAAAAGACCGATCCTCAAGAAGAAACAAGACGAATTGATAGCAAAATACTACAAGACGAACTAATGTTGTATTTTTTAAGTTTTGTATGATTTTTTTTATCGTATGTTTTTTTTATTTTTCATATGTTTTTTTTATTTATCTTTTTTTTTCGTATTGTAGTTGTATTTTTATTTAAATGAATGAAATGAAATTTATTTTGTTTGAAAAATATGGAAAAGAAATAAAATGAGGGTGGGGCCCAAATGAAGAGGTTTGAGTTAGTTGTGATTGGGGTGTATTTTTAGAAAAATGATTGTCATGCCTAAAACTTGTGCCTGAACTTATGCCTAACAATATGATTGGAACACATGCCAAATTGAAAGGTTGAGATGAAGAGATATAAAATGGCTATTACATGTGTCAATCTTTAAATGGATTAGGCATATTATTAGGCATATAAGTTAGTCTTCTCTATCATTGCTCGTATTTTTAAGTGAGTGTGCTGGAATGATGTAGAAGTGATGTGGCACAAGTGGGGCCCAAATGAAGAGAAATGGTGTGCCATGACACTCCATGCTCTTACACATATTCCAAAATATCTTGCAAGTATCACATCTTGGTTCATACTCAATGCATATGGTTTATCGAGTATAGCCCAAACTCTCAATATGTACTATACGTAAACATTTATCAATGCAAATATCTCTACTATATATAAAGAGAAAACCATTCTCCTAAAACTTAAAAACTTAAAAAATGAGTAAAGTTCAATTACTAAAATACCTTTAATTAAAAATGATACGGTAAGTGATAACAACATCTACCACTAAATTAATAGTATAAATATTGTTTAATCTTCAAACTTTTATTTTTTTTTTCGTTTAGAACCTATAGATTTTTTTTCCTCTTCTCGCAATTTAAACTCGTACATGTTATACCAAAGGTCACAACAAAACACAAGTTGACAAATATAATTATTTGTCCTCCACATGGCACACCCTCAAACTTCCGTCTCACTTTACTCTCACTCTCAAACACATACCAAATAACAATGCCTTCATTTCCGATCATCATCATCGCCTTCTTTACAATCCTCCTAATCCTAACTCACGGTAAAAAAAAAAGTAAAAAAAAAAGTTAACCAATTAATTACCTCTAATAATTAATTTACTACCTTTTTTTTACTAATCAATTAATTTTTTTTGTTACAGGCATTAACAGTGAGTTATTGCTAGAAGACAGTTATAGTGTAACGACGTTAATTGAGGGTGATAAGTTTGGTCTTAACCCTAACTCCGTCTTAACTGGATCATCTTCACATGATGACGTCATCGTTTTGGATTATGTTAGGAGTAGTGTTTTTACGGTGTCGTTTATACGCGGTGAAGGTATAATAAGTTTCGATATTATTTGGCGCGAAATGTTTTGGAGGACAAACGCTAACCGCAAGTAGCGTAGTGTTGCATTTTAAATTTTGTTTAATTTCTAATTAATTATATAAATGCAACTCAAAGAAGGGGTGAAATATAAACGTTATTGGGTATGTTTGGCGAAGATAGCGGTAGTGGAAAGTAGTAGTAAGTGGTAGGTGTTTCTTTTGATAAAGCGTTTAATAACATAACTGTATAGTCATATTAGTAAGTGGAAACGCTTGTTGCTCATATATGCTACTAGAAGTAACATTTTGATTTGGAGCGATTAGGAATAAGGGCTGAGCAGCGATCTAAAACCGACCCGACCCGAACCAACAAAACCGAAAACCAAAAATCGTGAAAAACCTAAACCGAAACCGAACTGAATAGGTTTTGTGAAAAACCGAAAACCGAAAATCGTGAAAAACCTAAACGGTAGGTGTTTGTTTTGATAAAGCGTTTAGTAACGTAGCTGTATAGTCATATTATTAAGTGGAATTGGTAGTTGCTCATAAATGCTACTAGCATGGGTGGAGCCAGGAATTTTTGCTCGAGGGGGCACACTTTGATATAATTTATAAACTACACTATAAATTGGTTCTTAGGAGAGGCAAATTACAAAAACGCTAAATATTTTCGAAAATTTACACTACAATTTTTTTCGCTAAGGAGGCACCTACCCCTTGTGCCCCTCCTTTATCTCCGCCCACGGCTACTAGAAGTAGCATTTTGATTTGGAGCATTTAGAAAAAGTAAGAATGCTAGTTTGCCTGTTTCCAAACAAGCATTTTGTGCAAAACGCTTGCTACGAAACATTTCTGCCAATTCCGCTAGTTTTGCCAAAAACACCTTACATAGGGAAAATGATTGTTACGTCATCTAAGCTTGGCTTTGTTTGGCAACAAGCTTTTTGGAACATTTGGCTTCTAACATGTAGAATGTAATGATATTTGGGTTTCTTTTATAACGCTCGGATTCAAAACGGTAATAAAAGACGATTTTGGATTATTGGTTTAAAATGCTTGTATGTGAAACATTAATGAAAGAAGCGTATAGCTTTTATGTCATTTTAAACTTTATAATTACAGCCAAAGCTGTATTACCAAATGCTTTTATGAAACAAAACGCTGTTACTAACTACTTGAGGATTCGAGGTATAAACTTGTGAAGTTGTTTTGGATTTAAGCCTTGAGATCAACTAACATAGGTTGAGATAGTAAACTTTCAAATGCGTGGTTGAGGCCTTGAAATTTTCATAGATGATATTCCCAGAAAATACAAGAATTAGTTTTGCCAAACTTTTTGACAGTTCATGTGAGCATGAATCGAAAAGTGGTACTGTAACTGTTTTCATTGTGTTTTTTACTCATAAATTTAAACAGGAGAAATTGTATGACGATAATGCATTTCTACTTGAACTGTCGTTCTTTCATGTGTTTACATACGTTCTATCTGATAATAGTTATTGGATATGAAATATGATTATTGTTTTATGCAGTAAGCGAGATCAAGCTCTCTGGCAATGCGAATGGTAAAGCTGGGTACAAGGACGGGGATTTGGGGTCGGCCGAGTTTAATAAGCCCAAAAATTTTGCTATTGACAAGAAAAACAACATTTACATTGCTGACAAAAGCAACCACGTCATAAGGAAAATAAGCAAATCAGGTACATATCGATATTTTAACATGAACAAAGTAATTCACAAGTTTCTATACTTAACTAGAGGTAGCAAAATGTGCCCAAAAGCAAAAAGATGGGCTAAATGAGCACATTTTTTAAAAATTTGGGCACATTTAGCCCCCTCCTTTTTTTGAAATGGGCGCATATAGCCCATTGAAAACTTAAATGGGCAATAACGGGCACATTTTTTTTCTCAGTTGTAAAACATTACGATCGTTTAAAAAAAATTTTTTTTATATAATATATTTAAGTTTTTTAATATAAATAAGATATTACGTTTTAGGAATTAATTTCGTTGTTTTAGGTCTTTTATGAATCGATTTGTATAACATGTGCCCGTGTGGCCCGTGCCCGTTTAAGCCCGTGCCCATTCTATCCCGTGCCCGTTTAGCCCGTGCCCGCCCGGCCAGCCTGTTTTGCCACCTCTATACTTAACGTTTGAACATTTCGTTTTCTTGTTTGTATTTAAAAAAGTCAGTGTTACTTGTTAAATGTCATAATGAGATCATCGGGATCTCATTTCTACCATCACAATTAGTTTAGTTGATTATGTCATAAAAGTCAACCCCAACGTTGACACACATAACCCATGAAACCAAATTTATTTAAATGGTGGGCGGGCTAGGTGGGTTGTTCAGGTAAACTGGTTGTATTCGGCTTGAGTTTATAATATTCAGTTCTGTATTTTTTAATACCAACTATAAACAAGTTAGGTGGGTCAATCTGTTTACGATTTCGAACCATTTAGAGTTTAGACACCATAACCCATTTATTTTCGTGCTGGTTCGGGAATTGCCACACTTAATGTCTTGTAATCTACAATCACATTGTTCAAAAGGGCATACGATCTATTTGTACATGAATCTGCTGATATGTGATTTGCAAATTTGATTAAAGCTTGAGGATTCATGTAACACCCTAGGCAAATCCCACATCGGCCGTGGCCTGGAGAGATGCTTGGCTCATAAGATAACATTCGCCTTACAATGACACAACGCGTTTTGTGGTCTACTGCGGGTGGAGTTCTTAGGAACTGGCAGTTAAGCGTGCTCATTTGAGAGTAGTACTGGCTTGGGTGACCTGCTGGGAAGTCTTCAAATGAGGCCACAAAACAAAGTCGTGAGCCCTGCATGGGCAAAGCGGACAATATTGTGGTCAAAAAGGCGGTGTTACAAGTGGTATTAGAGTCATTCCTGAGCCGTTCAGGATGGTGGGGCAAACCTCATCGAGGACGATGAGTCCCTAAGGGGGTGATTGTAACACCCTAGGCAAATCCAACATCGGCCGTGGCCTGGAGAGATGCTGGGCTCATAAGATAACATTCGCCTTACAATGACACAACGCGTTTTGTGGTCTACTGCGGGTGGAGTTCTTAGGAACTGGCAGTTAAGCGTGCTCATTTGAGAGTAGTACTGGCTTGGGTGACCTGCCGGGAAGTCTTCACATGAGGCCACAAAAACAAAGCCGTGAGCCTGCGGGCAAAGCGGACAATATTGTGGTCAAAAAAGGCGGGGTGTTACAATTCAAGTGGCGAATTTTTTTTTTATTTTTTATTTTTTTTATTATTATTATTATTTTAAATCTTTATTGTAACTACTGTATTTGTTTATCTTGGACTAATGGCATAATAGGTGTGACCACAATTGCTGGTGGAAATATTAAAAAGCAAGGCAAAGCAGATGGACCTGCACAGAATGCTTCATTCTCTGATGATTTTGAGCGGGCTTTTGATCCTCAAAGATGTGCGTTATTGATTGCGGATCATGGAAATAGACTGGTCCCTCAGCTTAATCTAAAGGCTGAGGATTGTGCTGATATCCTTAAGCTTGTTGATTAGCTTTGATATTTATAATAACTTATCAAGATTCTACTTAACACGCATCTTGATATTTACATTGTCAGTCCTTGGATCAACTGCAGCTTGGGGTATCGGTCTGGGAGTTGCTTGTTTAATTGGCTTGATGACCGATTTTGTTATTCGTCCTGGACTCCAATGATGTCATATTCAGGAGCATATGGACTGTTGACGGCATCCTTCAAAACTTTTACCAAGCCCTCTGTGCATTTCGGAATGGAAAGAGAAAATATACAGAAAAGATATCAATGGTGGATGGCACTTTAAAAAGACGTGAAATTGTATAGCAATTCACTCTGCGCTAAAGAGATGTAAAGCAATAAACAAAGGAAAGTACAAAGGAATAGGAGAAAAAAAGTTTAAAAGGTTAGAGCAATCAGTCTGGTAGAAGAAAGAAAGACAGTTAGTACTAACACACCCAACTACATCAGTATAAAAAAATGACACTATCGTTCTACAGACCACCTTCCACTTGAGAGATGGACATATGAGTAGGGGTGAGCAAACGACCCGAACGGACCGGACCGACCGACCGAGACCGGACCGGACCGACCACATTCGGTCCGGTCCTCGGTCTATGCATTTGGGCTAATTCGGTCCTCGGTCCGGTCGGTCCGGACCACAAACCGACAATTTTGGCCTTAGTAGACTCCAAACGGACCGGACTGGACCGACCACATTCGGTCTCGGTCCCGGTTTTTACCTTAATTCGGTCTTCGGTCTTGTCGGTCCGGTCTGGTCCGGACCGATGCTCACCCTTAGGCTAATGGCTTTATTTCACTGAGTGAAGATAAAGGACCATTAATTTGTGCAGTATTGGAAAGGGGATCCTCATTAGAAGACTCAGGAGGAGGTGTGAGAACCCAAGGTGTGTTAGAAAAATCATGTTGTGTGACGAAAGTAACGGCTTTTGAATAGTTAAATGGTTTGTTATAAACAACATTTTCCAATTTTGACCGACTCTCGTCTTCTGCATCTAATTCCTCTTGACGATTGTATTCAACAACACTCATAATTGATTCATCAATTCTATGTTCTACACTGTAAACTTTAGGATTTGGTTTGAATGCTCTATTTGAAAACTTTGGTTTGTAATCAGCAAGATTCGGTCCATATCCATTTGGATTTGGTTTAAAGGTAAACTTTTAAATAGTTGTGATTGACTCACCATGTTTATAAACAACATTTCGAAATTATTTGATTTTGTTTTGTAAGTCGACAATTTCTTCAAGATAGTCATCAATTCATTTCGTTGAATGCTTTTTGTACTCACAGAACTGTTTTTGACAATTTAACAACTCAGACTTGGCTTTGTTAGTTTCCGAAGTGAGAGCGTTAAGTTGTTGTTTATGATCATATTTCAGTTGTTCTATTTGAGACAACAAAGCATTTTTGGATGCGACTAGATCACGTATTTGTTGTTCTAATGATTTTTCGTTTTGGTAAGATTTAACAAAAGCGACTTCAAAACCGTTTTCACGTTTTTCTTGTGTATGAAAAATGTTGAGTTGAAATTTTAAGCATTCATTATCCTTAGTTAACAGGCTTTTTATCTTTTAATTGCTGATTGATGTTACGGCATGTTTCCATTTGAGATTTTTGGTCGTTAAGTAAGGTCATGAGCTCAATATGTAGATTAGACGAAAGATCAGCTTGTTCAACGTGAGTCTCAACATGATCATTATTTAGAGCCTCAAATATAACCACGGAGTCAACTTGATTATTAGTGTGAACCATAAGATCATCGTGATCGTCAAATATAACTACTGGATCTATTTGATTATCATTGGATTGAGATGTAGACGGCTCATGTTGAACATTCGGATCCTTGTCGGATGCAGATGTTGGCGGAGATATCAGATCAGTAATGAATATAGTTTGATCCGGTACCTGAGACAAGCCGTCAGTGTCATACACTTGGCATGTATCACTCATGTGGAGTTCTTGCATGTTTGCCATCAACATAACTGCTGCATTAGCTTGCAAGTCCTCCATATCATCGTCAGAATCTGCATTTGCCATGAAGCTCTGTTCCTTTTTGGTAAGAGTTCCACCAGCTTCATCCTTAAGAGCCAAGAGTAAAGCCTCTTTGTGATAAGCGTTGCCTCTTGTCCTCGGCTTTGGGCACGCATTAGCCAGATGACCCTTCACATTACAGTTATAACAACGAAGACCATTAACCCCATTCTGAGCATTACCCTGTTCAACCACTTGAGCCCTTTGTTGTTGTGGAGCACCCATGTTATTCCTTCTCATTGGATTAAACCCTTGACCACCGCCCATCTGACGAACATTACCACAATTCTAAACTTCAACACATCCATTGTTAACAACAGCCTGATTCCTTGTGTTTGATGAGGTACGAATGCGATTGTTGGATTTGTTTGAATATCGGCCGAAGGCACTAGCAATCATGACAAACCCTTGTTGCAATGCATCGAAAGCTTCTGTATCCTCATTAGATTCACTGTAAAGTTCTTGATCATTGTTGTTGTTGTATGGAACCAATTGAGTTTCTTGAGATTGGTGCTGTGACGGATCATATGGTGTAATTGTTGCAGTTAGTTGTGGAGGATTTGTGAAGACAGTTTTTAATGTCGGGAATTGAGGATAACAAGTTTGAGCCCACAAAGCTAATTGTTGATTATCCGGAAGTGAAGGTGAGACAGGGAGTCTGCGGATAACCCTTTCTTTGTCAACTTCTTTTTGGTGGGGCTTCAAATAGTTGTACAACAATCCGTATGTAGCATGATGAAGGTTCTTCGCTTGACGGATGAAAATGACATACTTTTCCCAATCAGGACCAAGACTACTCAGGAACTTAGTATTGACTGCAATTCTTGGCATAATGATGTTATGTTTTTCCAAGTCATTGATGATGTCTGAGAATCGATGATGATATGACTCTAATGTCTCCCCTGGTTCAATCATGAAGTGTTCATAAGCCAAGTAGATTTTGGATTCCATGTCTTCTTGATTGAGTTATGTGCCTTCCATGAGAAGATTAATATGCTCCCACATTGCTTTGGCAGTCTTTTGAGCATCAACACTTCGAAGTATCAGATTGGGTAATCCCAAAAGGATGTATTGCATTGCTTGTTCATCAGCTTCAAAGTGTAGAAGTTGATCCGTAGTAAGTTCTGCAAGACTGACAACGTTGCTGACATCACCTCTTGGTGGATTAGCATTTGGATCTCCGGGTACAGTGATAGTAGGCATCTGAAATGGACCTTCCAGGATGACCTTCTTCAAGAACTTTCCATGTGGCTTCTTTGGATCACAGAACCTAAAGAACCTTATCACCCATTGATCATAGTTTCCAGGAGTGAGCATTGGAGATCTATCAAGTGATCCAGCTTCATGTATAGATTGTTGGCTGCTTAAAGCTTTACACATCTTTGCAAACCAAGACGGTTCCTTCATAGTATTCCTGGATGGATGTTGATTGTGAAAGTTTGTGTAAGGTTGTACTTGAATACTAGGGGTGGTTGAACCATTTGTGGTTGAATTGCTCCTTGATGAAATTGTTGTTGAAGTTGTTGTTGTTTTTGTTGTTGTTGTTGTTGTTGTTGTTGTTGCTGTTGTTGTTGTTGTAGTTGTTGATAAAATTGTTGTTGTTGATGGAGTTGTTGTTGTTGTTGAGGATACACATGAGGGAAGTAGCTAGAGTATGGTGGTTGAGACATGTTGAAAACTTTTTTTGATTATGGATCTTTGTAGTCGAATGAAAATTTGTTGATGAAGTATCCTTAGGCGTAGAAAATAGCTTAAGCGTAGAGAAAAGCTTATGCGTAAAACCAATCCTTACGCGTAAAGAATGAACATACGCGTAGTGATAGCTTAAGCGTAAACTGGAGGAAAAACTTAGCTTATGCGTAAACAAAGGCTTAGAAGTAGAATTCTTATGCGTAAGTTTAGCTTAGGCGTAAGACTGTGCTTATGCGTAAGTTTATGCTTAGGCAGAAAGAGATTCTACGCGTAAGAACTTTGCTTTGGCGTAAAACTAGGGTTTTGCCCAAAAATCCTTTACACTTATCCCAGTGTAAAAGATATCCAAAGTCGAAGTGTTTTCAGGCTTATCCAAGCAAGAAAACACTGAGTAAACCAATTAGCACTGAAGATCAAGCCTAGAAACTCTTACGCGTAAAACTAGGGTTTACTTATGCGTAAGAATTGCCAAGTTTTGCCAAAACTGAGATTTCTGCCCAAAAGTGGTTGTAAACCAGATTTTTATGATGAAAAAGCTTCAATATCACCAAAATAACACAAAAGTGTGAAACTTGATGATCTAAAACACTTTTTACCCTTACGCATAGAAAGAGCTACACGTATCAAACCAAGCTCAAAAACTATGAAATACACGTAAAGTTTCAAACTTTTTGCCAAAAACTTAAACTTTATCACCAAATAACCTTTAAAGTATAAGAATATTGGATTTTAAAGTGTAAAAAATAAGTTTTTAAAGCGTATGAAGGTTTGTGAACCGAGACTTACGCGTAGGTACAAAAGCTTCAAAAACAAAACGTTTCACCCAACTATTTGGCGATTGATACCACTGTTAGGTTCCCATTTATGTAATACAAGCATCAATATGAAGAAATGAGGTAAGAAAGGATCGAATGAACACACACACACTTATGCGTATAAATATGAAGAAAGATTAAGCATAGAATAAATGTGAAAGTGAACAACCAACCTTCAAATGAAGGTTTACAAGGCTATTTATAGGAGAGGGAGCTAGGGCAACACTCCTAGTCCCTTCCTTTCCTTATTGGATATGGGCCAAGGCTTATGGGCTTTCTACATAAGCCGCCATTAATACTAACATAAAAGCCTAATTAAGGTAACTATTACATATTAATTACTAACACTTGTAATCTAGTTTAGGAGTGATTCCAATAGCTTGTAAGAAGCTTCTTGAGCTTTCGGCTTCTAGAGGATCACATGATGACACGAGTGTGATGATCGTTCAATTAGGTCATTTTCTAAAAGAATGAAGGTCTTTGTGGGTACCCTTTGAATTCCTTTTGTGGAAATTTAAACGGGTCAGAAACGTTTAATCATAAAGTTTCTTAAGGATCGTGTTGGCTGTTATTGGGTCAAAAACAAAATCTTTTTATAAAAGAAGTTGGAAAAATGTTGTCTTTGAAAGGCTTGATTACTACACTGCGATGCTACTTTATCCTATCTCAAATATGCTGGCGCGTAGACGAGCATGAATTATTGCAAGACTAGAAACTAAGAGAGAACAGACATGACATCAGATAACGAAGAGCAATGTACTATGTACCATCGGTCCTTTTGAAGTCATTTCCGGCGTATTTTGAGTAAAGAACAGTGTTCCCTGGATGCAATGGCACACCAATTCTGAATCCTTCCTCGTATAGAGTACAAGGCCAACTGCAATCACCTGTGTTTCCAAAGACCACAAGCACATAAATAAGCCCAACATACAATCACAAAATGCAAAAAAAAGAGGAACAAAAAAAGAAATAATTTTAATTGCAAAAAAAAGGCATTCACTACATATTAAATGTGGCAAGATTTCAACACACATATTTCCATCTTCCCGACAATGGTCAAAACAAGTTCTCATGTCAAAACAGGTCGGCTTGACCCACATACACTATTTTTTTTCTTTTTTGAATTCTTAAAATATTAACAGGTCGGAGATAACAGCAATAGTATTCCTATAAGAAGCTTTAAAGATTGACAGGAGAAAGGTTCATTAAGCAAGAAGTCAACCAGTCCAAGTACAATCCGAATTTTTGAATAAAAGTAATCAGGAGGTTGTATGCGCGCAACTTTCAAGCAGTTTTGCACATTTTTTCTGTTTTCCTTTTAGCAAATGTTATTATTTGAACTATATTAGATATAATATGACCAATGAGTTTCTGAAATTGAGTTATGTGTTGAGATTTATGATCTAGATACTTGTGTTTAATCTGATTTGTGATATCTGTATTGTTTTATGTTTTGTGTTTGTTTAGTTATATTTGATGAAGAGTGATCAAGGGTTGATATTGAAGCTTTGGTTCTAGAGGGACTGCAAGTGCTAAAGAGTTTGGCTTGGATATTACTTTGGATGGTTAAGACAAAAGTGAAAGTTGAAGGGCTAATATGTATTTTGTGAGGCTATATAAGCTGGAGATATATTCAGTCTTTATTATCTCTCTCTCACTAAAATTTACGATACTCTCTCTAAAACAAAGAAACCCTAGTTTGTATTTTGATTTCCTTGATCAAAATACTTTGTTAATTGTTGTTATTGATTTATTGTTATTTGATTGAGATCAAATACTGATTGTTGGTTATTTCTATTTGAGAATAGAAGATTTCAGTTGTAATTGTGTTTCTGAAGTAATAAAAGTATTTTGTTAATCATAGAGATCTGTTTTTCTTCATGGTATCACAGCCAGGTTCTCTGAAACTCGTTTTTTAAAAATTAGGGTTTTGATAAATTTGGGTTTTTTACAAATTGATTGGTTCTTGATCAATTAACTTGTGTTAATTGATAGATCTTGTGGTGGATTTGGTTAAATTTGAAGGTTTCTGGAAAACCCCTAGTTTCTGAAAAATTAGGGTTTGGTTTATTTTGGGGCTTTTGTAATTAAGGGCTTCTGAATCGATTAAAGTTGATTAATCGATAAGATCTGGTATTTGGATTGGAAGTGGTTCTGGTGGTTTTTCCCTAATTCAAAAAATTAGGGTTTGTTGGTTCTTGGATCTTGATTATGGGTTCTTGCTTTATATCTGCTATATCTCTAGACTAAGTGAATCTAGAGTATAGTAGGTTTGGTTGGTTTCCGCTGCTGATTGTGATTGCGTGCTCTGTAACACCTCTCGCACTCTCTCTTTAATTAGTTCTTATTTTTCTGTCTAGATTGCCGGAGGATAGGATTTGGGATTATTGGAAGTTGTGATTGGTTGAGATTGAGATTAGTTGTGGTATTATTTTTTATTTTTTTTTACTGTTCTTGTGTGCTTGTGTGCGCTCTTGACCTACCACTCTAAGTGGCAAGGAAAGCCTGAGAACTACTTTCTTTACCTTTCTTGTGTGATTGTTTATCTGTTCTTGAATCATGTCTGTTCATAATTCTGTTCATGGTTATACTGATGATGAGTATGAACTGAAAACCGGTCACTTTAATAAGTAAATTGGATTTGAGTCATTCTTTACATTTACACCCTAATGATTCAGCTTCTTTGACTGTGGTTTCAATAAAACTAAAAGGAACTGAGAATTATAATGTCTGGTCTTGTGCTATGTTGTTAGCTTTAGAAGGAAAAAATAAAACTGGTTTTATTGATGGCACTTGTAGAAGGTCAAATGTTGATGAAGTTTTGGGAAGACAATGGGATAGGGTTAATGCTATTGTGTTGGGATGGATTCTAAACTCTATATCTGAAGAATTGTTTCTTGGTCAAATATTTTCCAAAAGTGCTTTTAGTGTCTGGAATGAGTTAAAAGATACCTTTGACAGGGTTGATGGTTCTGTTACTTTTAATTTGCATCATAAGATTCATTCTTTAACTCAGAATGGCACTACTATTTCTGAATATTTTAATAAGCTAACTACTTTGTGGAAACAATTTGATGCTATGGTTCAGTTACCTAGATGCACTTGTCATGCTGCTGATGATTTTAAAAAGCATAACCAACTTATGAAACTTATGCAGTTCTTAATGGGTCTGGATGATACTTACATGCAAATAAGAAGTAATATACTTTCTAGAGATCCACTGCCTGATATTAAGGGTGCTTATGCTATTATCAGTAGTGAAGAAAACCATAGAAATGTTGTATATGGTAGTTCTAGTAGGAATCATAATTCTGCTTTTGCTTCTAGAGTTGTGAATCAAGTTAATACTCCAACTAGTCAAAATGCTAGATCTATTAATCAGAATACTCAGGCTAATCCACCTAATGCAAATTTTAATAAAGTATCTGATAATAGAAGAAACACTGGTTCTGCTCTTGTATGTGATCACTGTGGTTTTAATGGACATACTCAGGACAAATGTTTTAAATTGATTGGGTATCCTCTAAATTTTGGAAAAAAGGGTAACAATAATGTGCACTCAGACTTCTCAAAAAAGATTTTCTAATAATAATTCTGTGGGGTCTAGTTCTTCTTCTGGTTTTACAGATGAACAACTTACTATTCTCATCTCTCTCATCAAAGACAACTCTGTTAAGGGAAATAGTATGCAGGCCAATATGGCAGGTACTTATTTTAATACTAGTAAGCTTTTCAATCAAAATTTTCACAAGTTCTTTTCCACAAATACAAATTTGAAATCCAAACTTAGTTCTGTTGGAAAAATTGTGGATTCTGGTGCTAACCAGCATATGACCCACTCTGACAAGAACTTGGTCAATGTTTTTGATATTTCTCATCTTCAAATAAAAGTTGGTCATCCAAATGGAACTGAAGCTTTGATTACTAAAATTGGAAATCTTAAACTAGCTGATTCTTTAAAATTATATGATGTTCTGGTTATTCCAGAATATTGTGTTACCTTAATTTCTGTTCATAAATTGGCCAAGGATAATAAAATTGTGGTTGCTTTTGATGAGAACAAATGTTATTTCTTGAATCAGGATTTGAATCTGGGAAATGTTCTGGGGACTGGTAATCAGTGTGGTGGTTTATATTATTTCAATTCTGGAGGTACTTCTTTTATAAATAATAATTCACTTTCTTACTATGACTGGCACTGCAGGCTTGGTCACCCTGCAGACCCTGTTCTAAGTGTTTTAAAAACAGATTTGAAGCTTGCTTCAAAGAAACGAAAATTATTTTGTGAAATTTGTCAAAGAGCTAAGCAAACTAGGGAACCTTTTCCTTTAAGTGATCATACTTCTACTGTTTTAGGTGAACTTGTTCATTTAGATTTATGGGGACCTTATAAGGTTGCCAAGAAGGAAGGTTACAAGTATTTTTTGACTATTGTGGATGATTACACTAGGGCTGTATGGGTGTACTTACTTAAAACTAAGGATGAAACTATTCATTATATCACTATCTTTTATAATATGATTGAAACTCAGTTTGATAGAAAGATTAAGAGTTTTAGAAGTGATAATGGTACTGAATTTGTTAATCATTCTTTCTCAAAGTTATGTGATGAAAAAGGTATTACCCATCAGACTTCTTGTGCATACACTCCACAGCAAAATGGTATTGCTGAAAGGAAACATAGGCATCTTTTGAATGTTGCTAGATCCCTTATGTTTCAGGGGGAATTCCACTTAAGTTTTGGACTGAGTGTATTCTTACTGCTACTTTTCTTATTAACATATTACCTTCTTTTGTGCTTAATGGAAAATCTCCTTTTGAGATGATATATAACAAAAAGCCTACTCTCTGCAATTTAAGAATGTTTGGTTGTTTGTGTTTTGCTACTATTGTTAATAGCAATGATAAACTTGGTAGTAGATCTGAGAAATGTGTTATGATGGGGTATTCTAATTCTAAAAAGGGATATAGATTATATAGTCTTGATAAGCATCAGTTCATTTTTTCTAGAGATGTTAAATTTTTTGAGTCTATCTTTCCTTTTAAAGACTTAACTGCTGATAAGAACAGTTCTAATTCTGAAAATGTTTTTCAAGACTTAAATCAGTTGAACTTTTTTGATAATGAAACTCCTGAACTACCCAATGATGAAGAGAGAGTAGACCCTAATCTGAATAGTGACATTGAGTCACAAAGTGAAGGTGGCTGCTCTCCTCCATCTGGTAGAGACCATGTTACTAATAATAGTGACAATAGTGTTTTTGCTGATGAGGATGAGGTGGTAACTACACTTGATGATAATAATATTTTTGAGGGTAATTTGAATCCAAATTCTCCAGTTCAGGCAGAAGTACCTTTGAGAAGGTCTTCTAGACCTTCTGTTTTTCCTAAAAATTATAATGATTTTGTGGTTGAATCTAAAGTTAAATATGGAATTGAAAAGTTTGTTAACTATTCTAAACTTAATACCAGGAATTATTGTTTTACTGTTCAATTGAACAAAAGTCATGAACCAAGAAATTATTTTGAGGCTGTTAAATCTATCTATTGGACTGATGCTATGAATAATGAGATTGAGGCTTTGTATAGAAATGATACTTTTGAAGTTACTGTTTTACCTCCTGGTAGAAAAGCTATAGGAAGTAAATGGGTATTCAAGATTAAGTGTAAGTCTGATGGTGAAATAGATAGATATAAAGCTAGAGTTGTTGCTAAAGGATATAATCAAAAAGAAGGTATTGACTATGAAGAAACTTTCTCACCTGTTGTTAAAATGGTTACAGTTAGATGCTTGCTTAACATTGATGTACAATATAACTGGCCTATTTTTCAACTTGATGTGAATAATGCTTTCTTATATGGTGATCTTGAGGAAACTGTTTATATGAAGTTACCCGAGGATTCTTTCAAGAAGAGACAATAGAGTTTGTAGACTTAAAAAGTCTTTATATGGTTTAAAACAAGCTCCTAGACAATGGAATGCTAAACTAACATCTGCTCTTATTGAAAATGGTTTTGTGCAAAGTAAAAGTGATTATTCTTTATATACTAAATCTAAAGAAGATGTTTTTATTGCATTGCTTGTCTATGTTGATGATATTATTGTTACTGGTAATAATATTGATGAAATTAACAGTTTCAAAACTTTCCTTAAAACTAAGTTTATGATTAAGGATCTAGGAAAGTTGCAATATTTTCTTGGTATTGAAGTTGCTGATACTGATAAAGGAATTTGTTTAAATCAAAGGAAGTACTGTTTAGATTTGTTAAGTGAGTATGGTATGCTTGGTTGTAAACCTTCTAAAACTCCTTTACAGTCTAAATTGGTTATATCTAATGAAGCTACTGATAATGATCCTTTACTTGATAATATTACTGATTATCAGAAGCTTATGGGAAAACTTATTTACTTGACTAATACTAGACCTGATATTTCATATGATGTTCATTGTATAAGTCAGTTCATGCATTCTCCTCTTAATTCTCATCTCAGAATAGCTTTAAAAATACTTAAGTATCTTAAGGGAGCTCCAGGTTTGGGTATTCATATTACTAAAAATTCTGGTATGTCTCTTCTTGCTTATTCGATCTTTGATTGGCTAAATGTATTGTTACAAGGAGATCTGTTACTGGATATTGTGTTTTTCTAAATGGGTCTCTTGTATCTTGGAAAAGTAAAAAACAACCTACTCTCTCTAAAAGTTCTACTGGGCGAGTACTGAGCTCTTGCTTCAGTTACCAGTGAAGTGATCTGGGTTCTAAAAATTTTAAAAGATCTTAAAATTTCAAGTCTTTTGCATGTTCCTCTTCACTGTGACAAGAATCTGCTATAAAAATAGCAGCCAACCCTGTTTTTCATGAAAGGACAAAACATCTTGAAATAGACTTACATTTTGTTAGAGAAAAATTTTTAAATGGTGTGGTTAAAACTGTGAAAGTGGATTCTGCAAATCAAATTGCAGATATTCTTACTAAGGGGTTGGATACATTACAACATGATTTTTTAGTTAAAAAACTTGGGATGTTTGATATATATCACTTATCAGATTAAGGGGGGGTGTTGAGATTTATGATCTAGATACTTGTGTTTAATCTGATTTGTGATATCTGTATTGTTTTATGTTTTGGGTTTGTTTAGTTATATTTGATGAAGAGTGATCAAGGGTTGATATTGAAGCTTTGGTTCTAGAGGGACTGCAAGTGCTAAAGAGTTTGGCTTGGATATTACTTTGGATGGTTAAGACAAAAGTGAAAGTTGAAGGGCTAATATGTATTTTGTGAGGCTATATAAGCTGGAGATATATTCAGTCTTTAATATCTCTGCTATTATCTCTCTCTCACTATAATTTACGATACTCTCTCTAAAACAAAGAAACCCTAGTTTGTATTTTGATTTCCTTGATCAAAATACTTTGTTAATTGTTGTTATTGATTCATTGTTATTTGATTGAGATCAAATACTGATTGTTGGTTATTTCTATTTGAGAATAGAAGATTTGGGTTGTAATTGTGTTTCTGAAGTAATAAAAGTGTTTTGTTAATCATAGAGATCTGTTTTTCTTCATTATGCTTGAAGGTTAGAGTGATTGATGAGCTCGGAATTCCAGTGAAGTTTGTCGGTGCTGGTGTGGGAGGGTGGTGGATGGTTGTAATGATTCGTGGTGGTAAGTGAAGATGAAGAAGAAGGAGGGTAGAAGAAGATAAGACACTAAGTTGTTGTGGCAAGCTACTGTTTTGGTGAGTGCATACCTCATATGGAAAAATAGGACCAACAAGGTATTTAGAGGTAAAATGGATAGCAGTTCAAGAGTATTTGAAGACATCTAATTGAAGGCATTTGTGTAGATCAGTAGAAGGTTTAGGAAAAGTAATATTCGATGGGGAAAATGCTTAGAGACCTCGGAGTTGTGCTAGTACACCAAGTCATAATGGCTGATGTGGGCTGATGCTGTGGGGGTGTTTGGTTAAGTGTGGTGGGTTGTTTTGACATTGTTGGGAGGTTCTAGTTTTTGTTTGTTTGATTTTTGTCTGGCGTGTGTGTAGAGGGTTTTTTGTTCACATATCTCATTAGGGGTTCATCGGTTCGGTTATCGGGTTATTCGGTTTATTCGGTTCGGTTAGTTCGGTAATTTTTTTTTTTCTGAGTATAACCGAAAACCGAACCGAACCGAAATTAAATTTGATTCAACCGAACCGAATCAAAAACCGAACCTTATAACCGAAAACCGAACCGAATAACCCGAATTACATAATTTTAATTATTTTTTATTTAATTATATATATTTTTAGCACAAAATATTTTTTTCAAGCTTAAATCATGTTATATTTATACTAAAAAAGAGTTTTAGTGATTTTTTTTCATATATATACATAGAAAAAATAGATATTTTATATGAATTCGGGTTCGTTTTGGGTTTTCATTAAAACCATATTCAACCCGATAACCAAATATTTAGTTCGGTTCGGTTCGGTTTTGACCAATTCGGTTCGGTCACAAATTCGATTCAGTTATTTTCGGTTCAGTTCGGTTTCGGTTTTCGGTTACTGTGAATATTACCCTATCCGTGAACACCCCTATATCTCATGTGTTAGATAGCTTTTTGGTAGTTTGGTTGTGTGCTTTGTGCTTTGGTGGTTAGGTCCCTCGTGTGGGCTTGTGGTTATCTGTTATGTGTTCTCTTATTGGGGGTTTGTCCCATGAGGTGTTTCTTTAGTTGTTTAAACTCCCGCGTACACGAGTTTAAATATGCCTAGAATTATTTTAACAGGTGTATATATATATATATCAAAATGAAGGCACGACCACACAAGTTACTATGAGACAAAAAATAAATATATTATATCGTACATATAACAACGCCGCATAATTTTTCAATGGTCATTACGTGCTATTAAACACGCATAATGTTTAAACCATGATATCGATTGTTAAATTTAAACAACATCAACCTCAACGTCATGTCACTTAAGCAAAGTCAAATCCTGCGTCCTACATACAAAATACTAATAAATATTAATGGAATAACGAAAAATTCATGTAAAAATCGAATCGTGCAGGAGTATTATAGCTATTAAGTGTAACAATTTTACATAATTTTATAGAATAATCTTATTTTATAATCCCGCATATTAAGGATGTTACAATCTAGTCCAAAACAACCAAGAAATTCCTATCTTCTTAAAAAATATCACAAGACAGAAAATCATAAATGTCCAATAAATACAAGTTCCTCACTAGTTTCCTAGCCGTCTATTTTGAGATCATTAAATTTAGTCTTCATCATATTTTCCACAACTGGACAAATTTATTTTCCATACTTTTGAAAAACAAAAAGATAAAAAATCAATTTGGGACATATAAAGTAGCATCACTTAACTTCTACGAATTTTACAAATATTAAGACTTTGAAGTAGCACTTAGTCAAGCCATGGCTTTTTCAAATGTTGAGACTTTTTGCAATAGCAATTACTCAAAACTAATATTTTTAAAAAAGGTTTGAAACTTTATAACATAAAATCATAAAACTAAAAGAATTTATAAGTAAAAAGTGATAAAAATATGATTTAATATAAAACTATGCAAACTTTATAAAAGAAAATGACTTAAAATTAATATTTTTATAAAAGGTTTGAAACTATATAACATAAAAGCATAAAACTTACAAAGTTGTAATTATAAAAAATTTGATTAAGAAGATAAAAGTTAAATATTAAGTGGGTAAAAAAGATTAATTAAAACCTGAATATAAATGCTTACAATTACATAAAA
>OU343225.1:9519370-9584675 GCA_910596185.1 Chrysanthemum makinoi | reverse complement strand
ATTTAAAGATGCGTTAGCATATGATCCTTTACGGTAAGGTAAAAGCAAAGCTACCACCATTGTCATTTGTATAGGAGGAATTTCTAGCCGATAACAAGCCAAGATGATGAGCAACTTTGGCATCGAATCAAATCTACTTCCATCCTGGGAACAGTAAATTGGAGAGGTTTTGCACATACCTTCCGAGTATTCAAATTTAACATGCCAACCATCTCCTATTACACCTCTTCTTTTTAGATGTGTAGTCTTTAAGTGCTTGCAAATACACTAAAATGGCATTTTGTGTTGCAATATCGAGATTCAACTGGGCAGTCTGCATATCTGAACGAGTGTTTGGAGAAGTTACTGCAACTCCAACAAATAAATTATCATGTGTATCCTGCATTCTACAAAACAAAAGATATGGAAAGTTAGGAATTATAAATAGAAAATCTTTAAGATTTGACAATTTGTATAGTTTGTATATGTATTAGAAGGTGAATGGTTTTAAGCACGGTGAACACGGGATGTGGCAATTTCGACCAATTAGTCTTTAACTGGTTCAGTTCAAAGTTTGTTTATCTCAGAGATTAAAAAAGTTAGGCGAAAAGGAATTGTAGTGCTCAACGCTCGGGCCTCCGATTTTTGGAGGGCCCCAAAATTTTAAGGTTCAAGGCTGTTTTAATATAGTGTTAGCTTCAAATTGGTAGATATAACGATATGGTATACATTGATGCTTGATTTTTATCGAATATTAAGTAGTTTTAATCAATTTCATATGATCTAAGAAAATATGTAAAAACAGAGGAAATGATGTGCATGTTTTACCCTTGTTGTTTATAGTATTATACACTTTTGGCCAAACTAGCTATTATTATTTCTAAAAGTTGCAAACAAGTTCATAACATTGACATTTTCAACCTTTTCTTTGAAATATTATTAAAAATCTAATATCACACATTTGAAAGGCAGTCTAATGACATAATAAATCTTGACAAGTTTGAAATTGTCCTTTTAATACTACTGTTAATTACTTTTAACACATTTGAAATCTCTATAATTAAAGCTTTTTTATATATGTATTACATAGTTCATGTTCTGAGCTTTACTTAGTAGGTATATCATAGTGACATCGGAGCTGTAGAGGCGTTTTATCAAGCGTTTACTTTGTTATTCTAGCACGGGGCCCCCAAAATCCATGGGGCCGACATAGCAATACTAAAATCACTTTCGAGTTTCTAAAATTTTAGAATTTGAACAAACAAAATAACAAATCGATTCTTGATATTATGACAAAAACATAGTCTCATAAAATATATAAAGTTTTTGGATCGAAAATGATAAGTCAGTGAGGATTGTCGTAATAAACCCTTGTCCTGATTTAATCATTTCTTACCCCATCATTTTTTAATCTTTATGGTATTCTTTTGCTTCTTTTTTACTTTCTTCTTCTGTTACTATGTTTGTTTAGTTTTAAGTGTATTAGCGATGGAATAAGCAAAGGATTAACATATATAACTTCGATCGGCGCCCTCATTTTACGAGGTTTGTTCATAAGATATAACATAAAACAATAGTTTGAAGCACTATATACGACTTTATATCATATTCACTTTCGTCCTCTGTCTAATTAAAATGGCAGAAAATAATTTTACAATATGATCATCAACATTAGTAAATTGGGTTAAAGCTAAAGATACGCAATGTATTTATTATAAGCAGGGCGATCTACGTAACAAACTTTGGAAATTACTAATATACGCAAAATACTTTCAAATTGTGAACAATATCGTTAAGATTACGGGAACTTACAGTTACGGTTACCAACTTTGAAAAGTTACACTAATGGTCCATGTGGTTTTGCGTTGACTTTATCACTCCCTTGACTTTTTTGTTTAAAAGTTATAGTAATGGTCCTTATGATTTGCGTTGACTTACACATATGGTCCGTTGTCTTTTTTTTTTCACTTATAACTTCTTCTTTCTTTTCTTTTTTTTTCATTTATTCATACAACTTTTTTTCTCTCTTCTTTTTCAACTTTCAAACTAATGTACATAATATGATCGATATGTGACATGTTTGACCGGTTACCACTTAGAAAAGTTATTGTAACACCCTCAAAATATTGTAGCGGAAGATAGTGTCACTAGTATATTACTTCATAGCACAAAGTACAAGTTATAGAAAACGAACTCTAAATGAGACGTCTTGAAAATTTTCCATTCAATAAATAATATTAGAGTTATAACAAGAGGTCCCAAAGTATATTATTACATATATGTTTTAAAAAAAATTATCGAATGGTGAATATATGCACTCTCGTCTTCAAATCATGCCATGCAACTCTAATGCTCCAAGTCAATGATATGCCTTACAAACCTGAAAATAGACACGCTAAAAGTGTCAACACAAGGGTTCTAAGTTCATAAGTTTAATGTAAAAGTAGTGTGGACCACAAGATTTCAACAACAATTGGAATTAAAATATATTCATGAAATGTATTCCTATTGCACTAAGCTTATGCAACCGAAGCCTTTATAGTTAGTTATTATATCACCCCACGGTGTTTTTCCCTACACACGTACAACACCAAATGAAATGCATCCATTTTACTTTGGAGGCGACAAACACATACAGGGAGTTTACCCCAATAGATCTATTCAAAACATTAGCTTACTCTAAGTAATTAACGGTTCATGATTGTGGGGACTTTTATGGCAAATGAGACAACTTAGGCAATCAATAAATATTTCTTGTACTTGTGTCCATATATAAAACAAATACTCCCTCCGTCCTATATTAAGTGTCCACTATTCATATGGACAAAGTTTTAGAAAATTCCACTAACTCCACTCTCCACCAATCAAATATTATTTTCACCCACTAAAGTCAAATCTCGAATATTCTATGGACACTTAATTTGGGACATCTAAAGATTCCATTGTGGACACTTAAATTGGGACGGAGGAGGTAATAATAGTTTAAGTAAAAATGTGCATGTATTCTAACTCCACTCTCCACCAATCAAATATAATTCACCTATTAAAATCATTAAGCCTCGGTCATATTTAATTTTATAGAAAGGTAAGTAAGTCCTTTTTATGATAGTGGGTCCTACCACATCGATTTTATATAAAGCGTGGTCAAGTGTTTTAAACACTACTAATCGTTAACGTTAAGTTTTCATATGAATCTAATTATCTCATTTTAATGTCTACATTTTTTCTATCTTGTAAATCGTTATGAGTTGGTTTTTATGTCTTTAGAATAGTATTTTATGGTATTTATCAATTTTAGAGGTATAATGGTCTTTAATTTTTTCATATCATCCAAATTAATAATATATACTTATAAGTCCAAAGTGATTTTGACTCAGCTGCGATCCGTGGAAGCGATCATAAGGAGGGGCGGAGTGCCTCACGGGTACCCAATCGAGTAGCATTAGGGTATTAGGGTACACCATTCCTTCCACATCGGGTAGGGTATTAGGGTACCAAATTCGAGTTCACAAACCGAACGGGTTGTGTGTGAAACAAGGGTTGTGTGTGTGAGTGTATGTGTTTTTTATGGGGTTAGGGTAGAATTGGGTAGGATCGGGTACCACTCCGTCTAGTTAGGGTAGTGTTAGGTAGAATTGGGGTAGTTTTGAGTTGGAAGGTTTTTATTGGATAGAGGTGATGTGGCACTCCCAGGGTATTAGGGTACTAGGGTACCACTCCCTCATGCCTAAGTTGGGTTCTACAAGTCCGTTGGATGCGGGGTTTTCAGCTAAGTTTAAGTTAAGGTCTTATCTACATTTCATAAAAATGAAATTTACGTCAGTTCAGTGAAACGAACAATAGGCTTTTTCAAAAAGAAATCTAGTGTGCGATTTTTAACACCTTTTACCATTTTAGCTCTAATTTACTCATCGGGATGAGTTATGGGTTGATCCACCCGGAAAAATGACCACAAGACATAGCTCTACAATCATATCTTATTCTCTAAAATCTAAGGTTCACTAAGTTTTGTAGACAATTCATATTACAGGTTGTTTGGATTTTTGATTTTGTAAATCTACAAAGGGCTTGTTTTTAGTTTGTTTTTATAGTTTAAAGCATGTGTACAATATCTAGGGAATACAAAATACTACTTACATAATAAAAATACATCAAAATACTCAAGCTTATTACAACCATATTGAATGAAAGCAAGAAAATTAGCTATATCTTACAAGGAGATGATGGAAATACACCAAGAACACTACTACAAATCAACACTTAATCACTTTTACACTTCAACCCTTATCTTCAATCTTTTAACCCACTTGATTTCAACCTTAATAAAACCTTGTAAAAACCCTTTTATTTTAGCCCTTAAACCCTTCATAATCTCCTAATTCACCCAATGAATCACCAAATCATCCCAAGAATCTTGTAAAGTTCACTCTTTTGCATTCAACTTTGTTATGTAACAGGCGTAAAATCAAACAATGAATGATGATAGAGGGAGGGTGGATGGCGAGGAGGGAGGAGGAGAATTTGTGAGTTTTTGGTATTATTTTGACTAGTTATCATGATCTTATAAGATAATATCTAGATATTAGAACATAAATGAGTTAAGAATGAACATGTATAATGATCTATGGTAAGATGCATTCTCGCCAATACACATGTCTTGGTGAGTAACTAGAAGCGCCACCTATGAGGTGGTGTCATAAGCAATGTAGTTTCTTGCATAACTTTTGATTCTGAGCCTAGTTTGATCCGATAATTATTAGCGTTAAATCCATAAGTCACAAAACTTAAAACAGGGTTTTATAAAAATTAATAAACTTATAAAAATCTTAAAAATTATCAATATAATCTATCTTAGTATATTAAATAAGTGATGAATTTATCGGGGTGCTTAAACGTCGTTAAAACTTAGAAATGTAGGTTTAAATACGTGTAAAGCGTAAAAGCGATACAAGGTTTACTTAAAATTAAAAATAAAAATAGTTCATATTAAATATGACTATAAGGGAAAAAAATAAATGTATAGGACACCTAGAATGATCATAGTCTAGTGCTAGTTCTGAAATAAGTATACTTGATTGAACTTTCTTGATTATTAGTGAAAGTATTTACTTTAAAATTAAAGTAACAATAAATAAAATTAATAACACAGAAATGCGAGGTTGCTCTGTTGTAATACTTGGTCACTTTTACACTACATATACTTTAAAGTGATAATTTTGTTTTTTCATTTATTCATCGTTATTCAAACAAGTTTTTTTTTGTAAAGTGATAAATTTTTTCTTAGCTTTTACACTTATTACACATATAATTTAACACAACCTTAAGAAAAAGTTCTATTTACTTTTTCATTTTATTCATACAAGTTTTGTCTTTTTTGTTTCTTCACCTTTACACTCATTATGCATTTACTTTAACATAACGTTTAAAAAATATATTTTAACAAATATAAGTCACATGTGGGGTGTAAAGTATAAGTATAAGAATAACGCAACTTTTTTTTAAAAAATTCCTAAAAAGTTTTTTTTTTTTTTTTTTTTCCACTGAAATTGCTTTAGACTATAATTATAATAAGTTCAAAAAAATAGTGTCGTTCTATTGAATGGTAAAAAATTTTAGTGTATGAATAAATAAATAAAAAAAAAAAAAGGTCAAAGGACTAAAGGTCAAAATAAACGCAAGACCGTTGCTATAACTTTTCTAAGTAGTAATTGGTCAAACATGTCACATACTGATCATATTACGGTTTGAAATTTGGAAAAAAGAGAAAAAAAACAAAAAAGTTGTATAAATAAATGAAATAAAGTATTAAAAAAAGTTATTAGTGAAAAAAAATACAAGGGACTAAAAGTGAAAGTCAAGGCAAACCATAAGGACCACTACTATAATTTTTCTAAGTGAAAAAAGTCGAGATGAGATGAAAGTCAGCGCAAGCCACATGGACCATTACTCTAACTTTTAAAAGTTGGTAACGGTAACTGCTAGTTCCGGTAATCTTACGTATGTTGTTCACAATTTGAAAATATTTTGCGTATACTAGTGATTTCAAAGTTTGTTCGTTAGATCGTCTGTTTAAAATAACTATATTACGTTTCTTTAGCTTTCACCTATAAATCTATCTAGTAAGCTTTTTAAACCATCCATGCATGTTCTATTTGGTTGAGAAAATTATGTATAGAATGCAACTAGTCATCTGAGAAAAATCAAATTTGAGCATTATAACTAACCAAATCCATCTATTTGATTCTCAAACCTTTTGTATTGTGGATATTAATAGATTAATTTATGGGTTCGGCCCATGATATGTATTTGATTAGAATTAGGCGGATTAGATTTGTTTATGGTTAATTGCTATGGCTATATAGACTTTGGTATGTAATTCATTATGCATTAATAAGAATTACCTCTAAGAAGTATTGGGTCATCTAACAAGCCACAAAGTGACCAATTTGCTCTCACATAAAAGGCACGTGTGTCATCTAACAAGCATTGACTAGCGCTTGTTAGTCAAAGGGACTAACGGAGAAGCAAAATGGAGAAGATGGGATGTTTGTTGTATTTATTTTGAAGAGTAAAACACACCGTTCGTCTCTAAGATTGTACCCAAAATACACTTTGAGTCCTAAAAAGATAAATACACCAGAGGTCCCAATTGTTCTTTTTTTGCATCACTCAAGGTCCTTTTAACTATCTGCCGTCAGTCAACATGAGTTAAGTGCGCCATGTGCCTTACACAAGAGGGTATTTTGGTCATTTCATATCTTGTCTTCTTCCACTCTCTTTCTTCATCTCCACTCACCACCACCAATCGTTACAACTTAATGATTCATTCATTGCTTGACCTGACTTATACTTTTAGACCAAGGAAATCATTGTTTTGAGTACTTTGAATATCTTGGTTGGTAAGGCTAGCCCCAATGATATACCCCAATCTCCTTCATTTCATAGCGTTAGAACTTTTCTGCTCTCCGGTGATTAGGTGCCCCAGTAAGGGCGACCAAGTTCATATTTAAAAAAAAACATTTTTAACACAAAATAAAATTTCATTAATCATATTAAAACGTTACATAAATAAAAGCGATCTGAAATACATGAATCATAAATCTAATTAGAATGCTCCCGCATGTAGAGGAGTCATACGAGGCGAGCGAACAAATCCCCAGCGAAAATCTTCCTCGTCTACCATCGTCTTTGTTCTCCCGGATAGCTCAATTGATTTTGGTGCGATGTTGTTCGTTATCGTCGAAGCGACTTTCCACAACTTGTCGACAACCTCGCGATCTTTGCGGGCTTGATCTTTCAAAATTGTGCGATCACGAACTTTTCTGGGGGTAATGTCGTTCAACTCACGGTAGTTTTGTCTCATTTGTTCCTTCTCTGGCTGATCAAACAATTCGATGGCGCTTATAATAGCGGTTTTCGAGCCTCATCGTCGATATTGCATTGATTTTGAGCGATACCTTGCATATCTTCAGAATGGGGGGAGGCGGCAAGCCATTTTGAATTTGAATATCTTGTGTTGAGAAGTATTTTGAGTTTGAATTGTGTGAAATAGATTTGTGGATTGAAGTATGTTTGTATTGTGTATTTATAAGATAGGATTTTTTTTTTAGCCGTTACAAACAAAGCGTTTTCATTTGAAATATGGTTTGAATTCGATCGCATACACGACCTTCATGCCCCTCGATCGATTTGTCCACATCAAGGCGATCGAAACAACTTCGATCGAATCACCCCTCGATCGACGAGGGATTCATGCCATTGGGGTAGCCTAAGTTTTCAACCTACAAGTCCCCTTGTAAATAAATTACCATTGAATACAAAGTTTATTCTTTGTACTATCAAATCTAAAAAAAACAATATTACCCAATTGGTATATAATAGCTAAATAGTGTTATTCTACTAAGAACATTTAAAAAGATAAAGTCAAGGAAACAGTCAAGGATCATGCCACACTTGCAGCGGGTCAACTCTAATCTTTCTTGTAGCAAGGCATAAAGAAAGCATAAAACGGAACCTTTTTATAAAAGAAGTTGGAAAAATGTTGTCTTTGACAGACTTGATTACAACACTGGTATATAGTTATAATTCGTTGAATTTGAACTCTAAAATTGTTGTGTTAATTGTTGCATATCATGTGTTTGATCATATGCCTAACTCGAATTAGTTATTAAATTAGTTAACTAGATGTTGGTAAATTTATAATTGATGCATGTAAGGTGTTTGATGATATGCCTAACTTAAGTTTTGTGAAAGAATGAATTCAAAATGCTATATACTCTTTGTTTGTCAAATGCTATAATCGCCTACTCTTTGTTTGACAAACGCTAGAATCACGTTAGATGAAACGTCATTGCAGGAATGGTTATATTAGTGCAGTAAGATTAAGGTTTTGGATGGGAATGTGATGGATTTGGCTCGTCAGATACATGATTTAAATGTTACTAGAAGTGATTTTTTGGCGTTGCAAGATAAACTTAGGCTTACTTTATATGCTCTGCTCATACCATTCTTCATTTTTTTATTTTTTTTTATTAATATAGCATATAGGCTTGAATTGTGTACTTTCGTACTAGTATTTAAGGTGTATATGTAGAATATGTAGTATCTAGTAGAAATAGGTATAAACGAGAACTAGTAAACATGTTAAAACCCCCTAATATTTGGACGTGTATAAGAGCACACATTCCTACCTGTAAGATAATAAGAGAATAGAGAAACCATGAAATGTAACTGATAAAATACTATGAGTAAAAACTCAAGTAGACATATGGTAGGATACTTAATATGTGCAGAGGGCACTGGTTGATCCATTTCATTGTGAAGGAAAACCATTAGCATCCCAAGAGGTTTCCACTTGGTGGTATGGGGTAAGTTGTGAACAAATTAATAGATCCGCGTATTGCAATGATGTCATATTGGGCACCCGTTTGACACGTTCTTATTTGTATTCTTTAGAAGTGGCAGCAAAGTAGAGAATTTGGAGAGAGCTGAGGAAATTTCAAACCCTTTCGGGTACATGTGAGGCTTCCCCTGTGATGGTCAGGTTCTCCATAAAGCTCTCTCTCTATTTTGTCACTTATTATCTACATTCTCATTTTCCGTAAAACTAATCATATCATGAAGTAAAACCTTATGTAGAACGTTTAAAGATGAAAAAGTCATATGTGCAAGTGAATTTGTAGAAAAATGGTATTTAGATGGTATTTATCTCTTCATTGAACGTTATGATATAGCTCTTAATTCTGAGTCCTTTGCTATATACATTCACAGATTTTTATTACGAGAGAGAAGCAATAAAAATACGCATCATTGTTATCACCGGGCCAGCATGAAGGGATAGGGTGAGGGAGTGGATCTCAGTCCCCTTACTTTATGTTTTATTTGGTATTATAAACTGCGAGTTTTATGACTTATGTTTTGTATCTATATCAGAAAATGCACAGATGATCATGGTTTATCATCATGGGGCTGGAATTTAAGTGGCCAGCATTCCACATCAGCGTTATTCCCGTGCATGGACAGTTTATGATGGTATCATTTGGGCATTCTTATTTTCAATAGACAATACGTCAAGTTACTTGTTTAAGTTCTATCGTATTAAACTGCCTTCTCTTTTTGCTACTATCAGGCTGAGCCTCGCTAAAAGTATCTTGTCATAAATTTCACCATTTTTACCTCATAATTATCGAGATAGTAGTCTTCCCACATCTGTATTTGTTTATAAGGTATAAAACTTTGAATAAATATGATTTAGCTCATCCGATTATATTGTGATTATGATATTATCACATCTTTCTGGGGATCATGTAAATGAGCCATTCCGGTGAGCTTAGTTTACCCAGTATTTTAGAATGAACACCTTTTATTTTTGTCTGCCTTTTAATTATGATTCTTTTTATCAACAGGAAGATGGAGTCTCGGTACTTCTACATCACAAGTTTAGCATTATTTCTTATGCATACAACCTCCCAAAATCATCTAAATCAATGATTCATACTTTAATTTTGATGGTATTGTTCTAGTAATCATAATCAACAAATCAGTTATTGTCAACATGCTCATTTTGCCATATCTAATTCTATTGGCGATGATGATTTTCAGGACAGCCAAAAGGAACCATCCTGTTACTTTCGCTATAACAGCGTGCGTAACCAGAATGTAAATGTGGCGGTTTTACGAGTTTTGGTTTGTCTGAGGGAAGCTCAGTTACCGCAAAAGAAATGTGGAGTAAAATGGCACAGGTAAAGGTTTCACCTTCTATCAATTATATTACCTTACCTTAATTTATCACTTTTCCTCTTGTTAACCAAACCTGTTTGCCTGTAGGATGGACAGTTTGAGCAGGGTAACTTCAATTCCGGGCCAACTGTTCCTTCATCAGCTAGAGACGCCAATGGTGATGCGTGTTTGCTTCAACATGGGTTGAACCGAATGGGAAGTGCACTATCGTGTTTGCTATTGCATGGTCATCTCCAAAAGTCAAATTCATGAAGGGGAAATCGTTTCACAGGTTGGCTTATTTTTTAGTTCAAATTATATGCTAAGGATTTATTCACTGAAATTAGTATTGGTATCTCATTTTAGACGGTTGTTTAACTTCTATAATATTGCAGGAGGTACACTAGATATTATGGTACTTCTGAAGGGGCAGCTAAGGATTTGGTTCATGACGCATTAACAAGTAGGCACTTGCATATTTAGCTTGGATGAATATAATATGATCCGACACACTCATAAGCGTGTGTGTGAAAACTCGAAAATTCCATTTTGCATGCTCTGTTCATAGCAATAAAGTTCATCGCATTCTCACCTTATCATTTCTATCTGTGTTTGCATTTGCCCATGTTTACATGTTTTCTATCATTCTGATTTGTATATGCAGTTAAATTTTGATAAAGCAACCAAGGAGTATCTTAAGCGATATATTGAGAAGAAAAAGGAGAACTTGAAGAATCAAAAGCAGCAGATGCTGAAGGTGCTGGTAAAGGGAAGACGAAAGAACCTCTTAAGCCTTCCGTGGAGGAATCAAAGGATGTTAAAAAGGTGGATGATAACAATGAAGAAAATAAAGATAATATTGACTATGCTACTTTCGGTCTTGTGACTGGTGAAGATAAGGAAGCTGACAAAGCTAGTGAAAACTTATAGGAATGATAGAAGAAAGGATAAAGAATAAACCTCTACCACCTCCACCTCCACCCACACAAGCTCCTGTTACTGCTGTTAATATAACCTCTGAACTTCCAAGCGAAGTAGAGATGGCGATTCAGATCTGACATGGCAAAAGTGGTTAGTATAAAATTTGGAGTCCATATATTTAGGGGGTGTTTAGATTTGTGTTACAAAACGATTATCAAACAATTGCATTACGAAAGGGTAATTTTCTTTATATAAATACCAAAACTTTCGAATTTCACAAGACATGTATTTTTTTACAAAGTTCACGACTGATTATATGATATTTTTCAACTTCAAACAGTATAAGCACATGTAAATGCTATTTCCAATTCTTCTACTACCCGCTTTTATTACATCTGGCTATGTGCTCTAGATTGTTCACAGTTACATAGTATAGCTTAAAATTTACACCCTCTTAGTAAGAACTTGTAATATGTGAACTTCGAAGGTGTAGGTAAATGTTTGTCTTCTTTATTTGATGTTGGAAGCTCTATCATGCTATAATGCTTGACCCTATCATTTACATATGCAGCAGAGATAAAAGGTGAAGCGACCAGCACAAAGCAGAGACCTGAAAACAAGCTCACCTGAGCGAAAAAAAGCGCTAGAGCGAAGCGGGATCCAAGCGAGATCTAAAGCGTGAAAAGGAGCAGGTGGAAGGTACTAAAGAGAAAGGGAGCAAGACCGAGCTAAGAGAAAGGGAGCGAGAATACAAAATACGTGAAGATGAACGGCGATATTGGGGTCGTCTAAAAGAGTGGGAAAATCGGGAAAAGGAAAAAGAGCGTGACCGCAAACAAGAGAGGGAAAGGGAAAAGGATAGAGAACAGGACAGGAAATATGAGATATTAGAACAAGAGAATGATGATGGCTATAGCAAAAAGAGAAAATATAGAAGTAGTGGGGAGGAAAGAGAAGAAAGAAAGCGAAGGTTAAGGGAAAAGGAAAGAAGATATAGAAGACAAGATTAAAGAGGAAGAAAGAGATTGCTGAAGAAGAAGCCCGAGAAGAGGAAGGAGCAGCAGAAGAACAACAAAAAAACATGCCTTGGAGCTTTTATCTAGTACTACAACTAATGGAACTGATAGTGCTATGTTAATTGATGGAAGCTTGGCGGAAATCAGAAATAAGGCTTCTGACCACCCGATCACTGATATTGAAATGGCAGATGCAGGCGAAAGCGGTAAGTTTTCAATTCAACTAGATTTTTTTCTTCGTTTCTCTTTTATGTATGAAGGTCTAACCTAGTCAACCAGTTAAAACCAGTCCTGGTCCTAAATCTTTTTACTTCCTGTTTTTTACTCGCAAATAATAATTAAGTTAAAACAATATTTACCAAATTTTTGAAAAATGAGCATTGAACATTTCTAATCCTTTGAAGAATGAAATTACCCTGTTTTCGAAAAGCACCTTAGATCATTCTTTTGAAGCACTAAAATATAGTATATGTAATGGTATAAGAAATATCACATGGAAAAACAGTTTTACGTTCTGTGCGTAAGTGAGAGCGGACTTAAGGACCAAATATTCGGGTTTAATCGGTCCTAGGGATAGTCTCATGTTTGGGCTTGTTTGTTCATCTGTATTATTAACCACCACCGGGTTCCGTTATAACAGGTAACAGGAGTACACAAAATGGGACTGGTGCGACTCCGTCATGGAGTCTCGACTGCTTCACAGACAGGACAAAGCAACACCTTTGGAACCAAAAAGTTAGGATTTGGTCTTGTGGGTTGGGGAAAAAAACTACAGTCCCTTCTCTATTCCGAAGAGGAAGATGAGGATGCACAGAAGGATAAAAGATCGCGACCTTTGGTTCCTATAGATTATTCAACCGAAGAATTGCAGGCTGTGAGAGAAACTACTCCGCTTGCACCATCTTCTAATTTGGCTGCAGCTGCTGAGTTTGCAAAACGACTTGGACATGCAAATACAAAGAAGAGAGCCTGATTCAGAAAGGGAACGCAGTAGACTAACCGATCCAGAGATGAAACAAGAGAGAAAGAGAATGTGAGGACACCAGATAATAAGAAGCTTTTGGATTCAAAACAGTTAATTGACACCATTCCAAAAACCAAGGACGAGCTGTTTTCTTATCCAATAAATTGGGCAACTTATGACAAGGTTAGTATAGAATTCCTGCTTTATAGTTTACTTATAAAAAGATGAAATGGGTCAAATGGCATAGAAGCCATCCTAAGCTTATTAAAATGCATAAAAACCTTCTAAATCTCTCTAATATAGGTTTTTGTACTCATGTTTACCACACTAGTGACATATAAAATTGAAATTTCTTTTATAAAAGTAGTGTTTGTGGGTCCCCTACTTGATCTAACACACACAAAAAAGCTACATGTTTGACTTGTTTCCAAATTCCTACTCGCCCATTTTCCACTCTTGCTTGCTTAATTGCCAAGTCTTTTTCTATGAATTATAATTGAATGTTGAATATTTTGTAAAACTGAACCTAGCTATGCATTAAGACATACAAACTCAGAGTTTTATGTTTCTGTTACGTAAGTATTATGATTAGTGACTTAGTGAGAACTTTTGGTATTCTTAAACTTGTTCTTTTTGCTTAGGGAGATAGTTTAACCGCTAAATACTTTTAGTTAAATATGGCATCTTTTGATTAGATTGGATACTTACAGGAGTATTAGCCACTAGGCGTTCTATTTTGAATAAGGTCATATCAATGTGAACTATTTTTCTCCCAATAAAAGAAAGAAGCAAAACTAGCCAACTAGGTATGACTCCCTCCCCTGTATTTTGCCTAGAGTTCTTTCTTGTTGAGATATGTGTCTGACATTGCAAAACAATTGTTTTTTTATGGGTTCCGATAGGTATTTTGTTCGGTTAAATACAGTATTATTTAACGATCAGATATGTTTATAACAAGGTAAGGATTTAGTATAAATTATTCAATGACCTTAGGTAGTGTCAATATATTAGATCAGTATGATTTGTAAGTGTCTTTTTTTGTTTTCAGTATAACATTATTTCATGACATTATACATAATGGATTGCATGAACGGATGAGACCATGGATCTCCAAGAAAATAACCGAATTTTTAGGCGGAAGAGACAACATTAGTAGATTATATTGTGTCAAGCACTCAAGAACACGTGACAGCAAATGAGATGTTAGAGCGGCTTCAGTCTATTTTGGACGATGAAGCTGAAATGTTTGTGTTGAAGATGTGGAGAATGCTCATTTTTGAAGTGAAGAAAGTGGAGACTGGTCTTGCAGGAAGAGCCAAGGCTTAAATGCTCTCCTTTGTTGCTATCATTGTGGTATTATCGTCTTCTGTTATAGCATTAGTACATTTCTTTTCCGTAACATTTTTTAGACAACTTTGATAAAAAGTCAAATCTAAAGATCAATTTAGCTGACATATGCGCCAACGTTTTTCTGAATAATCTGTTCTAAGATCTTTGGCGAGTGTCATGTATCCTTAGAAACTATTTAAGCTCATCCTATAGTCCCAAGTTTCACCATTTTAAATCAAGCGAAGTTTTGTCTCTGATTCTGTATCTGTGCATGACTTGCTGGTATGAATGATAATTACTCGGGGCTGCTTGGAAGTATTTGCCTATTCAATATATAGTAGTAGTGTGAATATGCAATAACTTCTAAGTGGTAGATTACAGTAAGCTTAATGAGATTATTAGCTTATTATGGAACGAGTTGCATGTTTTTAATAGCGCCCGTTAATGGGCCGCTATGGCGTAGTTTCAAAGATGCACTTTGCCAAGTATGACACTTGATCCATGTTTTATTACTTGCATAATGAGAGTTCGATTCTGCCTCAAGCATCTTTCATCAAACATTTTGCTCCTACCTCATTTAATGATAAATATTAAATTAATGCATATGCATATGATAAATAATGAGTCGTGTTATTCTTCTTTATAAGTTTAACACCCGCGTACCGGTTTAAAGTTAAATATGGCTACAATTATATTAGCAAGAATATCAATATCAAAATGAAGGCACGACTTCATAAGTTACTAGGATGTGAAAAATAAATATTAACAACACCGCATAGTTTTTCAAGGGTCATTATATGCTATTAAACATGCATAACGTTTAGAATATGATATCGATAGTTAAATTTAAATAACATCAACCTTAACATCATGTGGGTTAAACAACTATCAAATCGTACATTCAACAAAAATCTATATAAAATATTAATCAATATAAATAAATAATAAAAAGCTTAAGTAAAAGACCTGACCGCATGGGTATTAGAACTATATAAGTATAAAGATTTTACATAATTTTATAAAATAATTTTATTTAACAAACACGCATATGCAGAATTTTAAAAGCTAGTTCAAAGCAACAAGAAATTTCAAATCTCCTAAAAAAATATCACAATATAGAAAATGATGTGTAATAAATACAAGTTAAGTAAGAGTTTCATAACGTCATTTGAGACCATTAACTTCAGTCTTCATCATATTTTCCACAAAATAGGACAAAGTTAACTTTTGAAAAAACAAAAAGATAAGAAATCAATTTGGAAACCTCACCAATTTGCTATATCTTTCACTAAGATACCTTGATAGTTGTACAATTGAAAACTTAGATTGGTTGTCTTCTCTATCTTCTTTAAGTAACCTTTATATGGATGGAACTTCTCTGGCCAAAGCAAATAACTGGGTAAATGCAATTATAGGTCTCCAAAACCTATCAGTTGTATTTTTATGGGGATGTGACCTCTCAAAAGTCATGCATCCATATTCTTCAGTTGTCAACTCTTCTTCATCTATTGAAACCCTTTATCTCGATAACAACAATCTCACCTCATCAAGTTATCGCTGGTTGTGCCCATTACTTGGCAATAGGCTTGAAACTTTTTCTGTTTCTTTGGATGCTTCAAATAACCAATTAACAGGGTCAGTGTCTGATGAGATTCAAAACTTTTCATCCTTAAGTGATTTGTACCTATATTCCAATCAGTTAAATGGAACAATAAGTGACAAACTGTGGCAACTACCCACACTTCATGAACTGCACCTATCTTTCAATTCTCTTAGAGGTGTTATCTCTGAAAACATTGGAAAATCAAATCTTAGGTTGGTAGATCTTTCATACAACTCACACGAAGGAGTTTTTTTTAATGATGACGTGTCAAACCTTTCTATGAGTTTGGAGTATATTGATTTCAGCTCTAACAAGCTTTTATGTTTCCCAAAATCGATACAAAAATTTAAAGAACTTAGGCATCTTGATCTTTCCAACAATAGCATTTCAGACACAATTCCCACAAAGTTCTGGAACCAAAGGCGCCCTTCTCAATTAAGTTATTTGGATCTCTCTTTGAACAACATAAGTGGGACATTACCAGAATCAGTATCAAGTCCTGAACTTGGATTTCTAGATTTGAGTTCCAACAGCTTTTATGGTCCAATACCTACTTTCCCGGCAAGTATAAGTGTTTTAGATCTGTCACATAACTCATTGATGGGAAACTTCGGACAGCTTGAAGAATCTGACGTATCTAAAAGTTCTTAATTTAGGCCACAACATGCTATCAGGATATATTCCTCCCTTTGTAGGACGTTTGGTTCACCTCGAGACGTTAAATTTATTCAACAACAGCTTCTCTGGAGAATTGCCATTGTCTTTGAAGAATTGCACCAAGTTGAGCCTTTTGGACTTATGTTAATATTCCTGTTTGGATTGGTAAAAACTTGTCAAGGTTATGCGCTCTTAGCTTAAATCAAACAACCTTTCTGGAGCCATCCCTTCAGAAGTATGTCAATTAGTAAGTCTTCAAATCTTAGACTTGTCATTTAACAATCTTCATGGAACAATCCCATCGTGTGTGCATAATCTTACTTCCATGGTTCAAAAAGGATTGTTTACGGAACAGAATCTACATTCTTATAATAGTATTATGAGATATACATTCAGCTATTACTTTGTAGACGATAGCCATGACCATCTGTTGATTCAATGGCAAGGAAAGGTAAATGAGTTTGGTAGAAATCTGAGATGGGTTAAGACAATTGATTTATCAACCAACAGTCTCACAGGACAAATCCCATATGAGATTACCAATCTGCAGGGATTATTATTACTAAACTTGTCACGCAATGCTCTACTTGGAGAGATTCCAAAAGACATTGGTCAAATGAAAGAGCTTCAAATTTTGGATTTATCCAAAAACAGTTTCTCAGGAGGGTTGCCATCAAGCATGTCTGAGATGAATTTTTTAAATTATCTTGATGTGTCGGATAATAACTTCTCTGGAGGATTCCATCTACGCAACTCCAATCTTTCCCACCTGAAAGGTTAGCGAAATGTAGGGACTATGTGGACTTCCTACAATGAAAAAATGTCTTGAAAATGAAGATCAAGGAGTTCCACATATCCGTGATAGTGAGAGCGATGCACAAAGTACTGACGAACTTCAAAGATGGTTTTATATCGGAGGGTCCACTGGTTTTGCAACTGCATTTTGGGTAGCATGTAGCGCTTTACTTTTCAATCGTCGTCTCAGACATGCTTTTTTTCAGTGTCAAGATAGCTTGAAAGATTGGGTGTACGTAAAGGTGGCGGTGTTCATGGCAAAATGGCGAAGGGTTGCACGTGCGTAGTTGTATATGTTTTTTGTGTGTTCTTTTTCATCTACTTATTATTGTTTTTATAATGTTAGGTACATAGTATTGTAATTTCATGCTTCACTTGTATTTGGCGATGGTTTTTAGTCCAAGTTATTAATAAAGTTGCCACCAACACCATGGGTGGCCATTTCTATATGTTCATATATTATAAATTATATAATAATATGATGCACGGAAGGTGTTTACTAAAATGCTTTACATAGAATTGCAACATACAGATGTTAAAGTATCATGGCTTGCAATATTACGTTTGAAACCTAAGTGTGGTGTGAAGACTGTAGGGTTTATTTAGTCTTAATTACGAGGCACATGAAATAAGCTCTCAATGCACTTAAGAAATCTGAATAATGATATCTTTTTTGTTTGTAAACTTTAGTTTTGTTTCTCAATTGCTAATATAAAAAGAACATCAAAAAACTGTAACAAACATAAAAGAACATTTTAGTATCGTACAGTTCTTGTTTGATCCATTGCTATAACAAGGACCACATGTTGCTTCCACTAAACATGTACTC
Organism: Chrysanthemum makinoi; assembly: GCA_910596185.1. Classification (NCBI taxonomy): domain Eukaryota; kingdom Viridiplantae; phylum Streptophyta; class Magnoliopsida; order Asterales; family Asteraceae; genus Chrysanthemum; species Chrysanthemum makinoi. Next base: position 9,566,364 of record OU343225.1, on the reverse strand, counting down.
AATTTCGTGTTCTGTTACATACACTCAATAGTAGTGACTCGATCTAATTTTGCTTACAGTTTTATAAATACACCACTAAAGTCTTAGCATCTTAGTGTAAAAATGCTCTTACTTAATTTTATTCTTGATTACTTGATTAGTAATGAACAAGAAATAAGTATGTTTGTAGCTGCGGTTAATTTAAGTTGCAATACGTGCCTAATGTTGGAAAATTTAGTGCACTTGTGGGATTAGTTCACACCTTGTAATGGGTTAGGAGGTACGGTGTGTACACCCATAAGGTCCATGAACACCCTGACTCTAATAGTGGTTTGTATTGGTAGTTCTAGTAGAAAGTACTCTTGGTGAAAGTATCTTGTTGTGGTTCCAGGCGATGGTGTTTCCTTTGAGCGGTGTTTACCTTTGAACAACGGCTTGTGTTTCCGAAGGTGCTATGCTATGAAATGCGCTAGTTGTATGAAAGTCTTGCTAGTGTTAAAGATGCTTGCTTAGCGGCTTTGACCTATTTAAGTGGCGATTATAACTGCATAATGACCCGCGTTTAATTGGTCATGTAACCACTACGGCTATAATGGGGATAATTATGAGGCTATTAATGGGCCGATTAATACTCATAATTCCATTTGAATAGCTGAGAGTAATTTCCTATAAATAGAAGATCACGATTATGCATGATACACACGAGCGTAAACACTTATTAGCGAAAGGGTTATAGAATTGTGCCTAATTCTCTAACTACATTTGGTCTTATCCCAAGTAGATATTAAGTGATACCCGAGGCATTAGGGTTGAATAGTTTACTTTGGAAAGTGATTACACGATTCCAAGTGATATCCGGTAACCACCAAGTGGTATTTGTTCTGTTGACCGTTTGTTTTTATCTTTGAACAGTTGCATAATTCTGCGAAGTTGATTATCTTACCGATCAGGGAGCTAATATACACTAACAATCAAAGTAAACTATTTTGTGATAATCAATGGCAAGCTAGCAATGAAACACATGGCTTCAAACTTTGCTAAGCTTGGACAAGTTTGAAGGGCGGACTTTAGGAGGTGGCAAAGAATATGCACTTCTTGCTATCAAGCATGAGTGTGGTTTATGTTCTACTCAATTCCCGATGATGGGGATGATGCTACGGTTGAGCAGATTAGGAGGAGGAGCAAATGGGAGAATGATGACTACATATCAAGAGGTCTTATTCTCAATGGTATGTTTGATTCTCTGTTTGATATTTATCAGAACTTTGAATCTTCAAAAACTGTAGGATTCCTTGGATGCAAATATATGGTGAGGATGCATCAAGTAAGAAGTTCCTTGTTAGTAATTTCACAAATTACAAAATGGTGATTCAAGACCGGTTATGGAACAATACAATGAACTTCTTGGAATACTTGGAAGGTTTACACAACACAATATGAACATGGATGAGGCCATTAAAGTCTCTTGTGTCATTGACAAACTCTCTCCTTCTTGGAAAGATTTCAAGCATACCTTGAAACATAAGAAAGAGGAGTTAACTACGGTTGAGTTGGGCGGTCATCTGCGCATGAGGAATCTCAAGATGCGGGATAATGACAAGCCAAAGTAGCAATGCTCTTTGGACCATCTGTTGTCAATATGGTGGAGCATAACAACTCCATGAGGTACAATGACAACAAAGGCAAGCGTAAATATCATGACAACACAAGGGCGGAGATCCTAACAAGAAGCACCTACTTGTTGGAAATGTAACAGCTGGTCACATCAAAAGGTGCAAAGGGTGTTAAGGTTGGTGGTAAAACCAATGGATCAAGCACTAATGGTTCAGGGAGTGGTGGTTCTTCCAACTCACTGAAAGGTCGGAATATGGTTAATCGTCTTTTGATTCATTATGTTGCATATGTATCTGAATCTCATTATGTCTTGGGGATGATAATGTTGCGTGGTGGGTTGACTCTAGTGCAGCAGTTCATGTGTAAAGATAGAAGCTGGTTCAAGACTTATGAGTCACTGAATGATGGTTCTATTCTTCACATGGGAAATGAGTCAACGACCTTGGTGCATAATTAGGTGGTTGTGTAGATCTTAGATTTAGTTCTGGAAAGATTGTAACTTTGTTTGATGTTATTCATGTTCATGATATTAGGAAGAACTTGGTTTCAAGTAGTATTTTCAATAATCATGGTTATAAACAAGTTATTGAGTCTGATAAATTTGTGCTTTCTAAGCATGGTGTTTTTATTGGTTTTGGTTATTTATATAATCAAATGTTCGGGCTTAATATTTCCGATAGTACATATATTTCCAGCGATAGTGTAAATTCGACTGTGTGACCACTTAACGGTGTCTCCACCGTGGCATGCTAGACTTGGCCATGTTCATTATAAAAGGTTGCAAGATATGTATAAGGATGGGTTGATCCACGCTTTGACATGGACACTGAAAAGTGTAAAACTTGCATGTTGACCAAGATTACCAAGAAACCTTTTCAGGATGTTAGTCGTGAGACTAATCTCTTGGAGCTTCTTCCGATGATCGTGTGATTTGCATGCCACTCCTCTTTGGGGAACAAGTACTTTGTGACATTTATTGATGATGCTTCTAGGTTTTGTTATGTTTATCTGTTACATTCCAAGGATGAAGCATTAGATAATTTCAAAGTGTTTAAAAGTTGAATTACAACTTGGGTCTTTGATCAAAAGATTAAGGATTGATAGGGGAGGTGAGTACATGGATACTTTGTATTTTGATCTGTTGTATATAATCCATGAAGCATGCCACTTATACTCCTCGGCAAAATGGTATTTGAAAGGAAAAAGCAGGGTCTGAAGGAGATGGTTAATTCCATGTTGTCCTATTAAGGTGAGTCAAGGGTTACGGGGTGAAGCTATGTTAACAACTTGCTATTTATTGAATAGGGTTCCAACAAAGGAACAAGGTTACCCCTTATGAACTCGGACTAAAAACCAACTGAACTATCTCGAGGTGCGGGTTGTAGAACATTTGTAAGACTCCTGATCCAAAGTTGAAAACTTTGGGTGAAAAGAGCATTATTGCATCTTTGTTGGATATCTTTGAGCATTCCAAGGCTTTTAGGTTTTATGTTATTGAACCTAATGAATATGTTTCAATTAACTCCATAATTGAATCAAAGGATGCAAACTTTCTTGAGAATAGATTCTCATCGGTCCCTAGACCAAGTATGAGGATTCCTAATGGAACTCATGACACTGGTGTATCAGAGGTCCCTGATGAACCATCAGTGGTCCCTGATGAGGTTGTGGTTCAACAACTTTGAACCTGTGCTCGAGGAAGAGCAGGTTAGGACTCCAAAGTCATTTGGACCTGAGTTTAAACTATACTTAGTTGAAGGAACAAGGAATGAGGTCTCAGACCAATACTCCTATTGCTTCATTGTTGAGGATGATCCCATGACATTTAAAGAAGCAATGAAGTCGGAGATATTGCCTTACGGAAAGAAGCCATCAATGATGAGATGGATTCCATCATGGGCAACAACACTTGGGTGTTGGTTGATCTATCACCTGGTTGCAAACCTTTGGGTTGCAAATGGATTTTCAAGAAGAAAATGAAGGTAGATGGAACTATTGGAAAGTTCAAGGCTAGACTAGTCATTCAGGGCTTTAAACAAAAGTCAGGTATAGACTATTTTGATACTTATGCCCTGTGGCTCGTGTCGATTACCATAAGGTGTTGATTGCTATGGCATCTATTCACAATCGATTATTCATCGGATGGATGTGAAACGACTTTCTTGAATGATGAATAGGATGTGGAGGTTTATATGAACCAACCTCGGGGCTTCATTATTCACGGCAATGAAAACAAGGTGTGTATGGCTGATTAAGTCTCTTTATGGACTTAGCGGGCACCTAAGCAATGGCATCAAAAATTTGATGAAGTAGGTTTTGTCTAGTAGTTATGTTCTTAACCAAGTGACAAATGCGTATATAGCAAATTTGATGAATCAGTAAAGGTCATCATTTGTCTATATGTTGATGACATGTTGATCTTTGGCACTGACCAAAATCAAGTTGACTTGACAAAGGAATTTTTGTCATCAAGGTTCTCCATGAAGGACATGGGGTGATGTTATCCTTGGTATAAGGATTAAACATGAAAGTAAAAGAATTTCTATCTCTCAGGCTCATTATATTGAGAAGGTGAGGAAATTCAATTACTTTGTATTGTCGATAAGTACACCTATGGATACTTGTGAGAAGCTAATGCCTAATCATGGCAAAGTTGTATCTCAACTTGAGTATTCTAGAGTAATTGGCTGTTTGATGTATGCCATGACTTGTACAAGGCGATATTGGTTTTGGATGGGAAAATTGGCGGTATACTAGTAATCCTAGTGCTCATCAGCAGGCAAGCAGTTCAAAGGGTGAAGTATTTGAAGAGAACTATGGATTATAGTCTCTCATATACTGGTTACCCATTAGTGTTGGAAGGATACACTGATGCAAGTTGGATCGATAACGAAGACAATTAGTCTACTAGTGGTAGGATGTTCCTACTTGGTGGAGGTGCAATTTCTTGGGCATCCAAGACTTGCATCACCAGTTCAACAATGGAATCTGAATTTGTGGCTTTAGCATTGCTGTAAAGAAGCTGAATGGTTGAAAAACTTGCTTCTTGAGATTCCATTGTGGCCTAAACCTATAGCACCTATTTCTATCCGATGTGATAGTGCGGCTACATTGGCTAAGGCTTATAGCGAGATGTACAATGGTAAGTCTAGACACTTAGGTGTCGGGCATAGCATGATTCGTGAGCTTATCATGAATGGGGTGGTATCTATAGAGTTTGTTCGATCTCAACAAAACTTAGTGATCACTTGGAGAAGGGTTTGGCTAGAGACTTGGTTATAAAGTCTGCTAAAGGGATGGGTTTAAGTCCAACTTAGTCATTAAATGCTAGGACACCCAACTCCCTCCTAAGGAAACTTAGTGAGTTCAATGTGGAAAATTTGAACATTGATGGACTGGAGCACATGTTTATTTACATCCCAAGGTTGTGCAGAACCTGTGAGAGGAGGATGAAGTCTTTACTTCTTAATGGTTAATTTTCTTTGAAAAAGTGCTTGGCGGGAGCATGACTAAAGAGGAACCACCTATGTAAATGTTGAAGTTTTGCCGCTTGAGGAAGCTTTGGACTTTTAGCTTTTACAACATTTATGAATTTGGATATGGACACATGGCTTGTATAGTGTCGGGAGCTGATAAGTGTTTGAAAACTTGTGTGTATTTTATCTTGAGGTATTCAAATGGGTTGAAGGGTTCAATTCTTAGAACACCACGATTCTGGATATTTGAAGCGTGTAATTTACTAAGATGGAAATTCAATCCTCATGACATTTTTGTTTATGCACATGTTTTGCTTGATGTTTGTTTTTCATGCAAAGAAAGTGAACTAAATTTGGGGAGGATTGTTGAAAAATTTAGTGCACTTGTGGGATTAGTTCACACATAATGGGTTAGAAGTGCAGTGTACACCCATAAGGTCCATGAACACCATGACTCTAATAGTGGTTTGTATTGGTAGTGCTAGTAGAAATACTGCTGCGTGGTGTTTCCACTGCTGAAGGTGGTGTTCTTGGCGGTGTTTACACTGAAGTAGTGTTTCCACTGAAGGTGCTATGCTATGAAAGTACTACTAGTTTTATGAAAGTCTTGCTAGTGTTAAGGTCTTGCTTGTAGCGACTTTGACCTATTCAAGTTGGCAGTTATAACATAATGACCACGTTTAATTGGTCATGTAACCACTACTTGGCTATAATGGGGATAATTGAGGGCTATTAATGGGCGATTAATACTCATAATTCCATTTGAATAGCTGAGTAATTTCCTATAAATAGGAGATCGATTATGCATGATACACACCAGAAAAGTAACACTTATTAGCGAAGGGTTATAGAATTGTGCCTAATTCTATAACTACATTTGGTCTTATCCCAAGTAGATATTAGTGATACCCAGGCATTAGGGTCGAATAGTTTACTTTGGAAAGTGATCACATGATTCCAAGTGATATCCGGTAACCACCAAATGGTATTTGTTACTGTTGACCGTTTGTTTGTTTACTTTGAACAGTTGCATTTACTGGCGAAGTTGATTATCTTACCCTGATCTAGGAGCTAATATACACTAACACCTAATATCGGATGTTATAAACTAATTATTAGATGGTCTTATGTTATAAACTAGCCTGGAATTAGTTACATAAGATTAAATGGCGTGAGAAAAAATTATTTAGGAAACTTTGTAGTTGCAATCACATAAAGTTATGATTTTCCATTTATGCAATAACCACCATACTTGACCACGATTGTTGGGATTTTTAGAACCTAGTTAGCCAAATGCATAAGCGAGAATTGGATCTAGTAATTTGCAATTAGGTAAACACGTATTTAAAAACAATAAATAATAAAAGGTAAATAGAAAACTACCTCGATGTCAAGCTGCACTCTTATCAGCGAACAAGAAAACTAAGAAACCAAGTATCTAAAATAGATACCTCTCAGTATCACACCAAACACTTAAACCAAGTAGTTTAGATTAGAGCTATAGAAGACGTTTAAACAATCAACCCCTTGAAATAACTTGAATACCACGTATAAGAAAACCCCAAAAACATTTCTTCTTTACTGCGAGAACCATCTTTGTCAGAGAACAACTTGTATATATCACGATGTCGGACAAAGCGGTCCGATATCCTTCCTCTTTGTTGTCCGAGAAACACCAAACAGAAAACCATGAATCTTGTTGCTGAAACAATTCAACCACGAACTTAGAACAAGATTACACCAATAAGCAAAACCTAAACAACTTGGATCAATTGAGTCGATGCAAGTTTAGGGTTTCATCGAAACAAAACCTAATCGGTTTAGGGATAAACCGATTGAATATTAAGTGAGGTAGATCGATTCTTGGTGAGGTTTAGGGATAGTATACGCATTACCATGTATGTGAGGATGTGTTTGTTTATATAGGGTCCTAACAGGCCCACATATGGGTTCTAAACTTGGTCGACAAGCAAAAACCCAAACACCTATATGCACTGTCGTTTAGAGATACTAGGCCCAAGGCACTTCTAAATAGAAGATGTAAATGGATCAAGTCCATGGGTCGATCAAAGAGATTGGGTAACATGCATGTCGAGTCTACGCATTCAAGTAATTATAATGTTCGAACCGCGTATTCTCGTCTTTAACGTGTGTGCCCCGTAGGCTCACACACTTCAGTCATTTGCGTGTGGTTTTAAGTACCACAAACCAACATCTCCCACTTGGGAGTTGGAGTGTCGAATGGCACACAAAACTAACGAAGGAAACGCCTAGCAACGCTACTCACCGCTTTTAACTAAAAGTATCGGAGATAATAGTTTCATGAAATTTCTCACTAGCATGGTCATTCAATGCCTTGCTTTTATCATCCTTTGTTATAGATACCGTTAAATCATGGATATGGATCGAACTCATTCCATATAGTTTAACCATTTAGAATCTCGTTATAGATTTTAATAAAGATATACCAAATGTAATCAAGTATCATCTTGCATCACCCTTTGTGTTTGGCCAAACAATTATCTAATTAAATCTGGAGGCGCATGATATCTTTACGCACATATCAAGTGGAGTAACAAATCCTTTATTGACTACAAGTGTTGTGGATCTTTGCACATCACTTGAATATATAGCCTTTATAACTACCTTATTTAGATAGCATTTTGTGTATACTTACAAAAAGTGATATTCACACATAACAGAACTTGCTTGTATCTCAAGTCTAAGGACGAAATTAACAAACCATTTTCAATATTTTACTTATGACAAAGATCCAAAAGTAAATGTTTGAAAGTTGGGGTATCCAATATGCATATCTAGTGAATACATATGAGTTTGAAACAATCCAATTCTCATTATAATATAACCAACACTCACATTTTCCTTACATAACAATATTCCCATATTGTTAACCGACAATGGACATATTTAGAATGATAAATCATTTCACGGATTAAACATGCAAATATGGAATAACAGATTATATGAATGAAATAACAAATATCGTATCTTTATTTATCAGAAATAATAAGTACCAATTCCAAAATTATTCAAATACTAATTAACACATAGATTTACATGAGACTACTAGCAGGTATTAAACCTATACATCTAGTCAATTTAGAATATGCTAAAGCTTTAAGTAAATGGATCAGGTTAGGTTGCCATTTGTGTGAACCTTATAACTTCCATCACCCATTTCAATGGTCTCTCGAAGATAATGAAGTTTAGCCCGATAATGTCTAGAACCTTTAGTGATTCGCTTTTATTATTAGCTATAATGGCTCCAGTATTATCACAATACATATTTATAGGTTCTTCATTGTGAATTGTGGGAATAATGTTCAACCGAAATGAATTCTGAATCAATACGACCTCTTTAAATGCATCACAAGTAGCTATATACTCACATAGATGAAGTAGCAAAAATACTTTGTTTTGTGCTTTTTAGGTCAAGACACCTCCATTAAGAACAAATACATATCCATCGAGATTTTAAGTCATCAGGCATGTGTGATCCAGCATCAATGTAGCAAGAAACCCTGAGCTCTTGTTATGTCTCTCCTCCATAAACCAGAAACATATCCTTAGTATTGCGTAAATACTTAAGAATATTCTTAACAACAGTCTAGTGATGTTCTGGGATTATTTGAAATCGGCTTGTCACATTCGAGCAAGCGCAACATCGGAAAGAGTACATCTCTCACGGCATACATAGATCATATAGCCGAAGCATAAGGAACTCTTTGCATCGCTCTCGTAGCGGTGTCTCGGCACCTTGTGACTTACTCGCTTAGGCTCTTCTTGCATTGGGATAGCTTCACGTTTGGAAATCTCCATACAAAATCTCTTTAAGATTTTCTCAATGTAAGCACTTTGACATAAACCAATCAATCGTTTAGATGCGTCTCGATAGATCTTGATTCCAGAATATATCTGACTTCTCCTAAATCTTTCATGGCGACACATCTTCTAAGATAAGATTTTACATCTTGTAACATTGGAATGTTGTTTCCCATAAGCAATATCATCACATACAGATTAGGAAAGTGACAAAACTCCCACTAGCTTTTTGATATACACATGGCTTATCTTGATTTGAGAAAATCGATATTTCTTAATCTCATCTTCAAAATGTTTATTCCATTGCCTCGATGCTTGCTTAAGTCCATAAATGGAGCAGCTTGAGCTTGCATATACGTTTAGGATATTTAGGATCAACAAAACCTTCAGGTTGCTCCATATAGACCTCTTCGTAAAGATGTCCATTGAGGAATGCGGTTTTGATATCCATTTGCCATATCTCAAAGTAATAGAATGCCGCTATGGCTATGAGAATCCTTATAGCTCTAATGTATGCTACAAGAGAAAAGGTTTCTTCATAATCAATCGTAGGTTTGAGTGAAGCCCTTTGCTGAGGCGAGCTTTAAAGTGTATACCTTACCATCCATGCCGATTTTCTTCTTGAAAAGCCACTTGCTACCAAGCTGTCTTGGGTTTGGAGGAAGCTCAACTAAAACCCAGACATCATTGTCTTTCATTGATTTCATTTCCACATTTATCGCATCAAGCCATTTCTTGGATTGGGATCCCCAACTTCGTGTTCCTCAGCGTCAATGTATAAACACATGCGGTCAGGAGCATGGCGTGTCCTTGTGGACTTACGAATTGGAACAATGTCACTTTGAGGTTCTTGAATTTCTTGATCATCCTCATCATGATGAATGCTAGTGTGTGTAAAGGATTTGTATCTTCATCTTGAATTATTTCAAGATCTTCTAAACTCCCACTTGCTTCTTGATCTATGAGATCATTCTCAAAGAACTTCAGTGTAACACCCCAAAAATGACTCAGTGAAGCATACAAATACTTGGGGTGCTACTAAATTGATATCACAACATAAGCATAGAACAATTGGTTTTTCATAAATAAACTTTTATTATTCATTCTTGAAAACAATGTTTACATTATTGATTAGTGCGGAAAATAGCCCATTATAAACAAGTGGTCCCAATACATAAATCCGAGTCGTCTATGACCATGCCATGCCTTTGCCTTGCGCCTCCAAAGATAAGCTATCACGAAAACACGAAGATACATGCTAAAAGGGGTCAGTACTGTGAGTTCATAGGTTTTTATTTATAAAAGTTTTATGGACCACAAGATTTGGTATTTAGTTCATTTCATTTTGTGACCAGTTCACTCGGTCATGTTACCAGTTCACTCGGCAATGTGACGTTCATTCGGTCATATGTTACATGCAACCCGATACAATCGGTCATGTGACGGTTCACTTTCGTGCATCCATAACGATTTCAAATACTTGTGTCCATATGTAAAAGCATGCATTAACTTTACACTATAATGCATCTAAGTAATCAAGTAATTGGCAAGTAAACACATAATGCATTCATCATTGCATAATTTTAGTAAACAATTCATTTGTTCAGGTAAAATCAACACTTATTTTAAGTAAAAATGAGCATGTATCTTCCCCCAAAACAGTTATAAAACAAGTAAAAGTAGGGGCTATGAAACTCACCTTGGCAATGTGCAATATGAAGTCTAAAGAGAATTAGATCAAGGAGTGATAGTACTGCGGCTCCGACAGCATAACCTAGTTAATCGGCAATTTAGTCTTTATGTTTAAGACTCGATAAAGTTTAACTAACTTTATAAATTTTAAATGTTTATGTTGTTGTTGTTGTTGCAACATTTATCTTAAAACAATATACAAAGATTTTGGTGGATTTATTTATGAGGGTATGACATGGAAGTCTTGAAGAAAGAATTTGACTTTGGTTTAATGGTGACCAATGAGAACACTTGGAAGGTACACTTGAGAAAAGATATCAAGGATGAGCAAGACTTCGGTTTGATGATAACCGAATGACGATGTACGAAATGTATGTACATTTATTAAGACATTATCGGACTAGGTAGACATCATGAATGAAGAAAAGTATATATATATATAATCTATATATATGATTATGTCATTACTAATAAATAAAGAAAAAGCTTTAAGTACAATTCAACTTGTACACATTTGTAAGTTTCCAAAATACATTTCATGTATACATTTTAAAAGAAATAATCATGCTTGTACTTAGAAGCGATGTAAAGTGTCGATATAATTATTATGCCATTTTTAAGTTATCAATATATATATCATTTGTAAAATATAAAAACAAATGTGTTTATCGAAAATTGGCATGACATAAATGTATATCCTATTTATCCGAAATCAATAATTGTCAAAAGTTGTATTTTATATTTTAGTATCCGGTTTTGATAAAAATAAGTTACAAAGTTATATCTTTATTAAACTTATGGTCTAATTGTAAAAGATGTTTACTTATATTTTTAGTCATTACTAGATTAGAACTTATAGTTTCACATTTTTGTTTTCACAATAAAATTATGATTAATATGAGTCGAGTGAACTCGTGGTCAAGTGAAGGAAACCAAGTCGGGATTTGAGTTGAATGGGAACTCGAGACAACGTGGATTTTAAAGCCCTGGTGGGCTGATTAAAACCAAACGGAGCATTATGGGCTTCGGCCCAAACTGATATACATACACTCAAATTGGAAATTGGGCTGGGCTTGGGTACACAGCAACACCAACGCACCCTTTTTTAATTATGGGCTTGGAGCCCAATAGTACTTAGCAAAATTTTTAACCTGGGAAATACAGTTTTGTGGGTAATATAAATCCAATGGAGTTTTATACTAAACAACGAGCTATTTATCGAGACTCTTACGAGTCTTCTTCGAGACCCATTGCTAGATAATATGACGACCACCTTCGGGGTGTCTCGTCGGGGCCGAGGCAAGCAAACTACACCCCTTGGTGACTCGAAAACACCACAGCCACAAGAACTAGTGATAGGTAACGTGACACCCATCCTCAGGGTGTCTCGTTGCGACCCGAAACAACGCGAAAACCATGACCTTTTTAAGGTGTATCTTTGGGTGACTCACTACACCTTTTGGGAAGACTACTGACAACATATCAACAACGATTTTTAACAATACAATTCGAATAGTGATTAGTAACAGTAGGGTACTACCCAACTTGAATACACGGCTCATATCCTGGTGGTGTGGGGCTGTATAAGCCGAACCAGGAATAAGCGAAACAAGTACCCTTCGAGTGGTTCTTAATACTAGTCGAGACACAACCCGAATAAGCTAAAGGATAAGCAAACAAATAAGTCGAATAGCTAGATGATAAGCCGGAACCCAACTGTTAACCCGATTGCCAATTCGAGCTGGAATACCAAATTAACTAATACTAATTTTTATTAACTTGTTTTCTCCCATTTTCTTTCACAACCACATTTATCAACACCAAAGTTACATATATATATTTTTTCTTTCTGATTTAACTAGATTCGAGTGAGATGAAATGTAAGTCGAGTATGAAATTGAGCCAAGTCGCAAGGTTTTTCTTGTTTTTTTACCACACAATCCAACAACAACATAAATTTTACACCTTTGTAAGTGGGTCGTTTGGAACCCACAGATTTTTGCAAGAAAATTATGACTTCACAATACCAAATTATCAATTTTATTAACACAACAAAATTTAATAATATACAAAGTGTTAAAAATTAAAATCCTTACAAGGTAATCTGAAGATGTTCGAATTGGGGAAAGAAGAACCGAAGCAAAGTTGGATTGAACACGGGTTCTTTGAACAAATTTACACTTCAATTGATAAAACCCCTCTATCAATTTTGAGAAACCCTAACTTAACAAACCCTAGTTTTTGTGATAGTATGTGAAATTAAATTGAAGAAGAAATGAAATTGATTACTCCTATTTGTTGATGTTTATAAGGAATGGAAGACACTAGCTATCTTGGTCTTGATAGGGAGAGACAACTCCTCTTAGTTTCTATCGCCGCCCTCCATCTTCATCACAGTTGGCCTATGTTCGCCTAGAGGTGTAGCTCATCCGAAAGTGGTATGTGATAGAGATGAGATTAGAGCTTGACTTGGATAAATGGAGAAAGTTTCCTTTCCTGTGTAACTGTTTTGGGATGGCGCGAGTGAAAGCAGGAAAAAGTAAGGAGGTAGGAACAGATATAGATGGGGCGTGGGAGAGAGAGGAGATATATTGTGTTTCTTTTGTTTTATCGATGCTTGCGTGTTTTGAATCACCGAGTAAGCGTCCTTTCCGTGCCAAAAATGTAGAAATTATATATTTGGAAACGATTTCTTAAATGTAATAATATGAATTTATTATTACGTTAAAATTTGATTATAATTGTTTAGTTATTAATTTGGTGTCGGTATGCGTCGATCGTAGTGACTTTGTAAGTTCACGAGATAACTTCCGTTTTCTTGTAAATTATCCTTGAATGATAAAATATGTATATTTCACTTATCTCATTATTTATTTTTAGTTTTGTATCTTCTGCATGTGCAGTTATGTGGAATAACTAATGGATTAAGCTTATGTATGCTTAAATTTTAACTTGGACAATAATAAATTTCACATTTATTATGAAGATATAATTAGTGGAAATATCGGTGTGCGGTGTCTTATTTATAAAAGAAACGAGATGACTTATCGGTTTTTTTTTTTTTTTATTTTAGGTATTGGTATTTTGTCAGAAAATAATTGATTTGGATTTTCTGACGTAATAAATATTATTATAATAATCCGAAATTTTACGGGTTGTTTTATCAGCATTTCGAGCAACAATAACTTTGTTCTCAGATGGAAGATAGAAAGAATATCTGATTGTTTCCTTTGAGTATCCTACAAAGATACACTTAACAGCTTTAGGTTCAAGTTTTTCCGGTTTGGTAAGTGTATCATGCTTAACAAGTGCCTCACAACCCCAGACTTTTAAGTAAGACAACTTAGGGGCTTGCCCATGCCATACCGTGTAATTGTCTTATCAACCTTCTTAGTTGGAACCTATTTGAGAATGCGTGCAGCAGACTCAAGGGCATAATCCCAAAAGGACTTTGGAAGAGTAGTTTGTTTCATTATAGACTACAAGGAAGCTAATGAAAATGAGAAAAAATCTTACTTGATAGGAATCAAGCAAGGGGACCTAAACGAGATAGAGATCTAACTAGCTATTCTATTCCCGGCGTGGCAAAAACTTGATCTTGGCGCGTTCGGGGTCAAAGGAAACTTACTTTTCTTCGAGCAAGTTTTTCAACCTCCTAGGCAGTGAACCTAATCGTTGTAGTGTAGTATGGGGTAAGCCTCGGGGATTGATATCGTTCTATAGGGGAATAGGAATGCTAGTAAGAAATATATGACGAGAAGGTGGGGTTGAGGATGATTTTTTTTTTATTATTTTTTAGAAAGCTAAGGTAAATCTCGGGGCAATTGGTTTCGGGGTGGTACTTCTACCGATTACTCTAATTTAACTAATTATCTAATTATCTAATTACTACGGGTAGCTATGTCTAATTGAGGTATGCTTGTATGATGATTAAAGATGTGTTCACTTAGATACTATTACTCTCTATTTATCTTTTATTGGTTGGTTGAGTTGTCACGTACCTTATCTTAACGCGTTGTATTCCTAAAGGTCGTTGGGTATGCGTGGTCCCTAGTTCTCTGAGGTTATCTATCGTATATGACTCACGAAGTCGAAGCAGCTTAAGCTATTTCATCCATGAACCATATCATCATAAAATATACTCAAGCATTAAATACAACGAAGATGCCTAGTTGCACTCCTAAGCCAATTTCAATTAAGACAAGAAACAACCTAACAATAATCAATAACTAGGTTTCATAGATCTAAGCAAACACACAAGTAATTTAGCTAGACATGATAGACAAGCAAGCATACACACAATCAACCGAATATGGGATAGACATAATGATAATTTGGATTAATAAACTTATCTCGATGTGTAAAATAGGGTATGGGACCCTAAAATACTGTCGAAGTCGGACTACAAATGAATTAGGGTTTTCATCCAAAAGTCTACCTCTTCAAATACAGAAAAAATGAATTTTATATATAGATTTACAATTGCGAAGGCGTCACCTTTTGCATGGGACGCCGTCAGCTCGCAGTCATTAGGGTTTAAATGCGGGCCAAGTCATCGATGGGCGCCATCTTGATTCTAGATGCTGGTATGCGAGGTGAAAACTATGAGTGGCGCCCTCCATAATTAAAGCGTGGCGTCGGTTATATGACCAGAATTTTCACTGAGCCTTCGGGTGCATGTTTTGATCAAATCTTCATAGAGTGACGGCGTTGCCCGTTAGATGGGATGCCGTCTGGTTCAGTTTGAGCAGCTTTGAGTGGCTTCGATCTTGACTTAGCCATTTTCTACATGTATTTGCTCCTTTTCGTCCAAATGTGCTTCATTCCGGCATTTCATTTCCAAAAGACCTAAAAAGTGAAAAGGAATGAATTTAAGCATTAACGGATATAAAATGTGTTGAAATAGGGCGTAAATGACCCCCTAAAAGCGTACGTTTTAAATCCTAATCACTGTCACTACTAGCTAATGATTTTATTCGTCAGGTTATCGTTACAGTTGTGCCGCGAAGAGGTTGATCTTGGAAATCTTTCATTTTTATCTTGGTATAAAGAGTTAACTTGGTCATAACAAACCTAATTACAGGTTGATATTGTTTATTTTGATAATACATAACAGAAGAATAAGAGCTGAGCGGAGCCAAGATTCAATGTTAGGAGGTATTTTCTTGTAAATTAAAAGATTCATGTTAGCAGGTAGGGGTGAGCAAACGGACCGGATGGACCGGACCGACCGACAAAACCGACCGGACCGAACCGAAACCGACCGGACCGAAGGACCGGCGGTCTAGTCTCGGTCTACCATTTTTGGCAAATTCGGTCTCGGTCCGGACCATAAACCAAAAATTTAGCCTTGTTGGACCGGACCGACCAAGACCGGACCGGACCGACCACATTCGGTCTAGGTTTTTTGCCGGATTCGGTCTCTGTCCGGTTCGGTTTTCGCCCGATGATCAGCCCTATTAGCAGGTACTTTATTGTAAATTAATAAAATAAAATGTTAGGAACCAAGATTCGATGTTAGCGGTGCCAACGGTGAACACCAAGCACCCACTAAATTATGTGTTTATCTTAACTACATAAAAAGGAAAAAAATGTCAAACTTGAATTGTTGAATTGTAGAAAAAGTGTTGAATGGTCAATGAAATTTGGACGTTTAAAATATGTGTTTATAACATAAATATGCAGTAGCAATATGCGAATTTACACTTTAATCAAGTGATTTCCAACTATTCATGGACATTAATGAAGTGTTTCTTGTTATAACTTACTAGTCGGTAACTATCACTCACATACACACATAAAGGTGTGTAGATATAAGCATACGTAAATAAATTGTTCGTTATCACGCGTGACAATTGATTGCCTATTAACATAATCACGCATGAAAAGCCAGATTCAGCAACGCGAAAATGACTACTAAGAATTTTCGTATAATTGAATGACTCGTAAGTTTTCATCATGGAAACCATAACGAATAACAAAGAATTTGAGCACATACCATAGTTACATACGATAGAGTAGTGCAAATAATATGTGACCTCAAATTGAAGTAGCTATAAATTAATTTGGTTTTCTTTTCTTTTCTTTTCGACATTTCATTTAACCAATTATTATCGAACTCAAAGTAGCTATAAATGAATTAGGTTTTTGTTTCTTTTCGACATCCCATCAAACAAATTCTTATCGATCTCGAAGAACCAATCTGTGCCATACGAATCAGATTTACGTGCTTCGGAAGATTTTGCAAATGTTGATAAACTTCTCAGCACTCTTGCATTATAGACAAAACACTTCAACCGTTTGGTTTCATTTATGGTTTTATCACAACAAATGAATGAAACGTATATGTTTTAATATTGTTTGGCATGCCTTTCACAACCTTTCACACAACGACGTGCCAATTTGTTCTTCGTATCCAAAGTATAATATCGACGCTTATCAAACAATCAACTATATCTAGTTATACAATATAACAACCAAACTATTCTGCATATAAGTTTTCGATGTTACAGCCTTTCAGTTTACAAATTTTTTATACCCACTCCATCTCATCTTTGTTTTTTCAATAATGAATACTTTGTAACTTATAACCTTTTGGCTGTCCTCTGACTATTCTCAATACTATTGATTCTCTGGGAAAATT
Source organism: Chrysanthemum makinoi (assembly GCA_910596185.1). Lineage (NCBI taxonomy): Eukaryota > Viridiplantae > Streptophyta > Magnoliopsida > Asterales > Asteraceae > Chrysanthemum > Chrysanthemum makinoi. The sequence goes on along the minus strand of OU343225.1, from coordinate 9,549,117 downwards.
TGATGGCAAGTCAGATGAAGGATACTTATTGGGTTACTGTACCAATAGCAAAGGATTTAGAGTGTACAACAAGGCTACCAAAAAGGTTCAAGACTGTCATTATGTTGATTTTATTGAAGATCAAGAAAATCAAAAAGGTAAAGGTCCTGATTGGATGTTTGATCTTGATGTTTTGACTCCTTCTATGAACTATGTTCCTGTCAGAGAAGAAAATCAAGTTGTTCACAAATAAGAAGATTTACAGTACATTGTTCATGGAGTCAATATTAGACCTGATGCTTTTCCTGATGAAGAACCTATAACTATTGAAAAGGAGAAAAGTACTGTTGAACCAAAATCCAAATTAACTGATGAAGATCAAGCTATTCAAGATGAGCTTAATAGGATGCTTTTTCAAGAAACAATAGCACAATCTTATGAATATGCTCAAGGAAGAGCTTATGAAACAGCAAAGAAAAATGGTAAGTCTACAGATTACTATCACAATACTTTGGATCAAAGTACTGCTGAACCAATTAATGATTCTGATGATTTGAATGATCCAAACATGCTCGGGTTAGTAGACACTGATGATGAGTTTGAAGATGAAGGTATTTTCTCAAATTCCAATGAAGAACCTGATTTCAAAAATTTGGGTGATGATTTTGAAGTTCCTCCAACTCCTACATTAAGAGTTCATAAAGATGATCCTGCTGATCAAATCATTGGACCTTCTACTTCAGGAATGCTCACAAGGACAAAAGCTAAAGTTCTCTCTAAGCAACATAATGCTTTACTTAGCTTTGTTTATAAACAAAACAGGATGAATCATAAGGATCAACAAACATGCTTGTTTACCTGCTTTATCTCTCAAGAAGAACCCGAGACTATATCTCAAGCATTAGCATAAAGAGAGTTAGGTTGAAGTCATGCAAGAAGAACTTCTTCAATTCAAACTTCAAGATGTTTGGATACTATGTGATTTACCAGATGGAAAGAAAGTCATTGGTACAAGATGGGTTTTCAGAGTTAAGAGAGATGAAAGAGGTAATGTCATCAAGAACAAAAGATTGGTTGCACAAGGATATAGACAAGAAGAAGGAGTGGACTATGATGAAGTGTTTGCTCCTGTAGCAAGGATTGAAGCCATAAGATTAATTCTTGCTTTTGCATCTTATATGTGCTTTCCTGTTTATCAAATGGATGTCAAAAGTGCCTTTCTTTACGACAAAATTACAAAGGAAGTCTATGTAAAACAACCTCGTGGTTTTGAGGATCCTGCACATCCAAACAAAGTCTACAAAGTTATCAAGGCTCTGTATGGCCTTCATCAAGCCGCTAGAGCTTGGTATGAGAGACTCTCCACTTTTCTATTGCAACATGGTTACAGGAGAGGTGCAATTGATAAGACTTTGTTTATCAAGAGAGAAAAAAAGGATATAATGCTTGTTCAAGTATATGTGAATGATATTATCTTTGGAGCTACAAAACAGTCAATGGTGAAAGAATTTGAGCAGCTCATGCAACAAGAATTTCAAATGAGTTCCATGGGTTAATTAACATTCTTTTTAGGGCTTCAAGTTAAACAATCAAGTACTGGAATCTTTATTAGTCAAGATAAGTATCACGACATTCTTAAAAGTTTAACCAGTAATATCAAGCTAGTTACCACACCCATTAAAGCTATAAACTCATTAGGAAAGGATGAAGATGGACAAGCTGTGGATGTCAAACTTTACAGATCAATGATTGATTGTCTTATGTACTTAAGCTGCATCTAGACTGACATCATGTTTCTGTACGTATGTTTATGTGCAAGATATCAAGTATCACCCAAGGTCTCTCATATGAATGCAGTCAAGAGGATTTTTAGTTATCTTAAGCAACAACCTAAGTTAGGGTTGTGGTATCCTAAGGATTCACCTTTTCACTTGGAAGCTTTTGAGACGGTGATTATGCGGTGATATTTATGATAGAAGATCAACCACTGGAGGATGCCAATATCTTGGAAGAAGATTAGTTTCATGGCAATGTTAGAAACAAACCATTGCAGCAACATCATCCAGAAGCGAATATGTTGTTCTTTTGCAAGTCATTTGGACAAATACTGTGGATGCAGAATCAACTCTTGGATTATGGATTCAATTTTAAGAATACTCCTATCTACATTGACAATGAAAGTACAATTTGCATTGTGAAGAATCCTGTTTATCATTCCAAGACCAAGCACATTCAGATTAGGCATCACTTTATTCGTAATTGTTATGAGCACAGGCTCATTAATGTTATCAAGATTCACACAGATGACAATGTAGCTGATCTACTCATAAAGGGATTTGATATTTCAAGATTCAATCATTTAGTGGTGAGTATTGGTATGATTCATTAATAAGCTACATTTAAGGGGAGGACTTAATATTATTTTAGTTTAGTCCTATGCATTGTTTGAGGGGAGGCAACACAATGTTCTTTGATGTTTTTGCTATTGTGGAGAAGAGGATGGTAAGTACTGCTTGGGATTTATCTGAAAGTACTGCTTTGAAAGTACTGCTTATGTGGAAAGCATTGTTGTCTTGTCAAAGTACTATTCCAACGGTCATTTATAAGGGGTAAAATTCAACAACGGTAACTTTATTAATTGGGCTTTGATTTTTTAAATCTTACCTATAAATAACTATCCTACTGATTTTTACTCTCATCTTTATATTTATCCATCCATTCATCACTTTTCTCATTAAATTCACCATCACCGATCCTACCAACAACCAATGGCTAATCGTAATACATGTAGTAAGCACAACATGGTCGCTAATTTGGACAAGACACAATCGAATATCAATTTTCATGATATCATTGATTTCCTTACTGGGTCTTCAATCAATTATGTTTTGCTGATCAATCCTGACATCATTGAACCATGGATTCAACAATTTTGGGCTACTGCTAGATCTCATTTGCAAGATGATGCATCATTCATCCAAGCTAAGGTTGCTGGAAGGATAGTTAGAATTACTGAAGCTACAATAAGGGAAGATTTATTGTTTCATGATGAAGAAGGTGTTGTTCGTTTTGACAAACAAGTACTTTGGGATACACTTAGAGATATAGGGTATGAAGGTTCACTCACTGAAAGTACTTTTAAGAAGCCCTTATTTAGTCCTCATTGGAAATATCTCGTTCATGTTTTACTTCGCTGCTTGAGTCCCAAAAGAACTTCATGGGAACAATTTGGTTCAAACATAGCTTCTGCATCAGTGGGATTAGCTACCAATCAACCTTTTAATTTTTCAAGAATGATTCTGGATGGTATGCTTTCTCATATTGCTAATGGTTCACCATTCTTGATGTACCCTAGATTTTTCAATTATTCTTGAACAAACAGCTTAAGGATATACCTAAACCTTCAAGCCTTTTACCTGTTGTAGTACTTCCTCAAAAGGTGTTTACTTTTATGGCTAGAATGAGTGATAAGTTTTTAGGAAGAAATACACCTTTAACTGTTCATATGTTGGAAGTAGCATAGGCTGTTAGAGATGAAGTTGATTCAAGTAAAGATCTTGAGCCTTGAGTTCAGGGAAGGGCTGATTCTCAACATCTTGCTCCATCCTCGATCATGAAGTTTCTTAACATATTGCTTCAAGAGAAATCTTTGCTTCTTTGCAAGGATGCTAGCATCTTTGATTGAGAACAAGATATGAATTCACTATCATCTCCCAATGATTATACTTCCACGGATGGGTCTCAAACATCGGAGGAGATGAGGGAGTCATGGCTACTTGAGGAATAGTTACGGATAATTATGCATTAACAAGGGAATTAATGAGGTTGAAGAAGGATAATGAAGCTCAAGCTGCACAGCTGTTGAAGTTGAACAATAAGTTCAAAAGATTGAAAAGATTCGTTTGGCCACTAGTTCAACATCACAGGTTGTGGGTGAAATCACATAAGCAGAGAGGTCAGAAACCTAGGAAGGTTTCTAAGTCTAAGGGAAAGAAGCTTCAAAAGCAGTCTTCATTCACATTGGGGAGGAATTTAAATGAAAATTTGAATAAAGATGCTGAACCTCATGAGAATTTAAATGAAGAACCAGATGCTGAAACTTATGTAAATCCAAATAAAGAAGCTGAGCAAATTGAGCAAGCTGATGCTCAAGGTACTGGGTATCAAAGTATTGGTGATCAAGATACTTCTCTTCAAGGTACTTTTAGGCAAGATCTTATTACACCAAGAACCTTAAATTTTGATGAAGAAGCTGGTCCTTCAACTATTATACATGAAGAAGCTGGTACTTCTAATCCGATTCAGCAAGAGGAACATACTGCTAGTGATGATGAGACCATTGCTCATATGTTGCTCAACATTTCAAGACCAAGAGGTATTAGTATTCCTGGAGTTGAACAACCTCAAGTCTTACAATCTTCTTCTCAACCTATTCAAGAGTTAGATCCAAAAGATAAAGGAAAAGGTATTATGGTAGAATCAAAAAAGAAGAAGAAGCTTACTTTAGCAGAATTAAGAGATATTGAGGTAGCTAAAAATGAAGAAGCTGCTAGAAAGTTACAAGCTGAATTCGATGCTGAAATTGAAATACCAAAGAAGCAAACTGTTATACCAAGAAGACCACAAGGTATTGCTAAAGAAAGGAATGCCATGATGGCTTATCTGAAAAGTCAAGGATATACAGGTTTACAGAAGTTAAGATATCTAGAGATGAAAGATTTATATGATGCTGTTAGAGTGTCTTATAAAAAAAAACTTGATAGTATTATTCCTTTTGATTCTGAAAAGTGAAATGTGGTTGCAAGAAAAAGAAGTTCAAAGGGAAAGAGGACAACTGATGATGAACAGCTATCAAAGAAGTTTAAATTGAGAACATATACAGTTGATGGTAGGGAACTATCTAAGAGTTGTTGATTTTGAGCATCCAAAGTCTAAAGAAGTTGCAGAGACGAAGTCTAAGATTTCTACATTTGAAGTTGTAGAATCAAAAGAAGGAGATTATCTCATCTTTCATAGAGAAGATGAAAGTTTTAGAGCATTCAACTTGTTGTGGGACATATTGCATATGATAGATAAATAAGATTTGTTTCATCTATATCAACAAGTGCAAGATTATTTTGAGCATATTCCACCAACAGGAGTGGGTTTAGTCTTACTGGGTGATCTTATAATTATCTGGGAAACAGAAGAAACAAGAAATGATGCTCTCTGGAATAATCAAGAAGATTGGGAAATTACAAGTTGGAGATTCTTTGAAGAATCAGGAGTGCATGTATTAGAGTTAGAAGATTGTACCATGGTTCATATGCTAGCAGAAAGGAGATATCCTCTTACAAGAGATCTTATGATCAGAATGCTAGATCATGGTATGGAAGTTGAACAAGAGAATGAAACAACACTCATGGTAATAGAGTTGTTCATCAAATGGACAGCTTTAGCAGATGATGATGCATAATTACTGGTATGGTTTATTATATAAATATTTGAAAAATCAGTACTTTATTCAAAGTACTGCTGGACAAACAGTACTTTATCAAAGTACTGCTTGCAGTACAAAACCAGTAAAGTCTTTTAATATAAAATAAGCAATTTTTGTAAAGTGCAAAATACTTTTTGAAGCACAAGATAACAACAACAAATTGTTTTGAGAGTAACACTTGGTGTTAGTACTTGTACTACACAACTTATGGTAATCAACTCACCATGTTTAATACAAAAGAAAGAGTTTGACTCATCATGAGGGTACGGCTCTGATGTGATTATCAAATCCGTTTTTAGTTGACAATTTACTAAAAATTGTATGGTTTTCAACTCAGCAAATCTGTAATAGTGAAGAGTTGGCTAGCCCACAAGAAAATGGCTTGTGGTAAAGGTTGTGGAAAAACCATTTGTATGGTAATTTGTTCACCGTGGTAGTAAGAACTAACTAGTCTAAAAGCAAACGGCTCTTGGTAAAGACTTAACAAATTCGTTGACAGCTGATGATTTGCTAAAAATCATATGGTTATCAATGTACCATGGTTTTTCATCTAAACATTGGCTACTCCAGAGTTAATGGCTTTGGTAAAGAGACATCAAAATCCATTGTTTTTCAATGATTCACCTCTCACAGGAGTTTACACACCTGGAAGTGATGAGAATAGTCTGAAACTTTATGATCTGATGTACATTTTGTCATATGTTGCTGAGTAGCTGAAAAGATCTATTGCTGATAAAGGTTGCTGATAGAGATTGCTGATAAAGATTACTTTAATGATGACAATATAAACACAGTGAGTACAAGATGAATTTGAAGTTAAAGATGCAATCTTTCCTTGAAATCAAAAGATGTTGAAGTTAAAGATACAAAGGAACTTGAAATCAAGCAAGTAGAATTCAAGTTAGGGGAGGATTGTTGGGATATAAAGTCAAAGTGCTGCTGAAAGTCAAAGTACTGCTTAATGAAGAAAGTCAAAGTATCTTGTTTAATGAAGAAAGTCAAAGTCTTTTCGTCAAAAGAACTGATATGCTAAAGGACTGCTATGTAAATCGTTTAAGGATTATCATGTAATTCTAGAATATTCTTAGATTAGAATTAGTTTACTTGTCGTACAAGAGTTGTAAACCGACTAGGGTATTCCTTATGCCTATAAAAGGACCCCTAGATTGGCATTAGAGATACGAATGAACTTACATGCAAGTGCGATATTAGAGTTATTTAGCGATTAGGTTTGTTATTGAATCTGTATAATAAGTAGGTTCAAAGTTTGGTTTTAATATAATCGTTGAAGTTTAAAGTTATTCTTGTTAGCTTTGTTAAAGTAGATTCCGCATACTTAATAGAATTATATCAGTGTTTCATTGTTAGTAGTTTTGGATTTATCCAAGGTTGCTAAACCCTTACAAGCTACATAGTTAGTTTGGTCAGAGTATATCGATCCAACAACGTGTATGATAGAATGAACTGAAATGATATGAAATGATACGCGCGATTTACAGAATTGAACTAAATTATGATAATATAGTTGATGAAGTTGTTATGATCAGGTATTTGAATGAAGAATTATGAAATAGCTACTATAAAAATTTAGCATTTTTACTAGCTTAAACTTAGAGTGGACCAATGAGTTGAACTATAAACAAAGTAAAATAGAATCATCTTCGTTTGGTTTGTAGATAGGTTTAAGATTTAGATTTGGATTATGATTTGAATTTGAATTTAATAAAAATTAATAAAGAGAGAGAAAACATGCATATTAATATAGTGATGTAACAAAAATAATATATTGTATTAAAAATATAATAAAGGGCCCATTTTAAAAACTTTTAAATTAAAAAGTAAGAGAGATAGAATTTTTTCTCACCAAAATCTTCCTAATCCCACCTAGCTAGTGGTTATTTGAAACAATAGTACTTTTTGGGATTCACTACCAATTTCTAATGAAGGGGTTTAAAATTAAAACAAACAAATGTTTTAGGTATCCGTTTGGTTTGAGGGCATAGGGGTTGAATTTAGGGATGATGCTCAAAAATTTTGTTTGGTATGTATCTGTGGGCCTCAAACATGGGGATGGTTACCGAATATATAGGTTTTTACGAAAGTTATCAAGGTGCCTTACTTTTCTGACATTTCCTTTGGTATCCGTCAATTTTGTGAGGCCTATAGGTCTCCTAGCCAATTATAATTCATTGTTTCATTTTTTTAACTTTTACAAATTTTAAAAATAATATATCTAACCTTATATTAATTTTATTCAAAAACATTTTAATATATAAAATTATTTTCTCTCTCTTACATCAAAACCAAATCCAAATCCTAATCCAAATTTAAATCTAAATCCAAATCCTAACCCCACCTACAAGCCAAACGGGCCCTTAGTCCTTAATTTTCAAACCCCATGGTAAAACCGTCAACCAAACGCACCCCAATTTGATATATTGCTATTTATGGTTAAAAAGTCTAGAAAGACAAATTTGTAGAAAATGATGTGATTGCAAGTTGAGTAAATGCATTTTGTATCAAAGACTAGTCCAATCACTATAAATAAGCCCAAACAACTTATTTAATGTCTACACCTTACTTCAAAACTAATATTCCTACATTCATGATACTATTTAACTCTAACAACACAATGAACAAGTAACTATAACATCATTCTTTTGATTATGTTGACACTACAAAGGATAATAATCAAACTTTGATTTGAAGGTTGGTGAATTTACCTCTCTGCTATAACCCTGCAAGAAACAAAAAAGTTATCCCATTATTAGAATGTTGTATAGTTGAAGTCACTATTATTGCATAGCCGAGAAAAGATGATAATTGGCAAGACATGTAAAAGGGACTTCTCACAGAAGACTATCATTTTATATTTTTCGTAATGTAGACATGTATTTGTAGTGTTTCATAACTACAAGACTCTCATTCTTATGAAGAAAAAAAAGAATCTTTTTTTCTTGGAGTGATTTAACTAGGGGTGTAATCGAGTCAAGCCGCGCTCGAGCTTGATAGGGCTTGAACTTTGTAACACCCTCAAATCTGGTTTAGTGGAAGCAATCGGTACATGGGGTGCTACTAAATTGGAGATCACAACACAAATAATAAAGAATAGAATACACATTTTCTTAAAATGTATAAATATTTTCTTCAAGTTCATATTCAAAAGAGTGGCCCATAAGTTTAGGTTGACTCATATTTGTTGAGTCATGGTTTTATTTTTAAAAGCCTCAGAGGTTTGCCTATGACCCTTGCGTTGCCACCATATTTCCTACAGAAGGAATACCTGAGAAAAACATGCTAAAAGTCAGCAAAAAGCTGGTGAGTTCATAGTTTTGAATATTAAAACATTGTAGAACCAATTCAGACGATAAAATCATTTCAAAGAATGAAAAACATATTACGCTAGCTCTAAGTTCATGCAACCGAAGCTACGACAGTTTCTGTATGCAAAATGTAGTCATACAAATAAGGGCCCCTAGCGAGTGTTTATCCCTATACACTCGATCCCGACATGGTATACGTTCGAATTGACCTATGTGTGGCCAACCGAACTGGGGAGTCACCCCCAATAGATCTATTTATAACATTCGCGCTTCCCAGCAGGAATTGACGGTTCATGAAAAGGGCATTATGGGATCTAAAGACTTAGAATAAACTGCGTAATAATATACAAGTAATGTTTATGGTCCATAAAGGTTTTGCATGTTTTCTCACCCCATATTTTAGGAAAAAATTAATAAAAGTGGGGCTATAAACTCACCTCGGCAATTAGTAGTCCGAATGTGGAAATCATTGTATGTTGAGGCACCGCACCGACACGTGACCTAAGTAAATAGGGCAAAATTTAGTTTATTATTCCTATTCAAAGCTTAGTGACGTATAATTACGTTCAAAAAATTTGATATGGTTAAACCTATGTTGCTTGTGTGACGGGGTTAAGTTTTAAAATGGCTTTCGAAATATTAGCAAGTATTAGCTCTTTGGAGGTACAAGAATATTGAATAGGAAACCATAACAAAGACGGATGAGAACATGGAATAGAACTATATCAAAGATGAATGAGAATATGGAATAGAACTATATCAAAGATGAATGAGCCTTCGATCCGATAGGGAACGAAAGTCGACGCACGGAATTTATCATTTAGCTCTAAGCGATAATAGCTTATGCCAATATTATTGATACGGTATGTACATAGGGGCATATGTATATTTTTATGAGACCATTTTAGGTTACAAATAAACGCACTTAAGTTTAATTTAGCTTAAATATATTTGTTTTTAGAAGATTTTATGTGTGAAAAATAAGTTGAAGTATATTTTTGTCGATGATCGAGCATGGTCAGTATATAAGTTGTCTTTTGAACATGGTGACTAATGTCAAAATTTAGTAGTAGAATTTATTAAGTTAGACCCTTTTGAATTAGAGTTATAAATATGTGCCTAAAATTTATATACTACTTTTAATTTTGACATAAGTATTACGAAAATATTCGTTTATGTTTTAATAAAAACACTCATTTTATTATGTTTTCACATTTTTAAGTGGCGTTAATGTATTCGGGGTTTTGGTCTTCTATTATTTGAAGTATATACTTTTTAGATGTTGTGCCAAATGGTTAAATGTGCACCTCTGTTTTGCTTTGCACCTAACGGTTTCCTCGCATCCATCTAATGGGCTGTGGCCCGATGGTTTTTTTTTTTGTGTCGCGAATGGGCTTAAGCCCTTAGATCAACAAACACACTTTTATCCTTATACGACCCTTGGCTTAGTTGACACTATAATGGATTCTTCATATTTGCTTTCATCTTTGAGTTATACTGATGTTCATGAAGTTGTTTTGACACACGACGCTTAACCAAACATGTCATTCGAAAGTGGGTTTAGACTTGTAGATAAGTCGGGACATGTGAATATTAGGATCACACAACCACACCTTGTGGTTTTGTGTCTACAGTTTGTGACAACACTCGTTGTGGGTGTCTTTGTGACTCGAGGAAATTAATACGGACATAGCACTATACTCGACTCGTAGCATAGCACCTTGTTATGTTGGTGATGCGAGCTTATTTAGACCAAGTTACGCCTTTCGTGGGGTGTCCTTGAGTCCAAAGGTAGCCTCATCGGTTTGCATAACACGACTCCCATGAGTTTGTTTTGCTAAGCCACACAAAACATCACCACTACACACGCATGGGTTCTTGTCGTTCCAAGAATAAATCTTAATTACTAAGTCTATGTCGAGATGAGCGAGATTTTAGCTTACACCACTAGGACTTATGTACCTATGCACATGATCAGTTTAGAAGTCAAAGACAAATTTTTGTGAGTGAAGTGGCAGGACGCCGCTACCCACTGTTCCAACAGCGGCATCCACAATGTCTCAAGATGACCACATAGTAACCGAAAATGAACTTTTCTTGATGGGACTAAACCAACAAACTCATAACTATTTTTATTTAACGCTTAAATGCGTTGCAACTATGACTAGGATAATGTCAACAATCTATCTTATTCCTTTGCAGAAAATCCATTTGGAATATGGCGATGAGTGTTTTTAAACAAACCTGAACTAACAACTCAACTAGACCGCGAGTGTGCTCAGGAGGAAAGGGACAACAGGAGACCTCGATCAACAGTAACTCAATGAGTTCCGATCAAAATTAACACCAGCGACTAACCAAAAAGTAAGTCGCCTGCCACGAGGAATTCCTAATCGGTCCTACGGTTTCTATTCGAGGTTTTATTCTTTCTTCACTTGCCACACAAGTTCACCAACAACACTTAACATTTTCATCACAAAACATCATATGCGATAGGCGAGAGAAAAAAAATGAATCGATACAAAAATTATAACAACCCAATATCTTTACATCGACATAAATTTGATAAATCAAAGAGGATAATTTGCGATTTCTTACAAGAGGTTAAGCACGAATTGAGAGAGGAGGGTGACCAACACCCTGAATAACAATCACTTCAGACAATCGACCCAAGTCCGATTCCCAGCAAGACCAATCCTTTATTAATCCCTTGACTTGAAGAGGTCCTTGTGAGTGTTTTTTGAATGGAGAATTTGTGTGAGGTTCTGGGAGTCATACGGTTTGATAAGGAAGAGAATGGAAGCACATTTGACTTAGCTTTCTTGACTTTGAAATCATGAATGGTTCTTCTTGGCAAAACTCTCAATCAATTCCTTCTTCCAAGGTGGTCCTTAACCCTTGACATAGGATTAGAGTTTATAGCCGAAAGTGATGGATCAGGAACTTGCTTCATTTTTTGAGTCATGGAGGAGGCGTAGGGAAAGCTGGAGGCTAAGGATCCATTTGGGTGATTCCTGCTTTTTAGTGTCCAACTCTAATTAGGTTTTATATTAAAAAAAAATGTTATTGGTAGCCTTTGAGGCGTGGTGGGGAACGAGGAGAGGCAGAACAGACAAAAGAAAAAGGTGGGTAGACTTTTTATGTGATAAGTTTTTAGGTTTTGATAATATTAAGTGAAAATTTATTGTATTTTTGTTCCCCGCGTATCGCTGAGCCAACTGTAATCGTATTATTTTGGCTTGGTGATAAATTTGCGAGATGGTTTTTCTGAATATGCTCTGTTCAAATTTATTATAAGACGAAGTTTCATATTCCGGGAATTTTATATATGTTTATTTTACGCTTACTGTAGTGTCGGTACGCGGCGGTGTTGGGTTTTTGATAGTCACGAGATAACCTCTTGTTATATAAATGTACCATTAGAAGTTTATATCGATTTATAAATTCACAAATTTATGATCAGATCATGAATGCCAAGGCTATAAAATAAGCTATAGTGTGCGAGTTAACTACTCAAATTGGTTATGCAAGCTAATGTATGCTTAGTTAAATATGCTTAGCAATAATAATTTATCATTTGCTAATTAATAATGGGTGAAAAATTACCGTGTGTCACAAACTTGGCTTGAAATTTATAAACTAGGTTTAAGCTTGGCTTGATAGCTTGACGAGCTTTAATAATTCAGGCTTGAGCTCGACTCGTGTCATGTTCAAATAAAATCAATATTAGTAAGATTATGTACAGGTGCGCGGGTGAGATAGGAAAGAAATAAGAGCACAAGACATACAACAATATGCAAAACGCAAGCAACAGAAAGCACGCAAAACAAGCAAGGCAGAGAGAAACAAAATTGGGTATTTGATGAAATATGTTTGTAAAATTGGTTATTTTTGTCATTTTCTCTTTATTATTTGCACCACTCTATGGTATGTAACTACTTTATGTATAGGCGCTATGATTCTTTGTAATCCTTTATGTTTGCCATTACAAAAAAATAAAGGTCATTCAATATCTATGAGAATTCTTTGTAGTCATTATTTTCCGTTTCTACAAATATGACTTTTTATGCGCTAATATATATGTTAATAGGCAATTAAGTGTCACACAATGTACGGGTAGCGATAACATACAATTTATATACTTATGCTTATATCAACCTGTATTAGGTTTATTATGACCAAGTTAACACAACCTGTTCGCGGCACAACTGTAACGATAACTTGGTGAATAAAATCATTAGCTAAAGTGACAGGTAATTGTAAAGCTTTCTAAAGCAGACTTTTTCTATTTTCATCGTGGTTGGTATCCACAATGACAAGATGAAACTATTGTGGATGCTGAAAACCATAATCAAAGAATTAAATGAGATATTAGGCATTCAGGCTCAAGTTTCGTGGTTCTTGCTTAATCTCTTTGGTTCATGTAAGCTAGCATAAATGTAAAATCTTAATTATTACCTGATTGCAACTACAATAGTTTCTGTCAATAGTTTCTCTCGTGTCATTTAATCTTATGTAACTAATTCTAGGCTAGTTATAACATAAGACCATCTAATAATTTGCCTGAGAGACTGTTTTCTGATAAATCCAATGTCTGAAGTTCTTTCATTTGACCAATGTCTTTCGGAATCTCTCTAAGTAGAGCATTGTGTGATAAGTTTAGTAATACTAATCCATGCAAATTGGTAATCTCGTATGGGATTTGGCCAGTGAGACTGTTGATTGATAAATCAATTGTCTTCACCAATCTCAGATTTCTACTAAACTCATTTACCTTTCCTTGCCATTCAATCAACATATTGTCAATATAGCTATCGTCAACAGAGTAATACACGTCTTTAAGATAGAAATTACTACTATAATGATGTAGATTATGTTCCGTAAACAATTGTTCTTGAACCATGGAAGTAAGATTATGCACACACGATGGGATTGTTCCATGGAGCTTGTTAAACGACAAGTTTAAGATTTGAAGACTTACTAAGTGACATATTTTTGAAGGAATGGCTCCGGAAAAGTTGTTTGATTTTAGGCTAAGGCCATACAACCTTGACAAGTTTGTACCAATCCAAACAGGAATATTACCATATAAATTGTTAGCCCCCAAGTCCAAAAGGCTTAACTTGGTGCAATTCTTCAAAGACAATGGCAATTCTTCAGAGAAGCTGTTGTTGTATAAACATAACATCTCGAGTTGACTCAAACATCCTACATAGGGAGGAATATATCCTGATAAACTGTTATGATATCCTGATAGAGTGTTGTGGCCTAAATTAAGAACTTTTAGATACGTCAAATTCTTCAAGCAGTCCGGAAGTTGCCTGGTCAATGAGTTACGTGAGAGATCAAGAGATTCAAAGTTTTCATAGATTTGGCACAAGAAAGAGATTCCTCCCTGGAATTTGTTTCTGGACCGATCTAAAAAACTTATATGTGGCGGAAAAGTAGGTATTCGACCATAAAATCTGTTGGAACGCAAATCTACTTTTTTAAGGTTAGGACTTGATAATGATTCTGGTAATTTCCCACTTATGTTGTTGACAGAGAGATCCAAATAATATAATTGAGATGGGCGCCATTGGTTCCAGAACTCTGTAGGAATTGTGTCTGAAATGCTATTGTTGGAAAGATCAAGATGCCTAAGGTTTTTCATTTTTTGTATCGATTTGGGGAAACGAGGTCCTAGCTTGTTAGAGCTGAAATCAATATACTCTACACTCATAGAAAGGTTTGACACGTCATCATTAAAAAAAGCTCCTTCCAGTGAGTTGTGTGAAAGATTTACAGACAAAAGATATGATTTTTCAATGTTTTCAGAGATAACACCTCTAAGAGAATTGGAAGATAGGTGCAGTTCTTCAAGTGTGGGTAGTTGCCACAATTTGTCACTAATTGTTCAATTTAACTGATTGGAATCTAGGTTCAACCTATTTAGGGATGAAAAGTTTTGAATCTCATCAGACAATGACCCTGTTAATTGGTTATTTGAAGCATCCAACCAATATAATTGGTTATTTGGGGATGTGCATCGAGACAAGTTGTTCAGAAAATCTGAAAGATTCCCATCAAACGAGTTGCCAGAAACAGATAAATAAATAAGCCTATTGCCAACTAATGGGCACAACCAGCGATAAACTGATGAGTTGAGATTGTTGTTATCGAGATAAAGTTAAACAATAGATAAAGAAGAGTTGACAACTGAAGAATATGGATGCATGACTTTTGAGAGGTCACATCCGCTTAAAAATACAAATAATAGGTTTTGGAGACCTATAATTACATTAACCCAATTATTTGCTTTGGCCAGAGAAGTTCCATCCATATAAAGGTAACGTAAAGAAGATAGAGAAGACAACCAATCTAAGTTTTCAACTGTACAACTACTGAGGGATTCTAGTGAAAGAGTATCCAAATTGGTGAGGTTTCCAAATTCTGGAGGAATGGTTCCAGAGAAAGAGTTGTCTGAAAGGTAAAGCTCTGTTAATTTGGTCAATGAACCAATGGATCTTGGAATGATTCCACTGAAATTATTATTACTAAGGTAAAGGTATGTTAGTTTGGTCAAGGAACCAATGGACTCGGGAATGGTTCCACTAAAATTATTCTCACCTAGGTAAATCTTTGTTAAATTTATCAAATAACCAATGGACAAGGGAATGGTTCCAACCAACTGATTCCCTTCAAGGTCAAGAAAAGTTAAAGCGGTCAAGGAAACAATGGACATGGGAAAGGTGCCAGAAAACTGATTATAAGAAAGGTGAAGATAAATTAACTGGGTCATGGAGCCAAAGAACGGGGGAATCGTTCCATGAAAAGAACAGAAGGACAGACCTAGATGATTCAAGTAGGTTAAGTTAAGCAATGAAATGCTAATCTCACCTCCAACACCATACTCGTACAGGTCAAGTGTTATGACATGATCTGTTTGGTTGTCGCACGTGACTCCACTCCATTTACAACAGTCTTCTTCTTCTTCGGGTCTCCATGTAGAGAGCACGTCCTCGGGGTCTAGAAGGCGAGCTTTGAAACCAAGAAGAGCTTGTCTCTCATTATCGATGAACATATTAGTAGCCCCTCCGTATGGTTTGATTTGGTTTGGATCCGGAATTATTGTTAGTCCGTTGGTGGTTTTGATTCAAATGATGTGTTGGCCGCGACAAGTGTTTAGCCGAGACCCCATGGTCTCGGTGTGACCTTGATTTGCCTACATTGAGGGTGTTTGGGTTAATACTAGAACAAGGGTTTTGACTCGTAAGTTGTTGATTTGACCGTGACTCGAAAAGAAAAATAACCCGTGTGACTTAAAATTAGGTTTTCTTCTCCAAAACATCATCAAGAAAAGGATTCAGTTTGTGGTTTTTGCAGGAAAAAAAATGGGCGTTGGAGGTGGCGTGTGGAGGTGGTGGGTGGAGGTGGTGGGTGGTAGCGTTGGGTGGTGGTGGGTGGAGGTGGTGTGTGGAGGTGGTGGGTGATGGCGTTGGGTGGTGATGGGTGGAGGTGGCGGTGGAGGTGGTAGGTGGCAGTGGAGTGCACCGTTAGTCCTTAGGACTAACGATGCAATTTATTTTATTGCATCGTTAGTCCTAAGGACTAACGGTGCAAATATTTTCTCTTCCGTTAGGAGATAACGGAGAAATATTTGCACCGTTAGTCCTTATTAACTGAATTTACTAACAGGGGGATGTATTTGTGCCAACTTTAGTAACGGAGGGATGGTTTTGTGCCAAAAAAAGTTTAGGGATGTAAAGCGAGACAAAGGGCAAACCACAGGGATGTATTTTGGACTTTACTCTTTATCTAAACTCTAGTAGTTGATCAATTTCATCTACTCTCTCTTTCCAAAACAATCGCAACATCTTGCTTTTGGGTTGTCTCGAAGTGTTCCCCTACTTTAGTAAGTGCTCAGGCCAAATTTACTATTTCACCAATCAGTAATCATCACTTGATTTTTGTGACTTTTAAATTGGTCCGTAAGGCTGTTTTGGTTCTTACTTCTTATGAAATAGCATTATTTTACATACGCCTACTAATCAATGTTTTAAAAAACTATGTGCAAAGTGAAATATGCTAGTCTTTAGCAATGGAGTGGGGATATTATGACCTGTGATGTGACTAAGAAAATAAGATTCAAACAACTAGAAATACAGAAGTATAATTGCAAACAAGATAATCCTGAAAAATCTTCGAAAATGTAATATAATAGATATTTCAGTTACGTACTTTCTTCCGAACATTTGGATCTCGAAACTGCAGCAGCCTCTGGACTTGGGCAAGATCACGGCCATTTCAGCATAAGATATATTACCCAAGCCAAAGAGCCAGTCCCACGATATACTGGTTCGTATGGTTAAGATCTCTACAAAATAAAAAAACTTTGTTAATCACGGGAGATCGTGTTTGGACAACATCCTGACAAGCCCAGAAGATGTGTGTGCATGATTCAATAAAAAATACAAAACATAAAAGGGTACGTGCATACTGCCAAAATGAATTGGTGACTAGCATCAAAACTTCTTATCTTTCATCAAGAAGCAACATAAGTCCAATTAACTTGAGGCATTCCATTTGACCAAAATGTGTGGGATATCCTAGCATGTGAATGAACATGAGCTTTGCCAAATTACTGTGTCTATAATCATTGTCATTATCGCTAACAGCTGCACGAATAGAAGCACACTCTTTTCTAACAACAGCACGCTCCTCTGCTGCCGTTTTTACAGGCCGTATTGCCCGAATCATGTCCCTGCAAATAAAAACAATAATCCTTATATCACAAGCTGACCATTTCCATTTAGATGAGACCATTACTTGCAAACTTATTTGGGGATATAGGCCAAGTGATGTTTGTCTTATATGCATAAGAATTAAGGATGGCTCATGAACATTATTAACAGGATTACGATTATGCTTATTTTCACAAATTTCTCTTTAGGTTGTCCCATTGTACCACAAAATCCAAATAAATTTACAATGTTGAGAAAGTAAGGATCTTCACATAAAACAAAACGCAGCAAGATTCTATGAGCACTAGAATGGAGCCATACTATCAATGCCATAATAATTCCATGAGTTTCAATTCTGAGCAAGAGTACAAAAGGGATGGGAAGAGTAGGGGGCCTTGGTGTGTGCTAAAACACATACCTTTTTCATTATAAAAATAGACCCAAAATAACCAAGAAAGAGCCGTTTATTGCTAATATTTGTGGTTTTCTTGAGTTTGTGCTTGTGCAGATATGAATATGTAAAAACACATGAAAGGAACCAAATCAGACGTAAATCCGAGCACGAGAGATCAAGAGAGTTTGAGCTGAGCCGGAAGGTCGGGATTGTGCATTTTGGAAGATTTTATTCTCTAAAGATGATTTTTAGAAGTCACAGTCAAGTTTGAAGAGATGTCGAGATCAGTCCCTGAACTTTGAGTATTTGGCAGTTTAGACCCCTGAATATTCAAATTTGGCAAACATGGTCCTTGGTTATTTGAGAATGACAAAAACAACCCTTGGATTACATTTTCAATTTTACACTTTTGGTCCTTAATTTGTCTAATGGATCACTATACTAATCCTAAATCCAAAACCAATACCACGCCCCATTCAAAGCCCAAATCCAACAATTACCCATTTACCCGGTTTTATCTAACCCGTATATCCCTTTTACCCAAGTCAACTATCACTAGACCCGGTCAACTATTGTTCAAAATATATTAAATAAACACAAAACACACGCGCTCAAACTTTCCCCCAAAAATCCCCAGGGTAAGAATCCTAAAACACCCCCACATCAATTAAGCTAATTCACTCTAATTAAGGGTATAATTGACCTTTCCTCTGACACACACTGACACACGGGTGCCATGTCAGCAATCCGTGTGTCATTCCCATTAATCCCTGCCTTCTAATTGGTGGAAGTGATGTGGCAATAGTGATCCAATGGTTTTAATTTGATGAGGAACGTGTAAGATATGATCAAGGGCTCTAAATGCATCAAAAGAAACACACAACAACACTTCTGGATCCTTCTCAAAGCTCAAGCAGTTGCTATATAAAGACCCTTGATTTCACATTGTAACGGGAGGGTAGTGTAGTGAGAGAAAGTAGATAGGAGTAGATTAGGAGTAGTTTCTGAGTTATTTGAATTGTTTTTCAATGTTTAAGTTTTAATTCCAGTTATTACCTTTGTATTCACATTTTATTAATACAAGTTTTATTTTTCAAATCACTGTTCTATCATTTAAATTCAGCTTATTCATGTTTATGTTTGTTACTTGAGCTTATTCTTAATCTACTTCTAAATTGCTTAACTCAGATACTACTCTCATTCACAATTCCTCTTAAGTCAATAAAAGTCATAAGGATGATTATATGATTCAGTTGCTGATATGGAGATGAAATATGGTTGAAATCAGCTGGATATGGGTTTAATTTGAGCTTGAATTGGATTGGTAATGGGTATTAGATAAGTTAGATGGTTCTCAGTTGTGATATTGGTGGCTGGATCTAATGTAAGTCTGTTTCTGTCCTTAATCAGTAATTAGGGTTGTTTAGATTGTGTTAATATTAGTTCATTTAGTTGTCATAATCTCAGTTTATCATTGTATTTGTCCTTAGTAGCTTTATAACATTTTTGCATTTGTTCTGCTCTTGTTTGCATATTACCTGATTCTATATTTGCTAATCTGCATAATTATAGTTTTAAGAGATTTAGTGGTAGTTTGTTGATTCTATTTGCATCATTTAGGTAGAGCATTGATAGTAGAATCTGAATTGATTATCTCTTGGATTATGATTAAGTTTTGATTGTAGAAGTTTGCTTATCATTCCTTAAAAACAGTGTTTGGTATAAGCTACCATTTGGAGTTCTAGAGCTTAACTGTGATTGAAATCAGATGCTTTAGTCTCCATAGGTCTTAACTCAGTCAAAATAGTCATTCATTTGCATAATAAAACAGTAATAGTCAACATTAGCTTGAATCAGTTCTTGTTCTTTCAACTGTTGGAATCAGCTAAGCTTATTTAGCATTTAGGTGTAGAATCTGTTAGGGTAGCTTATTTGGGTTTTATTTCATCCACTTTTAGCTTAATCAGTCACACATTTGCATTTGAATCTCAAATAAGTCAAATCTCCAAATCTGTTTTCCAAAGTCAAAATTCATTTCAAAAACAGTTTTCTTCACAACTTGCAGCAGTTGCACAGGGTTTAATACAGATTGTTAGAGTCTCATATTTGGTCCAGTGATAGTCAGCTAGGTGTTCTTTAAGACCACATTTCTGTTTTTGGCTTAAGTCCTCCTGATAAGCTTGTGGTTAAGCTCAAAGTAGGGACAGGCTGAATTGGTGGACTTAGCAGTTAGCTTAATTCATTAGTCTGAGCTTATGGCTTGTTAGGATTAGGTGTAAGCAGTTGCATTTAGGTTATTTTAGCATAATCTAGCTTGATTATCTGTTTGGTAGCTTATTTCACTTGTTTGCTTTTTTCCTCTTATTTATAGCGGTTTGTGCATCATTTCCCATATTCTCCACATAAGCCCAGTGTTTTGCATTTTTCATAGCTCTAGAATAAGATTTTAGAATTTCCCTGAAGTTTTCATGATTTTTGGCTACTGTTCACTATTTTTCTAGATTTAAAATAGTTTTTAATCACTTTTAATTAGCTTTAATTGCATTTAATTCAGAAAAAGTTCCAAAAATAATTTTCAATTTTCCCAGTTTAGAAAAAATATAAAAAGCATAAAAAGATTTTTCCTTATTTTTCCCTTTTATTTGGTATTTTTTACAATTTAAATTAGATTAAAATAGTTTTAAATTAGTAGAAAATAGGAAATTAATCAGAAAAATAAAAAAATAGTTTGAAAAGTCTTTAGTTATATTTTTAGATTTTTGAAAAGTAATTCCATAATTTTCCTCTTTGTTTTTATAATTTTTAGTTATTTAATCTTATTTTTAAAGTTAATAATTAGTTTTTAATTAAAATTAATTCAAGAAAATTCCTAAAAAATAATTTTAATTCATAATTAGTTTTCTAATATCATTTTTAGTATAAAAGTCATTTTAGGTTATTTTTAGGAGTTAGATTAGTCGTAATTGCTTTTTATTCGCGTTTCGTTTAAATTTCGTATTTGCGTTTTAGCGTTGAATTGCGTAGTTTGCCATAATTCTTAGGTTTTCCCGTAGATTCTATTCCTATATGCTTTCCTTATCCCGTAGTTTAGATAATATCATTTTATGCCCCTCTCTTATTCAAATCCGATAATCGAGGCGTGAGTTGGAATTCCATTCAACCCTCGTTCGGAACGATCTCGGTGCTCAAACCTAACACGTTTGAGTTACCCGTATACTACACACTTCTCATCTTATTATTGATCAGTGTCCGAGCCGTTTTAAGTTTCTTACGGTTAGTCATTCACAAGTGGCTAGCTTGTGTGAGCAAGCTTGACGTGTTTCTGGCACAGAATCAATTTTTGGCGCCGCTGCCGGGGAGGGCTTGTAGCGAGTTTTCGTATTCCGTCTCGAATCGTGTGCATTTGAAGATCCTTACCCGAGTGAAGTTACCGTCGTTATTGTAAATATATCTTTTTCAAAAACCCAAAAAGATTTTCCTTTTCAAAATTTGTTTTTAAAAAACCCAAAAATATTCTTCTTGTATCCTCTTACCATAATTCTTTTCTTTTACCCTCTATATGTTTTAATTCTCACGGAGGCGATTTCTTTGAGCGTCGTGTTTTTCTTAACAACGTTGAAAAATTGCAGCCTTTGTCAAAAATTTTGAAATATAATCTTGATGAACCCTCGATTCCTACTCCCTCTCCGGTGAGGGAGATGGAACATGTTTGAGCTGAGGTGACTCCGTTCAAGACCGAGCCTATCACGGAAACGGTGGAAATCACTAACTCTTATCCGGATAATTCTTCGATTTATCACTCGTGTGTATATGTGCAGCGGACCCGAATATGGTGGAATTGTCTTGCTTGTAGCAATGGAAAATCAGGAACCGAGTTTCACCACAATCCTGACTATGAGCCAACCAATTTTCCTAACCAACCTTTGTACTATGAGCCGGATTCATACTCTTGTGAGTATTGTGGTGGTCCTCACCAAGGTTTTCAATGTCAAGTTCAAATTAACAACTCAACCTTTGGTTATGAACCTTACCCTTATTCGTCACAACAATCATATGGTTGTGAGTATTGTGGAGGTCCGCACGTTAATTCGATTGTCGATGCAGAATCCGATTGTTTATGAGCAAGTTCCTTGTAACAATTATGATTATCCTTATAACCCACCTCCACAATATCAAGAAGTTCAACCACCACCTTCTCCATGTTCTACAGAATTTAATCAAAAAGTTCAAGAGATCATGATTGATCTTAAGAGTCTTCTTGAAAAACTTTCCCACGAACAAAAAGATCCTAATCGGTGACCTATCGTGAATTATTAGTGAAGAAGCCGAAAGTGATCCAACATCGTCCAACTACCTATTATTACGATTCGATTCGATGACGATTTTACTCCTTCGGTGGCAATCCCACTCCCATTTCGAGCCTTTAATTTCCGACCCTTCCCCTTTCTCACGCCGGTTGAGAAAGTGGCGTCGTTTTGGAAGAGGTCGATGATTCTATTTCTACAGACATTATTGCACCCGTTGATTCTCTCATAATGGGGGATGAGCATCTTAGTACTATTCCGGAAACGGAAGTGTCTAATGTTGAGGTCCTTATCCCAAGCCCAAGAGAGTCTGGGGTTGTTGATATTTGTGATGAGCCTTCTCTTGATATTTCAAATGATCATGTTGAGATGTTCTCCGATTCCGATGATGATTCTTATGGAGACATCGATTTTGTCGACGATTTACCTTCCGAGCCCGATAACATTGAAGAAGAAAACGATTTTGAGCCAAAAAAGGAAGAGATTGAGCCCGATGATGTTCAGATCGAGAATGAAGCATTACGTCAAACATTGTCGATTGTTTATCTTCTCATTTCTAAGATTGAAGCTTTGAACGATAAATCAAGTTCGCCTCCTATCTCCGTTAAAGATAGTGATTTCTTTCCCGAACTTGAGACTTTCCGATTTGATGAAGAGATTAGTGGCAGTCCCACTATTGTCGATGTTTATCCTCCGACTCTTGAGCGATTCTACTTCGAGGTTGATGAGAATAAAGTTTTGAACGATATTTCCGATACTCCGACAAATGACCCAATCATTGAGGAAGCCGACTCATTTCTTGCTCTTGATGACTTGATACCACCGGGTATTGAGGATGTTGTTATGAATGATCCCGAGGGGGATATGATGTTTCTTGATGGACTTCTTGAATCTCCTCTCTCTATTAAGTCGACCATCCTTTATCCCGTTGAGCCCGCATGTGAAGACAAGATTTTTAAACCCGGGATATACATTGATGAGCCTTTTGTTAAAATCATTTCTGGATATAAGGATCCTTTCTTGGATGCCTTCATTTGTGAGCCTAAACCTCTTATCTTTTACCATGAGCTCCCGTCTTTCTTGGAGTTTTCTCATTTCTATCCGTCATCCTTTCGTCCACCCGCAAAACCACCGGATGATGGATCCTTCTTACATGATATGTCTTATCCACCCATTTTCTTCTCCACCCAACCCACCCAGTCTCATTCTTTTGGGAATGAAGACACCGTTTTTGACCCTGGTATCTCTACCACTTTCTTCCCCAAGGACAAATGAATTCGGGACGAGTCAGGCTAGCGACTCGTTTAAGAAAAACATTAGCGCTTCGTGGGAGGCACCCCATGCTTATCCATCTATCTTCTTTCTATTTTCTAATAAGTGACATGAAAGGGTCTGCCTCTTTGATTTCTCGTGTTTGGTTGTTTGTGATGTTGTGTTTAGGATTTTCCGATATAAACTCTCCGTGCTCGAAGTTTGTCATTTTCTCTACTCGAGTTTCATGATCGTGCTGATGGAATCCGATATCCTAATCTTATCGACTAACGTTTATCTTCTAGCATACTTAATAAACGGCTTTTAGATTTTCGTTATACCCTTGCTTTAAACATTGAGGACAATGTTTCGTTCTAGTCTGGGGTAGGGTAATCTTCGATTTGATTTGACCGCACTTGCTTATTTCTGTTGTGTTTCTCTCGCAACCCCGTTTTTCCTTAGAAAATGAAAAAATTGTGCAAAAATGAGAAAATTTAAAAATTTTTGTAAGCTTTTGTTAAGTCTTTTTGATTGAAAAGTTTGCTAGTCTCTTAGATTAGAAGCTATAAAATGCGAATTCTAGCTCACAAGGCCAAGATTTTGCAAGTTTCCCTGAGTGACTTTAAATATGCATAACTTGATTTCATTAGACGAAGCATTTGCTAAGTTAATATATGTTTTGACACCTTGATTGACTTTCCGCTGGTGAGAGTAGGAATAGAATTCTGACTTGACCGGGCGTGTTGAGCCCTAGCTTGTTTCCTTAACCATAGATAATCTTAAAAATTATCGGCTAAGCATCTGCGGATCTCATTATTTGGGATTTTAAATTTGCAGAGATCGAGAAATGATAGAGTTACTTATGAGTTTAGATGCTAAGCGTGGAGTAGTTGGTTCTCTTTAGAGCCCATCGAAGGTACTTATGGCTTTTTGCTCCCACAAATTGTTTCACCTATATCTTCTAAATAATTAGAGATGTTGAGTTTTGGTGATAGTTAGTTCTTTTTCTTCTTAAAGAATCTTTGTTTTAAAAAATTGGGTACACATCAAGGATCCGTAATAAGTAATAAGTGATATGTGAAATGTAATAAGTAAAGTTGTGAGCTGCGGTGTCGAGATCGGACCCTTGGATCTTTAGCCGGGATTGAGTGAGGTCTTAGCCTAGCCAGCCGGGATCCTCATTTCATGAAGCCTATAGTCTTGGAATTACCCCGTGAAGCTCCGTGGTTCACAGCTCATATAAGTAAAGGTATAAGTGCAATATATAAAAAAAAAAAAAAAAAAAAAATGAATGGAAAAATGGAAAAGTCAAAAGTTATAAGTGAATAAAAAAAATTCCTTGATGTGGACCTCATTTTTACGACAATGGTTCTTGAGAGAAGACGGATAACTAATTATCGACTTAGCTTTGTATCTTTATCGGAATAAAAGTTATCGAAACGAGAATTTGAAGAAATTCATTTCTCACAAAAATAAAAAAATCTAGAGGAAAATAGGAAAATGGGAGCAAAAGGTAACTACACAAGTAACTTCCATGGGTAGTGTTAGCATCTAGAATCATACGTAACAATGATTTCGGTTTTACGCTTAGTTTGGGGACTTGTGAAAAATCAGGGACGATGTATTCTATCCGTATGGTCACTTCACGCTGTGTTGTGTTTCTTACTCCGTGATCCTAACGTGTCATTTGAAAAATGTTGGAGTTATTGATCGACATGAAAGTTCAACAAACCGTCATTCATAACCGGAATGTGCTTAATCGTAATATCTATACATGTGAATTAAAAGGTAAACGGGGCGTTTTTAGAATTAAGGGTTCTTAATCTCTTTTGAGTAATCTTTGCTACTTCTTCATAGGTTTAGTAGAAAGAGATTGAAATCCTTGATTTTAGAAGCGTGAGTTGATTGCATTGCGTGAGGACACGACAATGGTCTCGTCTGGGGTATTTTGGTGTGTGCTAAAACACATACCTTTTCATTATAAAAATAGACCCAAAATAACCAAGAAAGAGCCGTTTATTGCTAATATTTGTGGTTTTCTTGAGTTTGTGCTTGTGCAGGTACGGATATGTTAAAAACACACGAAAAGGAACCAAATCAGACGTAAATCCGAGCACGAGAGATCAAGAGAGTTTGAGCTGAGCCGGAAGGTCGGGATTGTGCATTTTGGAAGA
The DNA here is from genome assembly GCA_910596185.1 of Chrysanthemum makinoi. Lineage (NCBI taxonomy): Eukaryota > Viridiplantae > Streptophyta > Magnoliopsida > Asterales > Asteraceae > Chrysanthemum > Chrysanthemum makinoi. Next base: position 9,523,490 of record OU343225.1, on the reverse strand, counting down.
TTTTATTCTCTAAAGATGATTTTTAGAAGTCACAGTCAAGTTTGAAGAGATGTCGAGATCAGTCCCTGAACTTTGAGTATTTGGCAGTTTAGACCCCTGAATATTCAAATTTGGCAAACATGGTCCTTGGTTATTTGAGAATGACAAAAACAACCCTTGGATTACATTTTCAATTTTACACTTTTGGTCCTTAATTTGTCTAATGGATCACTATACTAATCCTAAATCCAAAACCAATACTCACGGCCCAACATTCAAAGCCCAAATCCAACAATTACCCATTTACCCGGTTTTATCTAACCCGTATATCCCTTTTACCCAAGTCAACTATCACTAGACCCGGTCAACTATTGTTCAAAATATATTAAATAAACACAAAACACACGCGCTCAAACTTTCCCCCAAAAATCCCCAGGGTAAGAATCCTAAAACACCCCCACATCAATTAAGCTAATTCACTCTAATTAAGGGTATAATTGACCTTTCCTCTGACACACACTGACACACGGGTGCCATGTCAGCAATTCGTGTGTCATTCCCATTAATCCCTGCCTTCTAATTGGTGGAAGTGATGTGGCAATAGTGATCCAATGGTTCTAATTTGATGAGGAACGTGTAAGATATGATCAAGGGCTCTAAATGCATCAAAAGAAACACACAACAACACTTCTGGATCCTTCTCAAAGCTCAAGCAGTTGCTATATAAAGACCCTTGATTTCACATTGTAACGGGAGGGTAGTGTAGTGAGAGAAAGTAGATAGGAGTAGATTAGGAGTAGTTTCTGAGTTATTTGAATTGTTTTTCAATGTTTAAGTTTTAATTCCAGTTATTACCTTTGTATTCACATTTTATTAATACAAGTTTTATTTTTCAAATCACTGTTCTATCATTTAAATTCAGCTTATTCATGTTTATGTTTGTTACTTGAGCTTATTCTTAATCTACTTCTAAATTGCTTAACTCAGATACTACTCTCATTCACAATTCCTCTTAAGTCAATAAAAGTCATAAGGATGATTATATGATTCAGTCTTGATATGGAGATGAAATATGGTTGAAATCATTTGGATATGGGTTTAATTTGAGCTTGAATTGGATTGGTAATGGGTATTAGATAAGTTAGATGGTTCTCATTTGTGATATTGGTGGCTGGATCTAATGTAAGTCTGTTTTTCGTCCTTAATCGTAATTAGGGTTGTTTAGATTGTGTTAATATTAGTTCATTTAGTTGTCATAATCTCAGTTTATCATTGTATTTGTCCTTAGTAGCTTAATAACATTTTTTGCATTTGTTCGCTCTTGTTTGCATATTACCTGATTTTATATTTGCTAATCTGCATAATTATAGTTTTAAGAGATTTAGTGGTAGTTTGTTGATTCTATTTGCATCATTTAGGTAGAGCATTGATAGTAGAATCTGAATTGATTATCTCTTGGATTATGATTAAGTTTTGATTGTAGAAGTTTGCTTATCATTCCTTAAAAACAGTGTTTGGTATAAGCTACCATTTGGAGTTCTAGAGCTTAACTGTGATTGAACTCAGATGCTTTAGTCTCCATAGGTCTTAACTCAGTCAAAATAGTCATTCATTTGCATAATAAAACAGTAATAGTCAACATTAGCTTGAATCAGTTCTTGTTCTTTCAACTGTTGGAATCAGCTAAGCTTATTTAGCATTTAGGTGTAGAATCTGTTAGGGTAGCTTATTTGGGTTTTATTTCATCCACTTTTAGCTTAATCAGTCACACATTTGCATTTGAATCTCAAATAAGTCAAATCTCCAAATCTGTTTTCCAAAGTCAAAATTCATTTCAAAAACAGTTTTCTTCACAACTTGCAGCAGTTGCACAGGGTTTAATACAGATTGTTAGAGTCTCATATTTGGTCCAGTGATAGTCAGCTAGGTGGTCTTTAAGACCACATTTCTGTTTTTGGCTTAAGTCCTCCTGATAAGCTTGTGGTTAAGCTCAAAAGTAGGGGACAGGAACTGAATTGGTGGACTTAGCAGTTAGCTTAATTCATTAGTCTGAGCTTATGGCTTGTTAGGATTAGGTGTAAGCAGTTGCATTTAGGTTATTTTAGCATAATCTAGCTTGATTATCTGTTTGGTAGCTTATTTCACTTGTTTGCTTAATTTCCTTAGCTTATTAATAAGCAGTTTGTGCATCAGTTCCCATATTCTCCACATAAGCCCAGTGTTTTGCATTTTTCATAGCTCTAGAATAAGATTTTAGAATTTCCCTGAAGTTTTCATGATTTTTGGCTACTGTTCACTATTTTTCTAGATTTAAAATAGTTTTTAATCACTTTTAATTAGCTTTAATTGCATTTAATTCAGAAAAAGTTCCAAAAAATAATTTTTCAATTTTCCCAGTTTTAGAAAAATATAAAAAGCATAAAAAAGATTTTTCCTTATTTTTCCCCTTTTATTTGGTATTTTTTACAATTTAAATTAGATTAAAATAGTTTTAAATTAGTAGAAAATAGGAAATTAATCAGAAAAATAAAAAAATAGTTTTGAAAAGTCTTTAGTTATATTTTTAGATTTTTGAAAAGTAATTCCATAATTTTCCTCTTTGTTTTTATAATTTTTAGTTATTTAATCTTATTTTTAAAGTTAATAATTAGTTTTTAATTAAAATTAATTCAAGAAAATTCCTAAAAAATAATTTTAATTCATAATTAGTTTTCTAATATCATTTTTAGTATAAAAGTCATTTTAGGTTATTTTTAGGAGTTAGATTAGTCGTAATTGCTTTTTATTCGCGTTTCGTTTAAATTTCGTATTTGCGTTTTAGCGTAGAATTGCGTAGTTTGCCATAATTCTTAGGTTTTCCCGTAGATTCTATTCCTATATGCTTTCCTTATCCCGTAGTTTAGATAATATCATTTTATGCCCTTCTCTTATTCAAATCCCGATAATCGAGACATGAGTTGGAAATTCCATTCAACCCTCGTTCGGAACGATCTCGGTGCTCAAACCTAACACGTTTGAGTTACCCGTATACTACACACTTCTCATCTTATTATTGATCAGTGTCCGAGCCGTTTTAAGTTTCTTACGGTTAGTCATTCACAAGTGGCTAGCTTGTGTGAGCAAGCTTGACGTGTTTCTGGCACAGAATCAGGCCTCTTGTGCAAAGCAAACACAGATAAATGCTAGCAAAGAAGGAAGTGGCAGGGGATTGCTAGGAAGAAGAAAGAAAAAGTTGGCACACACGTCTTCCTGCCTATTTGATCTAATGATAAAGAAGTGAGCTAAGTAAAATGGGAAGTATCGTAAACAATTCAGTAATAATGACTTGCTTTGTCATATCTCGGTTTATAAGGCGAAGGCCAAAAATTCAGGGTAATTTTCGAACTCACATAGCTCAGGGACTATATAGAAGCTCTCTAGCTCAGGGACTATAGAAGCTCTCTAGCTCAGGACCTCTTAATTACTTTCAAATGAGCCCAACCAAAATGCAATGTTAAAATGAGCTAAAATGTAGTTAGAACCATGCATATTGTGACACAGATATACTGCACTATTTGGCATCCAAAAATCCCCATTGCGTTCTTTGAGACCATGTAACCAAACAATGTGCCACCAACCCAAATAAAATAATTAGATATTCATGACCCCTTGGAACTTGCTAGTCTGCTACCAACTCTGCCTATGTCAATGAGATTTGGACCAAACAAGAAAATGTATGTGTAAGGGTAGCCCTACTATTATTCTATCTGATGTATAAGATGGACAGAAATGATCACTGCATAGTCCCTTGCACTCCCAAATAAAGTCTTTTGTCTATCAATTTGTATATGCAATGACGAAATATTTAACCTCCTCAATATGAAAAATCTAGTAAGCATATCTGATGCACCGCCAGCAGGTTCATATCTCATCAATAAGCCAATCCACTACAGACATCTGCCCTATTTAGATTGTACCTTACTAGTTTACTTAGCGTAAAAAGATAGTTATGCCTGATAGGGTGCTAAATTGTGTGACAACCCGAACTTTCAGGTCATTTCTTGACACAATTTATGCCTCATTATTTCAACATTTATCGTAAACTTGGTTTACGTGTTCCAAATTCGCGTAACCTTTATGGTTTAGCGGCGAATTCATGATC
>OU343225.1:9424340-9519270 GCA_910596185.1 Chrysanthemum makinoi | reverse complement strand
TTGGGCTCCAAGCCCATAATTAAAAAAAGGGCTGCGTGGTTGTTGCTGTGATACCCAGCCCCAGCCAATTTCAATTTGAGTGTATGTTATATTCAGTTTGGGCCGAAGCCCATAAATGCTCCTATTTTCGGTTTTAATCAGCCCACTCGGGCGTTAAAATCCACGTTGTCTCGAGTTCCCATTCAACTCAAATCCCGACTTGGTTTCCTTCACTTGACCACGAGTTCACTCGACTCATATTAATCATAATTTTATTGTGAAAACAAAAATGTGAAACTATAAGTTCTAATCTAGTAATGACTATAAAATATAAGTAAACATCTTTTACAATTAGACCATAAGTTTAATAAAGATATAACTTTGTAACTTATTTTTATCAAAACCGGATACTAAAATATAAAATACAACTTTTGACAATTATTGATTTCGGATAAATAGGATATACATTTATGTCATGCCAATTTTCGATAAACACATTTGTTTTTATATTTTACAAATGATATATATATTGATAACTTAAAAATGGCATAATAATTATATCGACACTTACATCGTTTCTCTAAGTACAAGCATGATTATTTCTTTTAAAATGTATACATGAAATGTATTTTGGAAACTTACAAATGTGTACAAGTTGAATTGTACTTAAAGCTTTTCTTTATTTATTAGTAATGACATAATCATATATATAGATTATATATATACTTTTCTTCATTCAGGATGTCTACCTAGTCCGATAATGTCTTAATAAATGTACATACATTTCGTACATCGTCATTCGGTTATCATCAAACCGAAGTCTTGCTCATCCTTGATATCTTTTCTGCGTGTACCCTTCCAAGTGTTCTCAATTGGTCACCATTAAACCAAAGTCGAAATTCTTTCTTCAAGACTTCCTTCCATGTCATACCCTCATAAGCCGAAATCCACCAAAATCTTTGTATATTGTTTTAAGATAAATGTTGCAACAACAACAACAACATAAACATTTAAAATTTATAAAGTTAGTTAAACTTTATCGAGTCTTAAACATAAAGACTAAATTGCCGTATTAACTAGGTTGCGTGTCGGAGCCGTGCACTATCACTCCTTGATTTAATTCTCTTTAGACTTCATATTGCACATTGCCAAGGTGAGTTTCATAGCCCCTACTTTTACTTGTTTTATAACTGTTTTGGGGGAAGATACATGCTCATTTTTACTTAAAATAAGTGTTGATTTTACCTGAACAAATGAATTGTTTACTAAAATTATGCTGAATGACTGAATGCATTATGTGTTTACTTGCCAATTACTTGATTACTTAGATGCATTATAGTGTAAAGTTAATGCATGCTTTTACATATGGACACAAGTATTTGAAACTGTTATGGATGCATGACCGAGTGAACTGGTCACATGACCGATTGTACTGGTTGCATTTGCTATGTACATACATGATCGAATGAACGGGTCACATTGCCGAGTGAACTGGTAACATGACCGAGTGAACTGGTCACAAAATGAAATGAACTAAATACCAAATCTTGTGGTCCATAAAACTTTTATAAATAAAAACCTATGAACTCACCAGCGTAAGCTGACCCCTTTTAGCATGTATCTTCAGGTTTTGAAGTGATAGCTTATCTTTGGAGGCGCAAGGCAAAGGCATGGCATGGTCATAGACGACTCTGATTTATGTATTGGGACCACCCTTTATAATGGGCTATTTTCCGCACTAATCAATAATGTAAACATTGTTTTCAAGAATGAATAATAAAAGTTTATTTATGAAAAACCAATTGTTCTATGCTTATGTTGTGATATCAATTTAGTAGCACCCCAGTACTTGTATGCTTCCGCTGAGTCATTTTTGGGGGTGTTACAGCTGAGTTCTTTGAGAATGATCTCATAGATCAAGAAGCAAGTGGGAGTTTAGAAGATCTTGAAATAATTCAAGATGAAGATACAAATCCTTCTTTACACACTAGCATTCATCATGATGAGGATGATCAAGAAATTCAAGAACCTCAAAGTGACATTGTTCCAATTCGTAAGTCCACAAGGACACGCCATGCTCCTGACCGCATGTGTTTATACATTGACGCTGAGGAACACGAGTTAGGGGATCCTGAATCCAAGAAATGGCTTGATGCGATAAATGTGGAAATGAAATCAATGAAAGACAATGATGTCTGGGTTTTAGTTGAGCTTCCTCCAAACTGCAAGACAGTTGGTAGCAAGTGGCTTTTCAAGAAGAAAATCGGCATGGATGGTAAGGTATACACCTTTAAAGCTCGTCTCGTAGCAAAGGGCTTCACTCAAACCTACGGGATTGATTATGAAGAAACCTTTTCTCTTGTAGCATACATTAGAGCTATAAGGATTCTCATAGCCATAGCGGCATTCTATTACTTTGAGATATGGCAAATGGATATCAAAACCGCATTCCTCAATGGACATCTTTACGAAGAGGTCTATATGGAGCAACCTGAAGGTTTTGTTGATCCTAAATATCCTAACCGTGTATGCAAGCTCAAGCGTTCCATTTATGGACTTAAGCAAGCATCGAGGCAATGGAATAAACATTTTGAAGATGAGATTAAGAAATATCGATTTTCTCAAATCAAGATAAGCCATGTGTATATCAAAAAGCTAGTGGGAGTTTTGTCACTTTCCTAATTCTGTATGTTGATGACATATTGCTTATGGGAAACAACATTCCAATGTTACAAGATGTAAAATCTTATCTTAGAAGATGTGTCGCCATGAAAGATTTAGGAGAAGCTGTATATATTCTTGGAATCAAGATCTATCGAGACAGATCTAAACGATTGATTGGTTTATGTCAAAGTGCTTACATTGAGAAAATCTTAAAGAGATTTTGTATGGAGATTTCCAAACGTGAAGCTATCCCAATGCAAGAAGAGCCTAAGTTGAGTAAGTCACAAGGTGCTGAGACACCTGCTACGAAAGAGCGCATGCAAAGAGTTCCTTATGCTTCGGCTATATGATCTATTATGTATGCCGTGAGATGTACTCTTTCTGATGTTGCGTTTGCTCAGAATGTGACAAGCCGATTTCAACAGAATCCAGGTGAACATCACTAGACTGTTGTTAAGAATATTCTTAAGTATTTACGCAATACTAAGGATATGTTTCTGGTTTATGGAGGAGAGACATAACAAGAGCTCAGGGTTTCTTGCTACATTGATGCTGGATATCTGACACATGCTGATGACTTAAAATCTCAGACTGGATATGTATTTGTTCTTAATGGAGGTGCTGTTGACTGAAAAAGCACAAAACAAAGTATTTTTGCTACTTCATCTATAGAAGCTGAGTATATAGCTACTTGTGATGCATTTAAAGAGGCTGTATTGATTCGTAAATTCATTTCTGGGTTGAACATTATTCCCACAATTCACAATTGAAGAACCCATAAATATGTATTGTGATAATACTGGAGCCATTACTATAGCTAATAAAAGCGGAATCACTAAAGGTTCTAGACATTATCGGGCTAAACTTCATTATCTTCGAGAGACCATTGAAATGGGTGATGTGAAGTTATCAAAGGTTCACACAAATGGCAACCTAACTGATCCATTTACGAAAGCTTTAGCATATTCTAAATTGACTAGATGTATAGGTTTAATACCTGCTAGTAGTCTCATGTAAATCTATGTGTTAATTAGTATTTGAATAATTTTGGAATTGCAAGACAGTTATTACTTTCTGATAAATAAAGATACGAGGTATTTGTTATTTCATTCATATAATCTGTTATTCCATATTTGCATGTTTAATCCGTGAAATGATTTATCATTCTAAATATGTCCATTGTCGGTTAACAATATGGGAATATTGTTATGTAAGGAAAATGTGAGTGTTGGTTATATTATAATGAGAATTTGGATTGTTTCCAGCCAAACTCATATGTATTCACTAGATATGCATATTGGATACCCCAACTTTCAAACATTTACTTTTGGATCTTTGTCATAAGTAAAATATTGAAAATGGTTTGTTAATTTCGTCCTTAGACTTGAGATACAAGCAAGTTCTGTTATGTGTGAATATCACTTTTTGTAAGTATACACAAAATGCTATCTAAATAAGGTAGTTATAAAGGCTATATTTCGAAGTGATGTGAAGCAGCATCCACAACACTTGTAGTCAATAAAGGATTTGTTACTCCACTTGATATGTGCAGAAAGATATCATGGCGCCTCTCCAGATTTAATTAGATAATTGTTTGGCCAAACACAAAGGGTGATGCAAGATGATACTTGATTACATTTGGTATATCTTTATTAAAATCTATAACGAGATTCTAAATGGTTAAACTATATGGAATGAGTTCGGATCCATATCCATGATTTAACGGTATCTATAACAAAGGATGATAAAAGCAAGGCATTGAATGACCATGCTAGTGAGAAATTTCATGAAACTATTATCTCCGATACTTTTAGTTAAAAAGCGAGTGAGAGCGTTGCTAGGCGTTTCTGTCGTTAGTTTTGTGTGCCATTCGACACTCCAACTCCCAAGTGGGAGATGTTGGTTTGTGGTACTTAAAACCACACGTAAATGACTAGAAGTGTGTGAGCCTATGGGGGCACACACGTTAAAGACGAGAATACGTGTCGAACATTATAATTACTTGAATGCGTTAGACTCGATTTACATGCATGTTACCCAATCTCTTTGGACGACCCATGGACTTGATCCATTTACATCTTCGGTCGGTTTAGAAGTGCCTTGGGCCTAGTATCTCTAAACGATCAGGCATATAGGGGTGTTTGGGTTTTTTGCTTGTCGACCAAGTTTAGAACCCATATGTGGGTCGGTTAGGACCCTATATAAACAAACACATCCTCACATACATGGTACGCGTATTACTATCCCTAAACCTCACCAAGAATCGATCTACCTCACTTAATATTCAATCGGTTTATCCCTAAACCGATTAGGTTTTTGTTTCGATTTGAAACCCTAAACTTGCATCGACTCAATTGATCCAAGTTGTTTAGGTTTTGCTTATTGGTGTAATCTTGTTCTAAGTTCGTGGTTGAATTGTTTCAGCAACAAGATTCATGGTTTTCTGTTTGGTGTTTCTCGGACAACAAAGAGGAAGGATATCGGACCGTTTTGTCTGATATCGGGTGATATATACAAGTTGTTCTCGGACAGCATGGTTCTCGGGCAGAAAGAAGAAATGTTCTTTGGGGTTTTCTTATACGTGGTATTCAAGTTATTTCAAGGGGTTGATTGTTTAAACGTTCTCGACTAGCTCTAATCGAACGTACTTGGTTTAAGTGTTTGTGTGTGATACTCGTAGAGGTATCTATTTTAGATACTTGGTTTCTTAGTTTTCTTGTTCGTTGATAAGAGTGCAGTTGACATCGAGGGTTAGTTTTCTATTTACCTTTTATTATTTATTGTTTTTAAATACGTGTTTACCTAATTGCAAATTACTAGATCCAATTCTCGTTTGCGTTACTTGGCTAACTAGGTTCTAAAATCCCAACAATCAGGGTCAAGTATGGTGGTTATTGCATAAATGGAAAATCATAACTTTATGTGATTGCAACTACAAAGTTTCCGGCAATAATTTTTCTCACGCCATTTAATCTTATGTAACTAATTCCAGGCTAGTTTATAACATAAGACCATCTAATAATTAGTTTATAACATCCGATATTAGGTGTTAGTGTATATTAGCTCCTAGATCAGGGTAAGATAATCAACTTCAGCAGAAATATGCAACTGTTCAGCAGAAACAAACAAACGGTCAACAGTAACAAATACCATTTGGTGGTTACCGGATATCACTTGGAATCATGTGATCACTTTCCAAAGTAAACTATTCGACCCTAATGCCTGGGTATCACGAATATCTACTTGGGATAAGACCAAATGTAGTTAGAGAATTAGGCACAATTCTATAACCCTTTCGCTAATAAGTGTTTACGTTTTCTGTGTGTGTATCATGCATAATCAGATCTCCTATTTATAGGAAATTACTCTCAGCTATTCAAATGGAATTATGAGTATTAATCGGCCCATTAATAGCCTCATAATTATCCCCATTATAGCCGTTAGTGGTTACATGACCAATTAAACGTGGTCATTATGCAGTTATAACTGCCACTTGAATAGGTCAAAGTCGTTACAAGCAGTACCTTAACACTAGCAGTACTTTCATAAAACTAGTAGTACTTTCATAGCATAGCACCTTCAGTGGAAACACTACTTCAGTGTAAACACTGCTTCAGTGGAAACACCACTGCTTCAGTGGAAACACCACTGCAGCAGTACTTTCTACTAGCACTACCAATACAAACCACTATTAGAGTCAGGGTGTTCATGGACCTTATGGGTGTACACTCCGTACCTCTTAACCCATTATAAGGTGTGAACTAATCCCACAAGTGCACTAAATTTTCCAACAATCCTCCCCAAATTTAGTTCACTTCCTTTGCATGAAAAACACACATCAAGCAAAACATGTGCATAAACAAAAATGTCATGAGGATTGAATTTCCATCTTAGTAAATTACACGTTTCAAATATCCGAGAATCAGGGTGTTCTAAGAATTGAACCCTGCAACCCATTTGAATACCTGAAGATAAAATACACACAAGTTTTCAAACACTTATCAGCTCCTGACACTATACAAGCCATGTGTCCATATCCAAATTCATAAATGTTGTAAAAGCTAAAAGTCCAAAGCTTCCTGAAGCGGCAAAACTTCAACATTTACATAGGTGGTTCCTCTTTAGTCATGCTCCTGCCAAGCACTTTTTCAAAGAAAATTAACCATTAAGAAGTAAAGACTTCATCCTCCTTTCAGCAGGTTCTGAGCACAACCTTGGGATGTAAATAAACATGTGCTCCAGTCCACTGAATGTTCAGCTTTCCACATTGAACTCAGCTCCCAAGTTTCCTTAGGGGGAGTGGGTGTCCTAGCATTTAATGACTAAGTTGGACTTAAACCCATCCCTTTAGCAGACTTTATAACCAAGTCTCTAGCCAAACCCTTCGTCAAGTGATCAGCTAAGTTTTGTTGAGATCTAACAAACTCTATAGATACCACCCCATTCATGATAAGCTCACGAATCATGCTATGCCTGACACCTAAGTGTCTAGACTTACCATTGTACATCTGGCTATAAGCCTTAGCCAATGTAGCTGCACTATCACATCGGATAGAAATAGGTGCTATAGGTTTAGGCCACAATGGAATCTCAAGAAGCAAGTTTTTCAACCATTCAGCTTCTTTACCTGCAGCTGCTAAAGCCACAAATTCAGATTCCATTGTTGAACTGGTGATGCAAGTTTGCTTCTTGGATGCCCAAGAAATTGCACCTCCACCAAGTAGGAACATCCAGCCACTAGTAGACGAATTGTCTTCAGTGTTACTGATCCAACTTGCATCAGTGTATCCTTCCAACACTGATGGGTAACCAGTATATGAGAGACTATAATCCATAGTTCTCTTCAAATACTTCAGTACCCTTTGAACTGCTTGCCAGTGATGAGCACTAGGATTACTAGTATACCTGCTCAATTTTCCCACTGCAAAACCAATATCAGGTCTTGTACAAGTCATGGCATACATCAGGCAGCCAATTACCCTAGAATACTCAAGTTGAGATACAACTTTGCCATGATTAGGCATTAGCTTCTCACAAGTATCCATAGGTGTACTTACTGGAGTACAGTCAAAGTAATTGAATTTCCTCAGCACCTTCTCAATATAATGAGACTGAGAGATAGAAATTCTTTTACTTTCATGTTTAATCCTTATACCAAGGATAACATCAGCCTCCCCCATGTCCTTCATGGAGAACCTTGATGACAAAAATTCCTTTGTCAGGTCAACTTGATTTTGGTCAGTGCCAAAGATCAACATGTCATCAACATATAGACAAATGATGACTCCTTTACCAGATTCATCAAATTTGCTATATACGCATTTGTCAGCCTGGTTAAGAACATAGCCACTAGACAAAACTACTTCATCAAATTTTTGATGCCATTGCTTAGGTGCCTGCTTAAGTCCATAAAGAGACTTAATCAGTTTACACACCTTGTTTTCATTGCCAGGAATAATGAAGCCCTGAGGTTGGTTCATATAAACCTCCACATCCTATTCATCATTCAAGAAAGCTGTCTTCACATCCATCTGATGAATAATCAGATTGTGAATAGATGCCATAGCAATCAACAGTCTTATGGTACTGATACGAGCCACAGGGGCATAAGTATCAAAATAGTCTATACCTGACTTTTGTTTAAAGCCCTGAATGACTAGTCTAGCCTTGAACTTTCCAATAGTTCCATCTACCTTCATTTTCTTCTTGAAAATCCATTTGCAACCCAAAGGTTTGCAACCAGGTGATAGATCAACCAACACCCAAGTGTTGTTGCCCATGATGGAATCCATCTCATCATTGATGGCTTCTTTCCAGAAGGCAATATCCTGGGACTTCATTGCTTCTTCAAATGTCTTGGGATCATCCTCAACAATGAAGCAATAGGAGTATTGGTCTGAGACCTCATTCCTTGTTCCTTCAACTAAGTATAGTTTAAACTCAGGTCCAAATGACTTTGGAGTCCTAACCCTTTTGCTCTTCCTGAGCACAGGTTCAGGTTGTTGAACCACAACCTCATCAGGGACCACTGATGGTTCATCATCAGGGACCTCTGATACACCAGTGTCATGAGTTCCATTAGGAACCCTCATACTTGGTCTAGGGACTGATGAGAATCTATTCTCAGCAAAGTTTGCATCCTTTGATTCAATTATGGAGTTAATTGAAACATATTCATTAGGTTCAATAACATAAAACCTAAAAGCCTTGGAATGCTCAACATATCCAACAAAGATGCGTCATGCCTCTTTCACCCAAAGTTTTCAACTTTGGATCAGGGAGTCTTACAACAGCCCTACAACCCAAGACCGAGATAGTTCAGGTTGGGTTTCCTTTTAGTCCAGAGTTCATAAGGGGTAACCTTGTTCCTTTTGTTGGGAACCCTATTCAATAAATAGCAAGTTGTTAACATAGCTTCACCCCAGAACCCTTGACTCAGTCCTGAATAGGACAACATGGAATTAACCATCTCCTTCAGCACCCTGTTTTTCCTTTCAGAAATACCATTTTGCTGAGGAGTATAAGGGACAGTCGTTTCATGGATTATACCAACAGACTGAAAATACAAAGTATCCATGTACTCACCTCCCCTATCAGTCCTTAATCTTTTGATCAAAGACCCAAGTTGTAATTCAACTTCAGTTTTAAACACTTTGAATTTATCTAATGCTTCATCCTTGGAATGTAACAGATAAACATAACAAAACCTAGAAGCATCATCAATAAATGTCACAAAGTACTTCTTGTTCCCCAAAGAGGGAGTGGCATGCAAATCACACAGATCACTGTGAAGAAGCTCCAAGAGATTAGTCTCACGACTAACACCCTGAAAAGGTTTCTTGGTAATCTTGGTCAACATGCAAGTTTTACACTTTTCAGTGTCCATGTCAAAGGCAGGGATCAACCCATCCTTAGACATATCTTGCAACCTTTTATAATGAACATGGCCAAGTCTAGCATGCCACAGGGTGGAGACAGTCTGGTTAGTGGTGGTCACACAGGCTGAATTTACACTATCAGTGGAAATATATGTACTATCAGTGGAAATATTAAGCCTGAACATTTGATTACATAAATAACCAAAACCAATAAAAACACCATGCTTAGAAAGCACAAATTTATCAGACTCAATAACTTGTTTATAACCATGATTATTGAAAATACTACTTGAAACCAAGTTCTTCCTAATATCAGGAACATGAATAACATCAAACAAAGTTACAATCTTTCCTGAACTAAACCTAAGATCTACACAACCACGACCATGCACCAAGGCTGTTGACTCATTTCCCATGTGAAGAATAGAACCATCATTCAGTGACTCATAAGTCTTGAACCAGCTTCTATCTTTACACACATGAACTGTTGCACTAGAGTCAACCCACCACGCAACATTATCATCCTGCACATAATGAGATTCAGATACATATGCAACATAATGAATCTGAAAAGACGTATTAACCATATTCTGACCTTTCAGTGAGTTGGAAGAACCACCACTCCCTGAACCATTAGTGCTTGATCCATTGGTTTTACCACCAACCTTAACACCCTTGCAGTCCCTTTTGATGTGACCAGTTTTGCCACATTTCCAACAAGTAGGTGTTGCCTTCTTGTTAGGATCTGCCCTTGTGTTGTCATGATATTTACGTTTGCCTTTGTTGTCATTGTACCTGGTGGAGTTGTTATGCTCCACCATATTGACAACAGATGGTCCAGTAGCATTGCTACTCTTTGGCTTGTCATTATCCTGCATCTTGAGAGATTCCTCAATGCGCAGATGACTGCCCAACTCAACCAGAGTTAACTCCTCTTTCTTATGTTTCAAGGTATGCTTGAAATCTTTCCAAGAATGAGGGAGTTTGTCAATGACACAAGAGACTTTAATGGCCTCATCCATGTTCATATTGTGTTGTGTAAACCTTCCAAGTATTCCAAGAAGTTCATTGTATTGTTCCATAACTGGTCTTGAATCAGTCATTTTGTAATTTGTGAAATTACTAACAAGGAACTTCTTACTTGATGCATCCTCAGCCATATATTTGGCATCCAAGGAATCCTACAGTTCTTTGGAAGATTCAAAGTTCTGATAAATATCAAACAGAGAATCAGACATACCATTGAGAATAAGACCTCTGCATATGTAGTCATCATTCTCCCATTTGATCCTCCTCCTAATCTGCTCAACCGTAGCATCATCCCCATCATTGGGAATTGGAGTAGTCAGCACATAAACCACACTCATGCTTGATAGCAAGAAGTGCATATTCTTTTGCCACCTCCTAAAGTCCAGCCCTTCAAACTTGTCCAGCTTAGCAAAGTTTGAAGCCATGTGTTTCATTGCAGCAGTTGCCATTGATTATCACAAAATAGTTTACTTTGATTGTTAGTGTATATTAGCTCCCAGATCAGGGTAAGATAATCAACTTCAGCAGAATTATGCAACTGTTCAGCATAAAAAAACAAACGGTCAACAGTAACAAATACCACTTGGTGGTTACCGGATATCACTTGGAATCGTGTGATCACTTTCCAAAGTAAACTATTCGACCCTAATGCCTGGGTATCACGAATATCTACTTGGGATAAGACCAAATGTAGTTAGAGAATTAGGCACAATTCTATAACCCTTTCGCTAATAAGTGTTTACGTTTTCTGTGTGTGTATCATGCATAATCAGATCTTCTATTTATAGGAAATTACTCTCAGCTATTCAAATGGAATTATGAGTATTAATCGGCCCATTAATAGCCTCATAATTATCCCCATTATAGCCGTTAGTGGTTACATGACCAATTAAACGTGGTCATTATGCAGTTATAACTGCCACTTAAATAGGTCAAAGCCGTTACAAGCAGTACCTTAACACTAGCAGTACTTTCATACAACTAGCAGTACTTTCATAGCATAGCACCTTCAGTGGAAACACTGCTTCAGTGTTCAGTGTAAACACTGCTTCAGTGGAAACACCACTGCTTCAGTGGAAACCACAACAGTACTTTCACCAGTAGTACTTTCTACTAGCACTACCAATACAAACCACTATTAGAGTCAGGGTGTTCATGGACCTTATGGGTGTACACTCCGTACCTCCTAACCCATTACAAGGTGTGAACTAATCCCACAAGTGCACTAAATTTTCCAACATTAGGTACGTGCTTGCACCAGAAATTAACCAGCAGTTACAAACATACTTATTTCTTGTTCATTACTAATCAAGTAATCAGTAAGCAAAATTAAGTAAGAGCATTTTTACACTAAGATGCTAAGACTTTAGTGGTGTATTTATAAAACTGTAAGCAAAATTAGATCGAGTCACTACTATTGAGTGTATGTAACAGAACACGAAATTGAGTACATGTTTAGTGGAAGCAACATGTGGTCCTTGTTATAGCAATGGATCAAACAAGAACTGTACGATACTAAAATGTTCTTTTATGTTTGTTACAGTTTTTTGATGTTCTTTTTATATTAGCAATTGAGAAACAAAACTAAAGTTTACAAACAAAAAAGATATCATTATTCAGATTTCTTAAGTGCATTGAGAGCTTATTTCATGTGCCTCGTAATTAAGACTAAATAAACCCTACAGTCTTCACACCACACTTAGGTTTCAAACGTAATATTGCAAGCCATGATACTTTAACATCTGTATGTTGCAATTCTATGTAAAGCATTTTAGTAAACACCTTCCGTGCATCATATTATTATATAATTTATAATATATGAACATATGGGGAAATGGCCACCCATGGTGTTGGTGGCAACTTTATTAATAACTTGGACTAAAAACCATCGCCAAATACAAGTGAAGCATGAAATTACAATACTATGTACCTAACATTATAAAAACAATAATAAGTAGATGAAAAAGAACACACAAAAAACATATACAACTACGCACGTGCAACCCTTCGCCATTTTGCCATGAACACCGCCACCTTTACGTACACCCAATCTTTCAAGCTATCTTGACACTGAAAAAAAGCATGTCTGAGACGACGATTGAAAAGTAAAGCGCTACATGCTACCCAAAATGCAGTTGCAAAACCAGTGGACCCTCCGATATAAAACCATCTTTGAAGTTCGTCAGTACTTTGTGCATCGCTCTCACTATCACGGATATGTGGAACTCCTTGATCTTCATTTTCAAGACATTTTTTCATTGTAGGAAGTCCACATAGTCCTACATTTCCGGCGAACCTTTCAGGTGGGAAAGATTGGAGTTGCGTGCCAGATGGAATCCTCCCAGAGAAGTTATTATCCGACACATCAAGATAATTTAAAAAATTCATCTCAGACATGCTTGATGGCAACCCTCCTGAGAAACTGTTTTTGGATAAATCCAAAATTTGAAGCTCTTTCATTTGACCAATGTCTTTTGGAATCTCTCCAAGTAGAGCATTGCGTGACAAGTTTAGTAATAATAATCCCTGCAGATTGGTAATCTCATATGGGATTTGTCCTGTGAGACTGTTGGTTGATAAATCAATTGTCTTAACCCATCTCAGATTTCTACCAAACTCATTTACCTTTCCTTGCCATTGAATCAACAGATGGTCATGGCTATCGTCTACAAAGTAATAGCTGAATGTATATCTCATAATACTATTATAAGAATGTAGATTCTGTTCCGTAAACAATCCTTTTTGAACCATGGAAGTAAGATTATGCACACACGATGGGATTGTTCCATGAAGATTGTTAAATGACAAGTCTAAGATTTGAAGACTTACTAATTGACATACTTCTGAAGGGATGGCTCCAGAAAGGTTGTTTGATTTTAAGCTAAGAGCGTACAACCTTGACAAGTTTTTACCAATCCAAACAGGAATATTAACATAAGTCCAAAAGGCTCAACTTGGTGCAATTCTTCAAAGACAATGGCAATTCTCCAGAGAAGCTGTTGTTGAATAAATTTAACGTCTCGAGGTGAACCAAACGTCCTACAAAGGGAGGAATATATCCTGATAGCATGTTGTGGCCTAAATTAAGAACTTTTAGATACGTCAGATTCTTCAAGCTGTCCGGAAGTTTCCCCATCAATGAGTTATGTGACAGATCTAAAACACTTATACTTGCCGGGAAAGTAGGTATTGGACCATAAAAGCTGTTGGAACTCAAATCTAGAAATCCAAGTTCAGGACTTGATACTGATTCTGGTAATGTCCCACTTATGTTGTTCAAAGAGAGATCCAAATAACTTAATTGAGAAGGGCGCCTTTGGTTCCAGAACTTTGTGGGAATTGTGTCTGAAATGCTATTGTTGGAAAGATCAAGATGCCTAAGTTCTTTAAATTTTTGTATCGATTTTGGGAAACATAAAAGCTTGTTAGAGCTGAAATCAATATACTCCAAACTCATAGAAAGGTTTGACACGTCATCATTAAAAAAAACTCCTTCGTGTGAGTTGTATGAAAGATCTACCAACCTAAGATTTGATTTTCCAATGTTTTCAGAGATAACACCTCTAAGAGAATTGAAAGATAGGTGCAGTTCATGAAGTGTGGGTAGTTGCCACAGTTTGTCACTTATTGTTCCATTTAACTGATTGGAATATAGGTACAAATCACTTAAGGATGAAAAGTTTTGAATCTCATCAGACACTGACCCTGTTAATTGGTTATTTGAAGCATCCAAAGAAACAGAAAAAGTTTCAAGCCTATTGCCAAGTAATGGGCACAACCAGCGATAACTTGATGAGGTGAGATTGTTGTTATCGAGATAAAGGGTTTCAATAGATGAAGAAGAGTTGACAACTGAAGAATATGGATGCATGACTTTTGAGAGGTCACATCCCCATAAAAATACAACTGATAGGTTTTGGAGACCTATAATTGCATTTACCCAGTTATTTGCTTTGGCCAGAGAAGTTCCATCCATATAAAGGTTACTTAAAGAAGATAGAGAAGACAACCAATCTAAGTTTTCAATTGTACAACTATCAAGGTATCTTAGTGAAAGATATAGCAAATTGGTGAGGTTTCCAAATTGATTTCTTATCTTTTTGTTTTTTCAAAAGTTAACTTTGTCCTATTTTGTGGAAAATATGATGAAGACTGAAGTTAATGGTCTCAAATGACGTTATGAAACTCTTACGAACTTGTATTTATTACACATCATTTTCTATATTGTGATATTTTTTTTAGGAGATTTGAAATTTCTTGTTGCTTTGAACTAGCTTTTAAAATTCTGCATATGCGTGTTTGTTAAATAAAATTATTTTATAAAATTATGTAAAATCTTTATACTTATATAGTTCTAATACCCATGCGGTCAGGTCTTTTACTTAAGCTTTTTATTATTTATTTATATTGATTAATATTTTATATAGATTTTTGTTGAATGTACGATTTGATAGTTGTTTAACTGACATGATGTTAAGGTTGATGTTATTTAAATTTAACTATCGATATCATATTCTAAACGTTATGCATGTTTAATAGCATATAATGACCCTTGAAAAACTATGCGGTGTTGTTAATATTTATTTTTCACATCCTAGTAACTTATGAAGTCGTGCCTTCATTTTGATATTGATATTCTTGCTAATATAATTGTAGCCATATTTAACTTTTAAACCCGTGTACGCGGGTGTTAAACTTATAAAGAAGAATAACACGACTCATTATTTATCATATGCATATGCATTAATTTAATATTTATCATTAAATGAGGTAGGAGCAAAATGTTTGATGAAAGATGCTTGAGGCAGAATCGAACTCTCATTATGCAAGTAATAAAACATGGATCAAGTGTCATACTTGCGTATAAAGTGCATCTTTGGAAACTACGCCATAGCGCGTCCATTAACGGCGCTTGGCTAAAAACATGCAACTCGTTCCATAATAAGCTAATAATCTCATTAAGCTTACTGTAATCTACCACTTAGAAGTTATTGCATATTCACACTACTACTATATTGGAATAGGCAAATACTTCCAAGCAGCCCCGAGTAATTATCATTCATACCAGCAAGTCATGCACAGATACAGAATCAGAGACAAAACTTCGCTTGATTTAAAATGGTGAAACTTGGGACTATAGGATGAGCGAAATAGTTTCTGCGGATACATGACACTCGCTCAAAGATCTTAGAACAGATTATTCAGAAAACGAAGTTGGCGATATGTCAGCTAAATGGATCTTTAGATTTGACTTTTTATCAAAGTTGTCTAAAAAATGTTACGGAAAAGAAATGTACTAATGCTATAACAGAAGACGATAATACCACAATGATAGCAACAAAGGAGAGCATTTAAGCCTTGGCTCTTCCTGCAAGACCAGTCTCCACTTTCTTCACTTCAAAAATGAGCATTCTCCACATCTTCAACACAAACATTTCAGCTTCATCGTCCAAAATAGACTGAAGCCGCTCTAACATCTCATTTGCTGTCACGTGTTCTTGAGTGCTTGACACAATATAATCTACTAATGTTGTCTCTTCCTCGCCCAAAAATTCGGTTATTTTCTTGGAGATCCATGGTCTCATCCGTTCATGCAATCCATTATGTATAATGTCATGAAATAATGTTATACTGAAAACAAAAAAAGACACTTACAAATCATACTGATCTAATATATTGACACTACCTAAGGTCATTGAATAATTCCATACGAAATCCTTACCTTGTTATAAACATATCTGATCGTTAAATAATACTGTATTTAACCGAACAAAATACCTATCGGAACCCATAAAAAAACAATTGTTTTGCAATGTCAGACACATATCTCAACAAGAAAGAACTCTAGGCAAAATACAGGGGAGGGAGTCATACCTAGTTGGCTAGTTTTGCTTCTTTCTTTTATTGGGAGAAAAATAGTTCACATTGATATGACCTTATTCAAAATAGAACGCCTAGTGGCTAATACTCCTGTAAGTATCCAATCTAATCAAAAGATGCCATATTTAACTAAAAGTATTTAGCGGTTAAACTATCTCCCCCTAAGCAAAAAAGAACAAGTTTAAGAATACCAAAAGTTCTCACTAAGTCACTAATCATAATACTTACGTAACAGAAACATAAAACTCTGAGTTTGTATGTCTTAATGCGTACAGCTAGGTTCGCCGTTTTACAAAATATTCAACATTCAATTATAATTCATAGAAAAAGACTTGGCAATTAAGCAAGCAAGAGTGGAAAATGGGCGAGTAGGAATTTGGAAACAAGTCAAACATGTAGCTTTTTTGTGTGTGTTAGATCAAGTAGGGGACCCACAAACACTACTTTTATAAAAGAAATTTCAATTTTATATGTTGCTAGTGTGGTAAATATGAGTACAAAAACCTATATTACTAACAAAATAATTCAACTTCAATTTACATAGAGATTTAGATGGTTTTTATGAATTTTAATAAGCTTAGGATGGCTTATATCCCATTTGACCCATTTCATCTTTTTATAAGTAAACTATAAAGCAGGAATTCTATACTAACCTTGTCATAAGTTGCCCAATTTATTGGATAAGAAAACAGCTCGTCCTTGGTTTTTGGAATGGTGTCAATTAACTGTTTTGAATCCAAAAGCTTCTTATTATCTGGTGTCCTCACATTCTCTTTCTCTCTTGTTTCATCTCTGGATCGGTTAGTCTACTGCGTTCCCTTTCTGAATCAGGTCTCTCTTCTTTTGTATTTGCATGTCCAATTCGTTTTGCAAACTCAGCAGCTGCAGCCAAATTAGAAGATGGTGCAAGCGGAGTAGTTTCTCTCACAGCCTGCAATTCTTCGGTTGAATAATCTATAGGAACCAAAGGTCGCATCTTTTTATCCTTCTGTGCATCCTCATCTTCCTCTTCGTGGAATAGAGAAGGGACTGTAGTTCTTTTTCCCGAACCCACAAGACCAAATCCTAACTTTTTGGTTCCAATGGTATTGTTTTGTCCTGTCTGTGAAGCAGTCGCAGACTCCATGACGGAGTCGTCACCAGTCCCATTTTGTGTACTCCTGTTACCTGTTATACGGAACCCCGATGGTGGTTAATAATACAGATGAACAAACAAGCCCAAACATGAGACTATCCCTAGGACCGATTAAACCCGAATATTTGGTCCTTAAGTCCGTTCACTTACGCACAGAACGTAAAACTGTTTTTCCATGTGATATTTCTTATACCATTACATATACTATATTTTAGTGCTTCAAAAGAATGATCTAAGGTGCTTTTCGAAAACAGGGTAATTTCATTCTTCAAAGGATTAGAAATGTTCAATGCTCATTTTTCAAAAATTTGGTAAATATTGTTTTAACTTAATTATTATTTGCGAGTAAAAAACAGGAAGTAAAAAGATTTAGGACCAGGACTGGTTTTAACTGGTTGACTAGGTTAGACCTTCATACATAAAGAGAAACGTAAAGAAAAAAATCTAGTTGAATTGAAAAACTTACCGTTTTCGTCTGCATCTGCCATTTCAATATCAGTGATCGGGTGGTCAGAAGCCTTATTTCTGATTTCCGCCAAGCTTCCATCAATTAACATAGCACTATCAGTTCCATTAGTTGTAGTACTAGATAAAAGCTCCAAGGCATGTTTTTGTTGTTCTTTCTGCTGCTCCCTTTCCTCTTCGGCTTTCTTCTTCGCCTCAGCAATCTCTTCTTCCTCTTTAATCTTGTCTTCTATATCTTCTTCCTTTTCCCTTAACCTTCGTTTTCTTTCTTCTCTTTCCTCCCCACTACTTCTATATTTTCTCTTTTTGCTATAGCCATCATCATTCTCTTGTTCTAATATCTCATATTTCCTGTCATGTTCTCTATCCTTTTCCCTTTCCCTCTTGTTTGCGTGTACGCTCTTTTCCTTTTCCCGATTTTCCCACTCTTTTAGACGACCCCAATATCGCCGTTCATCTTCACGTATTTTGTATTCTCGTTCCCTTTCTCTCTTAGCTCGGTCTTGCTCCCTTTCTCTTTAGTACCTTTCCAATTCGCGTTCCTTTTCACGTTTTAGATCTCGCTCTGGATCCCTGCTCCGCCTAGCGTTTTTTCGTTCAGGTGAGCTTGTTTCGTGTCTCTCGCTTTCGCTAGAAAGTTTGCTTTTGCTGGTCGTCTCTTCATCGTTTTTATCTTCTGCTGCATATGTAAATGATAGGGTCAAGCATTATAGCATGATAGAGCTTCCAACATCAAATAAAGAAGACAAACATTTACCTACACCTTCGAGTTCACATATTACAAGTTCTTACTAAGAGGGTGTAAATTTTAAGCTATACTATGTAACTGTGAACAATCTAGAGCACATAGCCAGATGTAATAAAAGCGGGTAGTAGAAGAATTGGAAATAGCATTTACATGTGCTTATACTGTTTGAAGTTGAAAAATATCATATAATCAGTCGTGAACTTTGTAAAAAAATACATGTCTTGTGAAATTCGAAAGTTTTGGTATTTATATAAAGAAAATTACCCTTTCGTAATGCAATTGTTTGATAATCGTTTTGTAACACAAATCTAAACACCCCCTAAATATATGGACTCCAAATTTTATACTAACCACTTTTTGCCATGTCAGCATCTGAATCGCCATCTCTCGACTTCGTTGGAAGTTCAGAGGTTATATTAACAGCAGTAACAGGAGCTTGTGTGGGTGGAGGTGGAGGTGGTAGAGGTTTATTCTTTATCCTTTCTTCTATCATTCCTATAAGCTTTTCACTAGCTTCTTTGTCAGCTTCCTTATCTTCACCAGTCACAAGACCGAAAGTAGCATAGTCAATATTATCTTTATTTTCTTCATTGTTATCATCCACCTTTTTAACATCCTTTGATTCCTCCACGGAAGGCTTAAGAGGTTCTTTCTTGTCTTCCTCTTTACCAGCACCTTCAGCATCTGCTGC
Source organism: Chrysanthemum makinoi (assembly GCA_910596185.1). Taxonomy (NCBI): domain Eukaryota; kingdom Viridiplantae; phylum Streptophyta; class Magnoliopsida; order Asterales; family Asteraceae; genus Chrysanthemum; species Chrysanthemum makinoi. The sequence continues at coordinate 9,499,801 of OU343225.1, read as the reverse complement.
TTTCTGATTCTTCAAGTTCTCTTTTTTCTTCTCAATATATCGCTTAAGATACTCCTTGGTTGCTTTATCAAAATTTAACTGCATATACAAATCAGAATGATAGAAAACATGTAAACATGGGCAAATGCAAACACAGATAGAAATGATAAGGGGAAGTGAGAATGCGATGAACTTTATTGCTATGAACAGAGCATGCAAAATGGAATTTTCGAGTTTTCACACACACGCTTATGAGTGTGTCGGATCATATTATATTCATCCAAGCTAAATATGCAAGTGCCTACTTGTTAATGCGTCATGAACCAAATCCTTAGCTGCCCCTTCAGAAGTACCATAATATCTAGTGTACCTCCTGCAATATTATAGAAGTTAAACAACCGTCTAAAATGAGATACCAATACTAATTTCAGTGAATAAATCCTTAGCATATAATTTGAACTAAAAAATAAGCCAACCTGTGAAACGATTTCCCCTTCATGAATTTGACTTTTGGAGATGACCATGCAATAGCAAACACGATAGTGCACTTCCCATTCGGTTCAACCCATGTTGAAGCAAACACGGCATCACCATTGGCGTCTCTAGCTGATGAAGGAACAGTTGGCCCGGAATTGAAGTTACCCTGCTCAAACTGTCCATCCTACAGGCAAACAGGTTTGGTTAACAAGAGGAAAAGTGATAAATTAAGGTAAGGTAATATAATTGATAGAAGGTGAAACCTTTACCTGTGCCATTTTACTCCACATTTCTTTTGCGGTAACTGAGCTTCCCTCAGACAAACCAAAACTCGGTAAAACCGTCACATTTACATTCTGGTTACGCACGTTGCTATAGCGAAAGTAACAGGATGGTTCCTTTTGGCTGTCCTGAAAATCATCATCGCCAATAGAATTAGATATGGCAAAATGAGCATGTTGACAATAACTGATTTGTTGATTATGATTACTAGAACAATACCATCAAAATTAAAGTATGAATCATTGATTTAGATGATTTTGGGAGGTTGTATGCATAAGAAATACGGCTAACTTACTTGTGATGTAGAAGTACGCCCGAGACTCCATCTTCGCCCCTGTTGATAAAAGAATCATAATTAAAAGGCAGACAAAAATAAAAGGTGTTCATTCTAAAATACTGGGTAAACTAAGCTCACCGGAATGGCTCATTTACATGATCCCCAGAAAGATGTGATAATATCATAATCACAATATAATCGGATGAGCTAAATCATATTTATTCAAAGTTTTATACCTTATAAACAAATACAGATGTGGGAAGACTACTATCTCGATAATTATGAGGTAAAAATGGTGAAATTTGGCGACAAGATACTTTTAGCGAGGCTCGCCTGATAGTAGCAAAAAGAGAAGGCAGTTTAATACGATAGAACTTAAACAAGTAACTTGACGTATTGTCTATTGAAAATAAGAATGCCCAAATGATACCATCATAAACTGTCCATGCACGTGGGAATAACGCGTGATGTGGAATGCTGGCCACTTAAATTCCAGCCCCATGATGATAAACCATGATCATCTGTGCATTTTCTGATATAGATACAAAACATAAGTCATAAAACTCGCAGTTTATAATACCAAATAAAACATAAAGTAAGGGGACTGAGATCCACTCCCTCACCCTATCCCTTCATGCTGGCCCGGTGATAACAATGATGCGTATTTTTTATTGCCGCCTTCTCTCGTAATAAAAATCTGTGAATGTATATAGCAAAGGACTCAGAATTAAGAGCTATATCATAACGTTCAATGAAGAGATAAATACCATCTAAATACCATTTTTCTACAAATTCACTTGCACATATGACTTTTTCATCTTTAAACGTTCTACATAAGGTTTTACTTCATGATATGATTAGTTTTACGGAAAATGAGAATGTAGATAATAAGTGACAAAATAGAGAGAGAGCTTTATGGAGAACTGATTGGCCATCACAGGGGAAGCCTCACATGTACCCGAAAGGGTTTGAAATTTCCTCAGCTCTCCTCTAAATTCTCTACTTTTGCTGCCACTTCTAAAGAATACAAATAAGAACGTGTCAAACGGGTGCCCAATATGACATCATTGCAATACGTGATCTATTAATTTGTTCACAACTTACCCCATACCACCAAGTGGAAACCTCTTGGGATGCTAATGGTTTTCCTTCACAATGAAATGGATCAACCAGTGCCCTCTGCACATATTAAGTATCCTACCATATGTCTACTTGAGTTTTTACTCATAGTATTTTATCAGTTACATTTCATGGTTTCTCTATTCTCTTATTATCTTACAGGTAGGAATGTGTGCTCTTATACACGTCCAAATATTAGGGGGTTTTAACATGTTTACTAGTTCTCGTTTATACCTATTTCTACTAGATACTACATATTCTACATATACGACACTTAAATACGAGTACGAGTACACAATTCAAGCCTATATGCTATATTAATAAAAAAAAATAAAAAAATGAAGAATGGTATGAGCAGAGCATATAAAGTAAGCCTAAGTTTATCTTGCAACGCCAAAAAATCACTTCTAGTAACATTTAAATCATGTATCTGACGAGCCAAATCCATCACATTCCCATCCAAAACCTTAATCTTACTGCACTAATATAACCATTCCTGCAATGACGTTTCATCTACCGGTGATTCTAGCGTTTGTCAAACAAAGAGTAGGCGATTATAGCATTTGACAAACAAAGAGTATATAGCGTTTGAAATTTATTCTTTCACAAGACATGAGTTAGGCATATCATCAAACACCTTACATGCATTCAGTTATCAAATTTACCAACATCTAGTTAACTAATTTAATAACTAATTCGAGTTAGGCATATGATCAAACACATGATATGCAACAATTAACACAACAATTTTAGAGTTCAAATTCAACGAATTATAACTATATACCAGTGTTGTAATCAAGTCTGTCAAAGACAACATTTTTCCAACTTCTTTTATAAAAAGGTTCCGTTTTATGCTTTCTTTATGCCTTGCTACAAGAAAGATTAGAGTTGACCCGCTGCAAGTGTGGCATGATCCTTGACTGTTTCCTTGACTTTATCTTTTTAAATGTTCTTAGTAGAATAACACTATTTAGCTATTATATACCAATTGGGTAATATTTGTTTTTTTTTTAGATTTGATAGTACAAAGAATAAACTTTGTATTCAATGGTAATTTATTTACAAGGGGACTTGTAGGTTGAAAACTTAGGCTACCCCCAATGGCATGAATCCCCTGTCGATCGAGGGGTGATTCGATCGAGTTGTTTCGATCGTCCTTGATGTGGACAAATCGATCGAGGGGCATGAAGGTCGTGTATGCGATCGAATTCAAACCATATTTCAAATGAAAACGTTTGTTTGCAACGGTTAAAAAAAAAAAAAAAATCCTACCTTATAAATACACAATACAAACATACTCAACACAAATCTATTTCACACAATTCAAACTCAAAATACTTCTCAACACAAGATATTCAAATTCAAAATGGCTTGCCGTCTCCCTCATTCCGTTGAAGATATGCAAGTATGCGTTCAAAATCAATGCAATATCGACGATGAGGCTCGAAAAACCGCTATTATAAGCGTCATCGAATTGTTTGATCGAGCGAGGCGGAGAAGGAACAAATGAGACAAAACTACCGAGTTGCAACGACATTACTCCGAAAGAAAAGCTGTGATCGACAATTTTGAAAGATCAAGCCGCGAAGATCGCGAGGTTGCTGACAAGTTGTGGAAAGCTGTTTCGACGATAACGAACAACATCAGCACCAAAATCAATTGGAGCTATCGGGAGAACAAAGACGATGGTGTAGACGAGGAAGATTTGGCTCGCTTCGAGGGATTTGCTCGTTCTCGTACTCCCTCGTATGACTCTACATGCGGGGAGCATTCTAATTAGATTTATGATTCATGTATTTCGTATCGTTTTTATTTATGTAACGTTTTAATATGATTAATGAAATTTTATTTTGTGTTAAAAATGTTTTTTTTTTAAATATATGAACTTGGTATAAGCGCCTACTTGGGGCACCTAATCCTTTGAAGGTCGTGGAGAGAAAGCTGACGTGGCAGGAAAAATGAAGGAGATTGGGGTATATCATTGGGGCTAGCCTTACCAACCAAGATATTCAAAGTACTCAAAACAATGATTTCCTTGGTCTAAAAGTATAAGTCGAGTCAAGCAATGAATGAATCATTAAGTTGTAACGATTGGTGGTGGTGAGTGGAGATGAAGAAAGAGAGTGGAAGAAGACAAGATATGAAATGACCAAAATACCCTCTTGTGTAAGGCACATGGCGCACTTAACTCATGTTGACTGACGGCAGATAGTTAAAAGGACCTTGAGTGATGCAAAAAAAGAACAATTGGGACCTCTGGTGTATTTATCTTTTTAGGACTCAAAGTGTATTTTGGGTACAATCTTAGAGACGAACGGTGTGTTTTACTCTTCAAAATAAATACAACAAACATCCCATCTTCTCCATTTTGCTTCTCCGTTAGTCCCTTTGACTAACAAGCGCTAGTCAATGCTTGTTAGATGACACACGTGCCTTTTATGTGAGAGCAAATTGGTCACTTTGTGGCTTGTTAGATGACCCAATACTTCTTAGAGGTAATTCTTATTAATGCATAATGAATTACATACCAAAGTCTATATAGCCATAGCAATTAACCATAAACAAATCTAATCTGGCCTAATTCTAATCAAATACATATCATGGGCCGAACCCATAAATTAATCTATTAATATCCACAATACAAAAGGTTTGAGAATCAAATAGATGGATTTGGTTAGTTATAATGCTCAAATTTGATTTTTCTGTATGACTAGTTGCATTCTATACATAATTTTCTCAACCAAATAGAACATGCATGGATGGTTTAAAAAGCTTACTAGATAGATTTACTAGGGTGAAAGCTAAAGAAACGTAATATAGTTATTTTAAACAGACGATCTACGTAACAAACTTTGGAAATCACTAGTATACGCAAAATATTTTTCAAATTGTGAACAACATACGTAAGATTACCGGGAACTAGCAGGTTACCTGGTTACCAACTTTTAAAAGTTAGAGTAATGGTCCATGTGGCTTGCGTTGACTTTCATCGGTCATCTCTTGACTTTTTTTCACTTAGAAAAATTATAGTAGTGGTCCTTATGGTTTGCCTTGACTTTCACTTTTAGTCCCTTGTATTTTTTTTCACTAATAACTTTTTTTAATACTTTATTTCATTTATTTATACAACTTTTTTGTTTTTTTTCTCTTTTTTCCAAATTTCAAACCGTAATATGATCAGTATGTGACATGTTTGACCAATTACTACTTAGAAAAGTTATAGCAACGGTCTTGCGTTTATTTTGACCTTTAGTCCTTTGACCTTTTTTTTTTTTTTTTTACTTTTTTATTTATTTATTCATACACTAAAATTTTTTACCATTCAATAGAACGACACTATTTTTTTGAACTTATTATAATTATAGTCTAAAGCAATTTCAGGGAAAAAAAAAAAAAAAAAAAAACTTTTTAGGAATTTTTTAAAAAAAAGTTGCGTTATTCTTATACTTATACTTTACACCCCACATGTGACTTATATTTGTTAAAAATATATTTTTTTAAACGTTATGTTAAAGTAAATGCATAATGAGTGTAAAGGTGAAGAAACAAAAAAAAGACAAAAACTTGTATGAATAAATGAAAAAAAAAGTAAATAGAACTTTTTTCTTAAGGTTGTGTTAAATTATATGTGTAATAAGTGTAAAAGCGAAGAAAAAAATTTATCACTTTACAAAAAAAAACTTGTTTGAATAACGATGAATAAATGAAAAAACAAAATTATCACTTTAAAGTATATGTAGAAGTGTAAAAGTGACCGTTACTACAACTGTAGCAACCTGTACATTTCAGGTTATTAATTTTATTTATTGTTACTTTAATTCTTAAAGTAAATACTTTCACGAATAATCAAGAAAGTTCAATCAAGTATACTTATTTCGTAACTAGCACTAGACTATGATCATTCTAGGTGTCCTATACATTTTATTTTCCCTTATAGTCATATTTAATATGAACTATTTTTATTTTTTAATTTTAAGTAAACCTTGTACGTTTTACGTTTTACACGTATTTAAACCTACATTTCTAAGTTTTAACGACGTTTAAGCACCCCGATAAATTCATCACTTATTTAATATACTAAGATAGATTATATTGATAATTTTTAAGATTTTTATAAGTTTATTAATTTTTGCGAAACCCGGTTTTAAGTTTTGTGACTTATGGATTTAACGTTAATAATTATCGGGATCAAACTAGGCTCTGTAAATCAAAAGTTATGCAAGAAACTACACAGTTATGACACCACCTCATAGGTGGCGTTTTCTAGTTACTCACCAAGACATGTGTATTGGCGAGAATGCATCTTACCATAGATCATTATACATGTTCATTCTTAACTACGATGTCTTCTAATATCTAGATATTATCTTATAAGATCATGATAACTAGTCAAAATAATACCGAAAACTCACAAATTCTCCTCCTCCCTCCTCGTGCCATCCACCCTCCCCCTCTATCATCATTCATTGTTTGATTTTACGCTTCAAGTTACATAACAAAGTTGAATGCAGTAGTGAACTTTACAAGATTCTTGGGATGATTTGGTGATTCATTGGGTGAATTAGGAGATTATGAAGGGTTTAAGGGCTAAAATAAAAGGGTTTTTACAAGGTTTTATTAAGGTTGAAATCAAGTGGGTTAAAAGATTGAAGATAAGGGTTGAAGTGTAAAAGTGATTAAGTGTTGATTTGTAGTAGTGTTCTTGGTGTATTTCCATCATCTCCTTGTAAGATATAGCTAATTTTCTTGCTTTCATTCAATATGGTTGTAATAAGCTTGAGTATTTTGATGTATTTTTATTATGTAAGTAGTATTTTGTATTCCCTAGATATTGTACACATGCTTTAAACTATAAAAACAAACTAAAAACAAGCCCTTTGTAGATTTACAAAACTGAAAATCCAAACAACCCAGAATATGAATTGTCTACAAAACTTAGTGAACCTTAGATTTTAGAGAATAAGATATGATTGTAGAGCTATGTCTTGTGGTCATTTTTCCGGGTGGATCAACCCATAACTCATCCCGATGAGTAAATTAGAGCTAAAATGGTAAAAGGTGTTAAAAACTGCACACTAGATTTCTTTTGGAAAAAGCCTATTGTTCTGTTCAATTCTGGAACTGATCAGCCCATTTTTATGAAATGTAGATAAGACCTTAACTTAAACTTAGCTGAAAACCCCGCATCCAACGGACTTGTAGAACCCAACTTAGGCATGAGGGAGTGGTACCCTAGTACCCTAATACCCTGGGAGTGCCACATCACCTCTATCCAATAAAAACCTTCCAACTCAAAACTACCCCAATTCTACCCTAACACTACCCTAACTAGACGGAGTGGTACCCGATCCTACCCAATTCTACCCTAACCCCATAAAAAACACATACACTCACACACACAACCCTTGTTTCACACACAACCCGTTCGGTTTGTGAACTCGAATTTGGTACCCTAATACCCTACCCGATGTGGAAGGAATGGTGTACCCTAATACCCTAATGCTACTCGATTGGGTACCCGTGAGGCACTCCGTCCTCCCTTATGATCGTTTCCACGGGACTGCAGTGAGCTGTCAAAATCAGCTTTGGACTTATAAGTATATATTATTAATTTGACAGATATGAAAAAATTAAAGACCATTATACCTCTAAAATTGATAAATACCATAAAATACTATTCTAAAGACATAAAAACCAACTCATAACGATTTACAAGATAGAAAAAATGTAGACATTAAAATGAGATAATTAGATTCATATGAAAACTTAACGTTAACGATTAGTAGTGTTTAAAAACACTTGACCACGTTTATATAAAAATCGATGTGGTAGGACCCACTATCATAAAAAGGACTTACTTACCTTTCTATAAAATTAAATATGACCGAGGCGTAATGATTTCCAGAATAGGTGAATTATATTTGATTGGTGGAGAGTGGAGTTAGAATACATGCACATTTTTACTTAAACTTATTACTACCTCCGTCCCAATTTAAGTGTCCACAATGGAATCTTTAGATGTCCCAAATTAAGTGTCCATAGAATATTCGAGATTTGACTTTAGTGGGTGAAAATAATATTTGATTGGTGGAGAGTGGAGTTAGTGGAATTTTCTAAAACTTTGTCCATATGAATAGTGGACACTTAATATAGGACGGAGGGAGTATTTGTTTTATATATGGACACAAGTACAGTAAATATTTATTGATTGCCTAAGTTGTCTCATTTGCCATAAAAGTCCCCACAATCATGAACCGTTAATTACTTAGAGTAAGCGCGAATGTTTTGAATAGATCTATTGGGGGTAAACTCCCTCGTATGTGTTTGTCGCTCCAACAGAAAATGGATGCATTTCATTTGGTGTTGTACAGGTGTAGGGAAAAACACCTGGTTGGGGTGATATAATAACTAACTATAAAGGCTTCGGTTGCATAAGCTTAGTGCAATAGGAATACATTTCATGAATATATTTTAATTCCAATTGTTGTTGAAATCTTGTGGTCCACACTACTTTTACATTAAACTTATGAACTTAGCAACCTTGTGTTGACACTTTTAGCGTGTCTATTTTCAGGTTTGTAAGGCATATCATTGACTTGGAGCATTAGAGTTGCATGGCATGATTTGAAGACGAGAGTGCATATATTCACCATTCGATAATTTTTTTTAAAACATATATGTAATAATATACTTTGGGACCTCTTGTTATAACTCTAATATTATTTATTGAATGGAAAATTTTCAAGACGTCTCATTTAGAGTTCGTTTTCTATAACTTGTACTTTGTGCTATGAAGTAATATACTAGTGACACTATCTTCCGCTACAATATTTTGAGGGTGTTACAATAACTTTTCTAAGTGGTAACCGGTCAAACATGTCACATATCGATCATATTATGTACATTAGTTTGAAAGTTGAAAAAGAAGAGAGAAAAAAAGTTGTATGAATAAATGAAAAAAAAAGAAAAGAAAGAAGAAGTTATAAGTGAAAAAAAAAAGACAACGGACCATATGTGTAAGTCAACGCAAATCATAAGGACCATTACTATAACTTTTTTAACTGAAAAAAAGTCAAGGGATGAGTGATAAAAGTCAACGCAAACCACATGGACCATTAGTGTAACTTTTCAAAGTTGGTAACCGGTAACCTGTAAGTTCCTGGTAATCTTACGTATATTGTTCACAATTTGAAAGTATTTTGCGTATATTAGTAATTTCCAAAGTTTGTTACGTAGATCGTCTGTTTATAATAAATACATTGCGTATCTTTAGCTTTAACCCAATTTACTAATGTTGATGATCATATTGTAAAATTATTTTCTTGTGCGTGCTTCAGTAATTAGACAGAGGACGAGTGAATATGATATAAAGTCGTATATAAGTGCTTCAGCTTATTGTTTTATGTTATATCTTATGAACAAACCTGGTAAAATGAGGGCGCGCGATCGAGTTTATATGTTAAATAATCCTTTGCTTATTCCATCGCTAATACACTTAAAACTAAACAAACATAGTAACGGAAGAAGAAAGTAAAAAAGTAGCAAAAGAATACCATAAAGATTAAAAAATGATGGGGTAAGAAATGATTAAATCGGGACAAGGGTTTATTACGAAAATCCTCACTGACTTATCATTTTGGATCCAAAAACTTTATATATTTTATGAGACCATGTTTTTGTCAGAATATCAAGAATTGATTTGTTATTTTGTTTGTTCAAATTCTAAAATTTTAGAAACTCGAGTGATTTTTAGTACTCGTTTGCAGGGCCGTCCCATGGATTTTGGGGGCCCTGTGCTAGAATAACAAAGTAAACGTTTGATAAAACGTCTCTTACAATTCGATGTCACTATGATATACCTACTAAGTAAAGCTCGTAAACATGAACTATGTAATACATATATAAAAAAGCTTTAATTATAGAGATTTCAAATGTGTTAAAAGTAACAGAAAGTATTAAAAGGACAATTTCAAACTTGTCAAGATTTATTATGTCATTAGACTGCCTTTCAAATGTGTGATATTAGATTTTTAATAATATTTCAAAGAAAAGGTTGAAAATGTCAATGTTATGAACTTGTTTGCAACTTTTAGAAATAATAATAGCTAGTTTGGCCAAAAGTGTATAATACTATAAACAACAAGGGTAAAACATGCACATCATTTCCTCTGTTTTTACATATTTTCTTAGATCATATGAAATTGATTAAAACTACTTAATATTCGATAAAAATCAAGCATCAATGTATACCATATCGTTATATCTACCAATTTGAAGCTAACACTATATTAAAACAGCCTTGAACCTTAAAATTTTGGGGCCCTCCAAAAATCGGAGGCCCTGAGCGGTTGAGCACCCTACAATTCCTTTTCAGCTAACTTTTTTTTTTTTTTTTTTAATCTCTTCAGAGATAAACAAACTTTGAACTGAACCAGTTAAAGACTAATTGGTCGAAATTGCCACATCCCGTGTTCACCGTGCTTAAAACCATTCACCTTCTAATACATATACAAACTATACAAATTGTCAAATCTTAAAGATTTTCTATTTATAATTCCTAACTTTCCATATCTTTTGTTTTGTAGAATGCAGGATACACATGATAATTTATTTGTTGGAGTTGCAGTAACTTCTCCAAACACTCGTTCAGATATGCAGACTGCCCAGTTGAATCTCGATATTGCAACACAAAATGCCAGCTTAGTGTATTTGCAAGCACTTAAAGACTACACATCGAAAAGAAGAGGTGTAATAGGAGATGGTTGGCATGTTAAATTTGAATACTCGGAAAGTATGTGCAAAACCTCTCCAATTTACTGTTCCCCAGATGGAAGTAGATTTGATTCGATGCCAAAGTTGCTCATCATCTTGGCTTGTTATCGGCTAGAAATTCCTCTGATACAAATGACAATGGTGGTAGCTTTGCTTTACCACAGAAAGGATCATATGCTAACGACGGAAATGCGTCTAAAGTTGATCCCATGGAGAATGGTTACCGTGGGTCAGAGTCATCTCTTGTAAGTTTTTCAATATATATTTTTCTACAAGTAATTAAATATGGCATATGGGTCAAAATGGGTGGGTTCGGGTTGTGTTTATCTCCACCCTTTTTTGTTCTTTTTAAATTAATAATGTTTTCAAGATGTTTACGAATACCGTACTTTTCAAATAATGATGTAGTCTTTTTTCTTTTAAACAATATAGGAGCTTATTGGCATTTCGACCCATTTGACATGTTTTATTTTTAGTAAAATGTTAAACAATCTACCCAATCAAGTAGGGGTGGCGGCATCGACCCATGTGCTTTAGAATAGTAAGATTTGGGTTATGTTTTATTTCTTACAGGCCAAACAAGTAAACAAAAAGTCAGCGGAAAAGAAATTGGGTCAAATGGTTCAAAAGTCACCCAAAACGAATTTTTATTGCATAATAGTTAAAAGTTTAAAACCTTGTGAAATCCGTTTCACTGAACAAAAATAAATTTCGTATCATAATGTATATAAGTCATACATGACACTAGTTATTTGGGAAAGAGATTTGTTATATATTCTGATCTAAGTTATCTCGTGGGGTCGGTTACCTAACCCACCATCTTCCTAACTTTACGAATCTACATGTGATGCAAAGTGTAGCCAAAAGCTACCCATTCTTGGTAGTTAGGTCGACATTGCCACTGTAGACAAAAATCACTTTGTTGTTATTATATACTTGAATCCATCCGTCTTCATCTATTTCCTCGACGTCATATATATATCACAGGGTAGTCTTCCGGCCCATTGGTTACAAATCCATCTGGCATGATAAGCTAACAGGATCTATTTTCACATTTAATAGTTTAGACAGTGGTGATCGTGGACCGACATTCAGAGTACATCGAAAGCCATGCACAAAACATTCTATCCCAAATGCTTCAACGGTGATCTACAAACTCTGCGGGCCGTCTGATGAAATTTCGAGCTGTGTATTACCTCCTCAAGAAAGTCAACAGTTGACTAATGATAACTTTATTAATGGTGACACCATCGGTGAATTTTTAGTAGAGGGTAGAACACCTTCATCCGTTTGGCAAATGGTTATAGAAACTTTAATACGTGCTTCTCGTCAAGCGTTTCACGATATGAAGCTGTTGACTTTTTGCTGTAACCACCGTGCTGAAAGTCAATACTTTTATACTTCGTATAGTAACGATTCGTTAAATAAGTTTGGTGGTTTGAATTGTCCAATTAACAACATCCCTAGGTTTGTACAGACTATTGACCAGCTTGAAGTTGCTTGTAACGTGCTGAGAAACTGGTTGCAAGTGGACAGATTTGGTCTTGATGCAGAGTTCGTACAAGAACTTATAGAACTGCTTCCTGGGGTTGCTGCTTGTTCAGAATATATATCTTTGGATACCAGATGTCAAAACAAGATTTCTCATACTGTTAGAAGTGGGTTTTTTACGGGGCTAAGGAAGTATAATTCACAGCCGACGGTATCAGATAGTCCTTTTGAAACTGATACACGAATCAGCCCACCAGACAATGAAATTGCTTCAAACCTTCCTCGCGGTTTAGTCAGGAATGTTCTCCAGGTATCAAACTATTGCTTTAGATTTATAGATTGTATGATGCATCAGGGCTAGAGGTGACAAAATGGGAGGGGTGGGTAACGGGTTGAAACAGGGTTGTTCTGTGGGTTTAACCAGGACCACAACAAAAATAAAACACAATAACGGCACTATCTGAACTACTTAGGTCACAAAACTGGAAGGTGAACCGTACACAAAGATGGGATTGCAAAATTTTGAACCTAAAATGGCGTTTTCAGTTTTAAACTGGTTTCTTTAAATCTAGAACCGAACTAAGCCTAGCCAGCTGTAGTTTGGTCAATTTATGTCCTGATTTGGATATGCTTTTGCACACCCTTAATATGAAGCCTCAGTCCTTAACTCTAATAATTTCTTAATTCATCTTTTTAGGCCTATGAATTTTCCCTGCGATTTTATAACATTTTGGGGCAAGAGGCACCTCTCTCGACACAAAAGTTGGATTACGAGTTACTAAATCCACGAGTTGATGATTTGAACTCAACAAATGATGATAACAATGGTTGTCGATCACCACTATCGAACTTTCATATGGCAATGCTGAAGATGTTAGTGGAAGATATGCTAGCTAAAGTTTCAATTAATTATCCATCTGGTGCCATGGAGTCGAAGCCCAGAAAAGGAAGGAAGAAAAACATTGATGTGATTGTGTCTGGTCAAACGATAAAGATTGGTATATTTCCTGTCAACGAAATTACATGGCCAGAATTAGCCAGGAGATATATACTAGTTCTGAAGTCTATGGATGATAATCTCGACTATTTGGACATTTCTAGTCATGAGTATGAAAAAGTGTTTCATTGCTTGAACGGGAACGGTGGTCCACTTTGTGGTAATCTTAGAGGAATTGCTGCGATCAAGGCTGACGCTGTGGTAATATTTATTTACCTTCCTTCAATAAAATTTAATTTATTTATGTTTTAGAGATACCAATCAAAACTGAATTTTTATGTTATTCTCAGGCGATAGCAGAGGCGTCAAAGAAAATATTTTCTTCTGTGAAGAGTAAAATTGTGGACGTTGTTATCGATTTAAAAGATCTTGATATCGACGAATCTGCCATAGAGACAAAGAGAACTGATGACAAACCCGAGTGGATTGACCGTCTAGAACCTATACAAAACTTAGCGACAAACGTGGGAGCAAAAATAAGAAACAGGATTCGGGATTCGTTAAACAAAGGACCACCAGGCTGGGCTGCAGAGATGCTGAGGGAGTCCATAAGCAAAGATGTCTACAAGGGTAATGCTGCGTGACCCACAAAGGTTTGTGATTTGATTCTTGTCTCTTGAAAGTTGACCTTTATTTTTTAAATGGGTCAATTCGGGTTATGTTGTATCTCTAACAGATACAATCAAGATATTAGCTTTTAGAAGAAATTAGTCAAACGGGTATGTTCAAGAAATATTTTAATAAAATAAAATATCTGATTGGAAATTACTTTCACATACCTTTCCCAATTTAACACGCTAATTAATTTTTATAAATAATATAATTCTGATATTTATAAAAATATCAATTTTTGGTAAAGAACTGTTATGGGTCAACTTAACTCAACTGGTTTCTAATTGGAATTTAAACAGAGAATTGTCCATGAGGTTCTTAACAAGGAAAAAAGTGAAAATCATGTCACCAAGAAGGAAGTAAAGGAAAGTTTTGTTGTAAAGAAGGTATCTGATGTCATCATAAAACGGTGTCGTATTGTGCTACGCTCTGTTGCTGCTCAAGATGAAAACAAAATTGTTTTTGGTCTCATGGCGGAATCTTTGTTGAAACCCGATGAATTTTCACGCTTGTTAGATTTCAGGACCATTGACCTCAGATTGGATGCAGGATTCTACGGTGGCTCACATGAATCTTTTATTGAGGATGTTCATGAGGTATTCCGAGAAAAAAAAAAAAACAAAACTTTAACGGCTTTAGCTGAAAACAGTTAGCCCTATAATCTAATGGGTTGAAATTATGTGCAAGTGTATTTAAATGCTTTACTCACTACATTTGCTTTATTAAGAATAATGGTCGGTGATTATGTAAACAGTAAATTCTTGTAATCATCTTTAGTCTGATGATTTAGAGGTGGCAATATGTGCCCGGACGGGTAACTGATAAAAATGTGTAATTTTTTGGCACGGGGTGAGGTTGGGCGCATCCGCAACTCTTTTGTCCAATTTCTTATAAAAGGATTAGTGTATATAGATATGATAACGAAATGTATATTAGTTTACTAGGGGATTTCAAGATTTCAAAATCCACTTTGATCAGTTTAGACCATTTTTTGCCATATTGTTTTTATCTGTTTTCCCGTCAGAGGTAAAACATTTTCTGAATCGACCCGTTAATAAGTAACCGGGTCTAAATTGCCTCATGTATATTAAACTAAGCCAATCCACGTGACACGATTTAAAAACATGGGTTGACCTGTTACTCAACCTGCTTAAAAACATTTTTTGCCATATTGTTTTTATCTTTGGCTCCAAGACCAAAACACGTTCTAAGTTCTAAGTTCTAACTGTCTCGATATCTGACATGTATGATCTTTGGCAGGTTCGAGCAAATTTGAGAATAACGTATAGGAACAAACCTAAATGCTTGAATTTGATTGAATCTTTCTTTAAGAAGTTCGAGGAACTTATGAGCAAGAGGTCAGTTGATTTCTGTATCAAGAATCTATATTCTTACTTTTTTAACATGTGGCACATTACCCGAATTGCCAATAATTATGATTTTTGCTATTTAGGTACTTTCACTGGTCAGCAGAATCAACAGTTCCAATGTATCATCTGAAGAGACCAAAATTGTACTAAACACGATGTTTGCAGACACAATCACGAGCACACTTCCCATTGCACCATGGGAGGAGGGGATCTGCAAAGTATGTGGAAAAGACGAAAACGACCATGTCTTGCTTTTGTGTGATAGATGTAATTCAGAGTATCATACATACTGTCTATATCCTCCACTTCCAAGGGTTCCGAAAAAGAGTTGGTATTGCCGTACTTGCATTTCAGAATTCACAAGACAAGCGCAAGAAGAGGATTTAGATTTTAGTCAACCCCCAAAGAGGATGAAGATTCAGAGAGAGTTTACCCGAAGTGGTTTAAAGGAAGTGGCAAATTTAGCAGATAAGATGGAGAAATCAGATTATTGGGAATTAGGCGTCAAGGAGGTTAGTTTTGACTTATATTGCATCACTGTTAGTTGTCTTACTTTGATTTTTTATGTCAAACAAACTTTTCTTAACTTGGAAATTGATCCAAAGATATCTAACGGAACTGTATTTTAAAAGATCAGTATTTGTGTTGAGATACACAATAAGCTCTGTAATTTTTAATTCGTGGAGTAATACGAAAATATGTATCTTTGCAAAATACAAGCCTGATCTACAAAGTCAAATGAAGACGATGGGTGATCATAAATTATTCCCATATTGACGTGGCTATTGTGAACCATTTATTTTGAGACGGGTCAATTATTTCTTTATATAAAGTGGGTTAAATAAAAAAGTAGACGGGGCACGCGTCATGTGGGTCACTGGTGATCGTAAAATTGTTCGACAATGTCATAAGGAAAATAGACGCGTGCCCCGTCTACTTTTTTATATAAAGTGGGTTAAATAAAAAAGTAGACGGGGCACGCGTCATGTGGGTCACTGGTGATCGTAAAATTGTTCGACAATGTCATAAGGAAAATATCTTTGTAGAAGGAAAATACATTACTCTTGTAGTAAGATCTTTTTTTAAGTTCAAAGTTAATACATTTATTATTTATAATATTATCTGAATTCATAGTTAATACACTTGGCATCCAATGGTCCAACCTGATTCGACCCGATACTGTAAATGACCCATTTCAACCCCAACCTGTTTTGATTCGTTACTCAACGTGACCGACCCGTCCTATACTATGGTATTTGGAATTTCTCGAAATAGTTAAATGGAAGATTAAAGATAAATACTTGGTTGTAATTGAATTAAGAGACATTTAAAAGGATCTATAAATAGAAAGGCAAATTGCATAAAATAGCTATCTACTTTTGCAAGTGTTGGTTAGGTGATTATACTTTTTACTGTCCCGATTTAGGAACTAATATTTTGGTGACATGTTAATTTGGTAATTTGAGACAGTAATTTTTTTGACGACATGATAATGGTTGGCAACGACTTTGCCCTGAATAAATTGTGAGGACTGACGAATTTATATAAATGACATGAAGAGTTACTCAATCTCTTTGAACATTTTTTTTGCAGAGGGTTATGCTTCTACAATTCTTGTGTGACGAGACTTTGGGTTCGATGGTAATTCGGAATCATATGAGCATAGATAATTGTGATGTTAATAGGAACTTCTTGGGTCATGACTCAGCAGGAAGACTCTACTGGGTTCTTGGCCGCCCCGGAAGGTTGTTTGTATCTGGCCCCGACAGTGATGGTGAGGAATTTGATACTTGGAATTGCTATGAATCAGATGCCGAGGTTGAGGCTCTGATTGAGTGGTTGAGAGATGATGATGCAAAGGAAAAGGAACTTAAAAAGTCGATTTTTAAATGGCAAAGAAACAAATCAAATGATCAGAATCTTCAAATTGATCTGCAAACTAATTGCTCGAGGTCAACGGTTCATGTCAGCAATGCAAAGGCAGCATTTGAAAAGAAATTTGGTTCATTCCTGAAGGACAATGGTGAGGGGAAAATATATCGGTGTGGTTGTTTGGAACTAGTGGAGTTTACACGTCACCATTGTTCTTCATGCCACTCGACATTTTTCAGTCACGAAGTGCATCAATGTGACACTCTCGAGAAGCAGTTGACTTTGGCTAATGGATTGACTTGGTCAAATGGAAACCCTCAAGATGACAAAGCTGGATTCTTGGTCAGACACAATTCTAGGTTAACAGAACCCCAAAACGAGTCACCATATGAGATTGACGGGTTAAACTCCGAGGGTAAAACTGGAAAACCCCGATCGTGTTCTTCTTCCCGGACGTTAATCGGTAAAGCTTTTGAAATTATTCGGTCTTTGAAAATTAATTTACTGGATATTAAAGCAGCTCTTTCGCGAGAAGCTTTTAGACCTTCAAGAGGAGGGTCCGATAAATTAAGAGCTTGGCGCTCTTTTGTGAAATCGGCCCAATCTATCTATGAGGTAAGTTTGCATTCTTTTTTTTTATCTTTTATCAGTTTAGTCCCTTACGTGATTGACCTGAAGTATCTTTATGTGATAAATTTCGAAACTTTATGCATTTCAGATGGCACAAGCGACTATGATCTTAGAGGACATGATTAAAACAGAGCACTTGATTACGCCCTCGATGATGCCATATATTATGATGAACCACCTCCACCACCACCTGTGGACCCTGCAGAACCAATAGTAGCGCCAGAAGATTTCATAGCAATGGAAGAAGCACTAAAAAAGTCAATGGAACTAGTGAACCAAAATTCGATGGAAGAAGCACCCAAAAAGTTAACCCCAAAGAAGCGAAAGTTAAACATCTCAACAATAGTGGGTATGTCGAATGACGCAGAACCGTCCGAGCCAACCAAAATGTCAATGGACGAAGCACCCAAAAAGTTAACCCCAAAGAAGAGGCAAAATTTGAGCACCTAAATAATGGCTGGAACGTCAAATGATGCAGAGCCCTTTGACAGCGCAAAAATCAAAGACAAACCGAAGAAAAGAAACTTAAAGTTTCAAGTGATTTATGAAGCTGATTAAAATCTGATGTTTTATTGTTTAGAGTTGTAAAATGGTTAATCGTGAAACTTTGATGATAGTTAGACTGGACCTGAGGGGTGAACCGTGAACCAACTTGATGGTCATGTGGTTAGACTCAGTGATTGCACCCCAAGTGTTGTAGGAAATGGGAGTGGGCCGCAACATATGAAAATGTTGTTGTACATTTTTCCCTTTGATTGTTGTGTTTTAGTTTGCTTTCTAAATGGATTCTAGGGCTTGTAAAGCCATGTGAAATCAAAGAAATCGAAACAAGTTGGATTTTCCGAAAAATTACAGTTTTGCGCAAGCCTTTATGTTTATGGTAATTTAGTCTGCATTGATCCCTTCTTAATACTAGGAGCAGCCTTTGAACCCTCTTTTAATAACAACCAGAAAGTTGCAATCCATACGTTGCTGCGGAATTATTAAGAAAACTTTGTTTGTTTCGGGACGAGGTTATTACTTAAATCGGGATAATTACGTAGTTATTTTATGGCATGTTTGGCACTAAAGACTTAAAAGATTGATTTTTCTTTTCTTTTTTAAAAATAAGCTACTAAAAATAGAAACTTTACGAGATCAAATGTTGCTTCCAAGTAGTTTGTAGTTTGTAAAACTCTCTATTTTTCACCTATCGTTTTTTTTCGCATCCACTACTTTATCTCTAGTTTTGGCAAACCTTTTCTAATGTTACCCACACACCGTCCTATATAGTACATACCCAGGTTTATAAATCTTTGTCTGTTGCAGTCATGTTAGATTGTATCCACATTATTAATTTCCATACACAATTAATTTGTTAATATTTGCTCATTTTCGGCACAATTATTGTTGAAATAGCCGATTGGAGTTAATATAATCTGCATATTGGTTAATTTTGTTATTGGGTTTGGTATGGATTTTTTGTTTGTGATGGATCTAGTGGAGATGGTTTTGGTGGTTCGGGTTTGATGTTTTTCGGCAACGATTTCCCTGTTTAAGTTATATAAGGTAACATGGTACAATGCAATTTCGATACCTTGCCCTGGTTGTAAGGTGGAATGGACAACGTTACTTTATTGTCTTATATAGCCTCGTTTCCACCCTCTCCTCTACCACCAATGATTGATATGGTATAGACACATGGGCACCAATATATGGCGTGAGAAAGTCAGCAGTAGACGTCCCGACTGTTGGATTAATCGTTTATGTCAAGGTTCATGTATGCATGCATGGTTGCACTTGCATGAATACATTATGGTTTCATATATCAAGTACGTAGTATATGTTTTAGTTAGTACAGGTTGAACCAGTAAAAGGCTTTGACCGAGTTTCTATGTAACTGAATTGCACACGTTTGGGTAGAATAGGTTTCATGTTACCTAGTTTTTAGGTAGGACTACTACTACACGTTTTCTTTGTAAGGCTATAAATAGAGCCATTTATTTATGTATGAAAGTAACCCTTTCACATTTCCTTTAGCCTCTGTATAGTCTCATAACCCACACCAAGTTCTGAGCCTTTAAATCCTACATTTGGTATCAGAGCTTCGTTCGATAAAGGGAGGGTTTGAGAGTCGACATTCGAAGGGAGGAGCCTTGGTGCGGGCTGCCATCGCAGCAGAAGCGGGGACAGCAGGGGCTGTTTGAGACCGTATTACAGCAGAAGACGGACGTGATAAGGTGTTTCGGGACTACGTTGTCGTGGGGAGGCGGGGAGTACCGTTCAAGACGACGGGGTGACCGGTGATGAACATAGGCGGTCCGTAGCTGTTAGTCGTGATCAAAAGGTTGTGATGTTATGATCACGAGGTTAGGTGGAAGGGTGTAAGCTACCTTTGATCAATTGTTCCGTGTTGAAGAGACTAACCGGCGGTGGTGCGTGAAAAAGCGAACGGAAAGGGTCCGTCAAAGCAGGTGGCTTTGGATTTGGTTCGTTTTGCAGGTTCAAGAAGAGGGTAAAGCTTGAAGCTTGTTATTCTTGGTCGGTGGAATAGGGCTCTTGGAACGGGTTTGATCGGAAAAAGGTTGAAGCTGTCATAAAGCAAAGACATAGAAGGCGGTAGGTTGTAGGTCATTGGAAAATGGAGAGATTAACCAGTTCGCGGGATAAACGGACGGGAAGAGTCGGGAAAAGCGGGTAACTTTGATTCGGTTCGTTTGGCGGGTGAAAGAAAACGGTAGAAGCGGGTGGCTTTGTTTTCTTGATTGGTGGAATAATGCTCTCGTGTCACAGAAGTGTTTATGAGCAAACGTGTTACTGTGGTGACAACAACAGTCGGGTGGTAGAGGACTTTGGACGTGACCAAGGTGGAGGTCGTGAGTCCGGGAAAAGTCGGGAACAATGGAGATTCAACACGGCGTGAACATTATGGCGTTAGAAGTTCAAACCGAGATGACTTTGGACGTGGCCGGGGAAGAGGTCGTGGGTCCGTGAAGGGTCGAGATGGTAATGAACGTGTCTAACGGGATGCCATGTGACATGATTCATGTGGTGTGAAGAATTAAAAGCGGTTGAGCTAGAGAAGACTTTGGATGTGACCGAAGTGAAAGTCGGCTATCCGGGAAAGTTCTTAAACGTTGATGTGAATGAGGAAATAAACGATTAAGGGGGTGAATGTTGGATTAATCGTTTATGTCAAGGTTCATGTATGCATGCATGGTTGCACTTGCATGAATACATTATGGTTTCATATATCAAGTACGTAGTATATGTTTTAGTTAGTACAGGTTGAACCAGTAAAAGGCTTTGACCGAGTTTCTATGTAACTGAATTGCACACGTTTGGGTAGAATTTTCATGTTACCTAGTTTTTAGGTAGGACTACTACTACACGTTTTCTTTGTAAGGCTATAAATAGAGCCATTTATTTATGTATGAAAGTAACCCTTTCACATTTCCTTTAGCCTCTGTATAGTCTCATAACCCACACCAAGTTCTGAGCCTTTAAATCCTACACCGACACTGGCTATAGACTGGGATATGCATGCGGATGTGTGATTCGATCTCATATTAGAGACACTCTAGCTCATATGTTTATTTATTCTGGGATAATCACGTAGTTTTTTGTTCACGTTAGCAAGCCATGATACCTTAACATCATCAAGTAAGTTGCAATTCTATGTAAATCATTTTAGTTAACACCTTCCGTACATCATATTATTATACAATTTATACTATATGAACATATGGATATGTCGTATATCACACAACGCGGGGAAATGGCCACCCATGGTGTTAGTGGCAATTTTATTAATAACTGGGACTTAAAACCATTGCCAAATACAAGTAAAGCATGAAATTACAATACTAAGCAGATGAAAAAAACATACAAAAAAACATATACAACTACGCACGTTCAACCCTTCGCCATTTTGCCATGAACATCATCACCTTAACATACACCCAATCTTTCAAGCTATCTTGACACAGAAAAAAAGCATGTCTCGCACGGCGGTTAAGAAGTAAAGCGCCAACTACTATCCAAAATCCAGTAGGAAAACCAGCGGCCCCTCCAATATAAAACCATCTCTTAAGTTCAACTGTGGCTTCAGCATCACTCTTACTTTCACCAACTAAAATTATCTCTCCGGGACAATACTTGGTCAGGGGAGGTCCGCATAGTCCTGCATTTCCAATATACCTTGATGGTTCAAAGGACTGGAGTTGAGTGCTTGATGGAATCCTCCCAGACAAGTTGTTATGCGACACGTCAAGATAATTTAACAAATTCATCTGAGACATGCTTAATGGCAACCCTCCTGAGAACTTGTTTTTGGATAAATCCAAAGTCAGAAGTTCTTTCATTTGACCAATGTCTTTCGGAATCTCTCCAAGTAGAGCATTGTGTGACAAGTTTAGTACTACTAATCCCTGCAGACTGGTAATCTCATATGGGATTTGTCCAGTGAGACTATTGGTTGATAAGTCAATTGTCTTCACAAATCCCAGATTTCTACTAAACTCGTTTGCCTTTCCTTGCCATTGAATCAACAGATGGTCAATAATGTAGCTATCGTCAACAAAGTAAATCCCGCCTTTATCATTAATAATACTATAATAATGATGTAGATTATGTTCCGTAAACAATCCTTTTTGAACCATGGAAGTAAGATTATGCACACACGATGGGATTGTTCCATGAAGATTGTTAAATGACAAGTCTAAGATTTGAAGACTTACTAATTGACATATTTCTGAAGGGATGGCTCCAGAAAACTTGTTTGATTTTAGGCTAAGAGCGTACAACCTTGACAAGTTTTTACCAATCCAAACAGGAATATTACCATTTATTTTGTTGCCCCCCAAGTCCAAAAGGCTCAACTTGGTGCAATTCTTCAAAGACAATGGCAATTCTCCAGAGAAGCTGTTGTTGTATAAAGATAACGTCTCGAGTTTACCCAAACGTCCTACACAGGGAGGAATATATCCTGATAGCATGTTGTGGCCTAAATTAAAAACTTTTAGATTCGTCAAATTCTTCAAGCTGTCCGGAAGTTTCCCAGTCAGTGAGTTATGTGACAGATCTAAAAAACTTATACGTGCCGGAAAAGTAGGTATTGGACCATAAAAGCTGTTGGAACTCAAATCTACTTTTTCAAGGTCAGGACTTGATAATGATTCTGGTAATGTCCCACTTATGTTGTTGAGAGAGAGATCCAAATACCTCAATTGAGAAGGGTGCCATTGGTTCCAGTACTCAGTAGGAATTGTGTCTGAAATGCTATTGTTGGAAAGATCAAGATGCCTAAGATCTTTCATTTTTTGTATCAATTTGGGGAAACGAGGTCCTAGCTTATTGGAGCTGAAATCAATATACTCTACCCTCATAGAAAGGTTTGACACGTCATCATTAAAAAAAACTCCTTCGAGTGAGTTGTATGAAAGATCTACATACCAAAGATTTGATTTTCCAATGTCTTTAGAGATAACACCTCTAAGTGAATTGGAAGATAGGTGCAGTTCATGAAGTGGTAGTTGCCACAATTTCTAGGTTCAACCTAACTAGGTTCCATGTAACTGATTGGAATCTAGGTTCAACCTAACTAGGGAAGAAAAGTTTTGAATCTCATCAGACAATGACCCTGTTAATTGGTTATTTGAAGCATACAATCTATTTAACATATGTGGGGATGTGCATCGAGACAGGTTGTTCAGAAAATCTGAAAGATTCCCATCAAACGAGTTGCCAGAAACATGAAATTCTGTAAGCCTATTGCCAAGTAATGGGCACAACCAGCGATAACTTGATGAGGTGAGATTGTTGTTATCGAGATAAAGGGTATCAATAGATGAAGAAGAGTTGACAACTGAAGAATATGGATGCATGACTTTTGAGAGGTCACATCCTTTTAAACTTAACGAATATAGGTTTTGGAGACCTATAATTGCATTTACCCAGTTATTTGCTTTGGCCAGAGAAGTTCCATCCATATGAAGGAAACTTAAAGAAGATAGAGAAGACAACCAATCTAAATTTTCAACTGTACAACTACCGAGGGAATATAGTGAAAGAATTTGCAAACTGGTGAGGTTTCCAAATTCTGGAGGGATGGTTCCATGGAGAGAGTTATCGTCTAGGTAAAGCTCTGTTAATTTGGTCAATGAACTAATGGATCTCGGAATGCTTCCACTGAAATTATTATAACCAAGGTCAAGGTATGTTAGTTTGGTCAAGGAACCGATGAATTCGGGAATGGTTCCAGAGAAAGAGTTATCATCTAGGTGAAGCTCTGTTAAATTGGTCATGTTACCAATGGACTCGGGAATGGTTTCACTAAAATTATTGCGACGTAGGTGAAGCTCTATTAAATTTGTCAAATAACCAATGGACATGGGAATGGTTCCAACCAACTGATTCCCTTCAAGTTCAAGAGAAGTTAAACCGGTCAATGAACCAATGGATCTCGGAATGATTCCACTGAAATTATTCCAACTAAGGTCAATGATTGTTAAATTGGTCATGTTACCAATGGACTCGGGAATGGTTCCACTAAAATTATTGCCACCTAGGTGAAGCTCTGTTAAGGAACAAATGGACTTGGGAAAGGTGCCAGTAAACTGATTATTAGAAAGGTCAAGATAAATTAACTGGGTCATGTTACCAATGGACATGGGAATGGTGCCAGTAAACTCATTTTCAGAAAGGTCAAGAAAAGTTAAATGAGTCATGGAGCCAATGAACAAGGGGATCGTTCCATTGAAAGAACATTCGGACAGATCTAGATGATTCAAGTAAGTTAAGTTAAGCAATGAAATGCTAATCTCACCTCCAACAAGACCTGTAGAATAGTCGCACAAGTCAAGCATTGTGACATGACCTGTTGGTTTGTGGGAGTTATAAACACACGTAAACGACTAGAAGTGTGTGAGCCGATGGGGGCACACACGATAAACACGAGTATACGTGTAGAACGTAATATATAACTTGAATAAATATATACCCGATATGATGTAACTTGACCCGATCATTAATTCGAACTATGGGCTGTTTTGGACATGACATGGGACGATTTGAGTTTTTGCCTTGGGCCTTGATAACTTACTGATCGGGCATAAGGAGGGAAAAGATTGCATGGGCTTTGGCTTGGGTTTCAAGCTTGTTGACCAATCTACTGTTTCCAAGTTGGAAGTCAGTTTGTTTGCTATATAAACAAACAATCTCTCCTCAAACATGTACGCATATCTATACCCTAAAGTCTCTCCAAAACCAATCCAAGTTTCTGCCAAACTCCTAGTCAACTTTCTTCTAAGTCGTTGAGGGTTTTTGTTAAGTTTACTTGATTCCTAAACTTGCTAAGTTCCAAGTGTTTAGGTGGTGATTACATGAAGGAACCTGCTCCTAAATTCCCTGTTGACATGTAGCAGCAAAGTGGTAAAGTGGTATAATGGTTTTCTGGTCGTGGAGTTATCTTCTCGGACTGAAACTGAATGATATCGGATAGACTTTATCCGATATCGGGTGAATATAGAAAGCAGCTTCTATGGCTGTGTTTTGTGTTCTCGAATAAAGAAAGCATTCAAGTCTCTTGGGTGATTTTCTTATTCGAATATTCAAGGTAGTCAAATTGTTGATTGGTTTAATATTACGTTCTCGACTAGCGTTTTAATCGAACGTATACCTGTATCGGGTTTGTGTGTGATACTCTTCGAGGTATCTATTTTAGATACTTAAGGTTTCGTAGGGTTTCTTGTTCCGTTACTAGAGATCAATTGCCAAGCAAGGTTAGCTTTTCTTTTATCACTTTTATTAATTAATTATTGTATTAATTAATTGTTTATTAATTACGTGGTTAACCTAATTGCAATTACTAGATCCTTATCCGCTGCGTACTCGTAGAGGTTAATGGTTAACTTAGTTCTAAAATCCCAACAGTGGCATCACGAGTCAACTCGTTTTTGCGATTATGGGTTACACGTTTCTGATATTTATAAACATGTTTTAAAAGGGCTGCATGAAACCTAGTTTAGTTATTTTGTTTTATTTTAATTTTGACAATTACATGCAATACTTGTCAATTTTTAATAAATAATAACTAGTCACACACAAATTAAAATTATATTGATAATTAGAATTAATTTGTTAATTAGAATTACTTGTTAATTAGAATTTAATTTACATGTTAATTATAATTACCTTGTTAATTAAAATTAAATTGTTAATTAAGAATTACATGTTAAATTAAAATTACTTGCTAATTAGAATTAAAAATTAATTTGTATTTATTAATTGTTAATTAGAATTATTGTGATAATTAGAATTACATATTGATTTAAATAAATTGCGTAATTACTTGATAATTGAGATTGCCATGCAATTTTATGTGTATTCCGGCCACAAGACCCACTCAATTGCTTTTGCGATGTATGGGGCGATCTAGGTATTGTATCCTAGTGACGGTCTTATGGTTCTCCGTTTGGGGAAGATTCGCAAGAGAACTCGGAACAATATGTGGTTATTTATATTGATGTTTATGCTTGTAAGTTTGTGATTCCTATATACGCATTATTACTTGCTTTGACACCTAATTGTATGCAATATGGAATAATACATATCGTAACCATAACATTAATATTGGTCTTTATTTACACGCCAAAACACCATGCTCATTGTGACCTGCTATTTGATTCGTGGAAAATTGTTTTTGTAAAATAAAGTGACCTAATATATGAAACACGTTTTCAAGAATTTAAAAACTAGACGCTATGGACACTTGGGATGTACGGCTCACCCACTAGAACAAACTCAAAAAGGGGTTTAAAGAAGTGAGCACAGTCTCACTGAAAGGATGTCTAAGGTTATGCTTCGGCGCTTACCTGGTCCTCTGCCTCCCTGTGCGTTCGATTGGAGCTACCGTGAACCATGATGATCACTACAGTGTCATTACCAAAGGTTTTTAAAATTAGTGTTACAAAGTTGTTTTGCATGCTTCTTTGTATACGACTTTTACCACATTTATGTGTGCATACCTATTTGTTAATATTAAGTCTATGCCACCCAACTATGGACACGTGCACTTGGATTGACTTCTCTGGTCAGACCTAAGGGCCTTTCCAACCCATGGTAATTATTTCTCCCTGGTCAGACCTCTGGTTATTTTTACACGTTCATACTTGGTCGACTTATATCGAGTTAACCGGGTCAGACCTCGGACCCGAGGCATAAGATGAGAACTAAACATGCTTTTGACATTATTACTTGATACTAATGCCTTAAACAGTCTCATAAATCTAAGAGTTGCATTATGCAATTAACGCTCGTCGCTTACCTCTTGCCCTATTTTTTTATACACTGGTCAGACCTATGGTAATTAAGTGGGGTTGCAAGATGGATCTTAGTCTTAATTAGTAATTAATTGGGTAGTTAATTCTTTTAAGAATGTAATTATCGAAAATACTAAAATTGAACTTTTTATGTTCTGATTAATTGTGTTATTGCAACATAATTCGTAAACAAAGTTGTTTTTCTTCGAAAGACAAACTTAGTCTCTTTTCCTAGTAAGAAGAGTGAGACTTATTCCTATCTTTTCTCCTTAGTTGACTTACTAAGATAGGATTCCAAAATTGATAAACTCGTTTATGATCTTTCATTACCCTTTCGTGGTCTAGAGTTAATTGAAAGATAGAATATTTTGTGTAACTGGAAACATTGTGTTTAGAGCTACCAAAATAACATCTTGCACTTGTCACGATGTATGAGTTTAAACCGCAAAGAGTAAAGGAATTACTAGCATATTTGCTAGGTAATCTTCTTGGACTCTTAATTATTCCTAAAGTGCTAATTACCCTTGGGGCTTTGTAGACGATAAAGGAGGAATTGTATGCTAAAGATTCAAGTTAATTGAATGAAAGAATGGCTAGTCCATTGTCTACATAAGTAGAACTTCATATACTGTGCTCAATACCTAAGTACATGCTACTAGTAGGCAATTGAAGAGAATAGGAAAGTATATAAAACTGCTATATGCTTTCTACTGGAAATGTAACACTTACAATGTTGACAAATCCAGTGGGAGCAATTGCATTTTATTACTGAAATATCATTCATGTAATGTTGTCAATTTCAGTGGGAGCTACGGGATTTATTTCCTGTTAGTCACCCATATCATTTCAAACTTGCTTTGAAATAATTCATTACTTTCATAATATGAACAACCATTGCTTAAAGGAAAATTGCATTTTATTTTATAAGATAACACGTTACCTTCCTATTGTCGCTTTCTGAAGTGTTATCAATAGAATAATAATTCACAATTCCTTATTACAGGTTATGGTTCTAAACTACTTATGGTATATATGACATTAATCATATTGTTTGACAATCAATCACGTGTTGTTTGTTTTCATAATATGATGTTGTACCTTTCACAAGTGGGAGAAATCTCAAAGTGTGAACAAGGAACAACAATATTATTGGTATATCTTGACCGCAAGGTAAAGGAAACTAATAATTCTACTAGGACTTAAACACGTTAGATGTTTAATGCCCTACTACATGAAAATAAGAATTCTACTAGGACTTAAACACATGAGATGTTTATTGCCCTACTACATTCTAATAATGATTCTACTAGGACTTGAACACGCTAGATGTTTGTTGCCCTACTACATTATAATGTCATGATATTGAGTATAGACACTTCAACTTTAGACTACATGTTTTAGTCAACATAATTATGGTTATATGATAATGATCATAATTCTGAAGTATAGAATTAACTTGAAATTACTATAGAACTCAAGAGTTTGTGTTCATGATTACTTTTGTTAGAATAATTATGCTTACATGTTAAGACATAATTATAAAGTCCTTGAATTTATCAATGATTTATAACATAAAGTATATATATATATATATATATATATATATATATATATATATATATATATATATATATATATATATATATATAGTAAATGTGTTATGTCTTCTCGTTAACACATAAACATGAGGCTTTGAATTATTCAAAGACTGATAATATATTATTGAAATGTTATGTTTTCTTGTTAACACATGAACATATAATCCTTGAACAGTTCTGTCTTCTTGTGAACACGTGAACATAAGTTTCTTGTATTGTTCAATGAATATACATTATTGCATGCACTTGGTTCGTAAATACTTTATATGCAATTTGGCTCGACCCAATTGACAAGTATTTGGTCCAAAGAGAATTAAGTTATCTATAGAATTCTGATATAGTTTCACAATTCTAATAACTCATAGGATACCACTTCATTATGGTATGTCTAATGTGTTAGATCAAACCTTATTCTTATTGTTTGGTTTATGATAGCTTTAACTGCTCTACCTCCAAAACATATCAAGGATAGAAATTGCGTGTGTCATGGATACACTCAATAGAGTTCAAACCTAGAAGGTATTCAAGACAACCTATAACTGAAAACCCTAATTCATTAGGGATTTGAGGTTTTATCACTCAAACCAATTGAATCATAAACCCTTTTGGATTTATGATTTTTCTACACTTCCTAGCTTGAAGATTGTAGTTTTGGTGTTCTTCCTAGCTTGACGAAACACTAAACTTTTGGTTAAAGAGTGATACTAAATTAGAGTTTTTCTATAAACCCTAATTTGAGTTGTTGGAAGGAATTCCATTATGTCTTGATTTAAGTTCTGAATTTGTTAAAATCTTATGAAGCATTTTATTAACAAATCTTAAGATGAGAACTTAAAATGTATTTTGTGATTCTCCATAAAGGACAATTTATTGTTGCTTAAATACTTAGTATTTAGAGAATTGTCTCTACTTACAAAAGTAAGTGGGAGCATATACATATCTCAAAGTTTTTGAGAACAAAATACTTAACCTTCTTAAATGCACTTATTAATGTCATACTAAGGTTAAACATGAAAATGTTGACCGAAGTATAATGATTACTCTCATTCATAAATCCAAAAGGACGCCTCATCACTTGAGTGATATTTTTAATATCATTGCTGAGGAATATAAGTTAGAAGATTATTGTAAATCAGCTAACTACTAAAATACATTATCACATCTTGAATCTGAAAAATATTTTAGAATTATGAATGATAAGATGCAGTCCTTAAAAGGCAAATCGATTTTTGAGCTTGATTGTTATTTCACCTAACAATTAACCTATGAGGTTGGAATGAGTTTCTTTTGAAGAAAGACTTACAAGGACAAAATTGTATACATATGAATGTTTGGCATTTAATAATAAGTTTTTAATCATACTTAAGCAATTGACTGTGATTAAATTTTCTTATATAATACATGCATTAATTATATAAAGATATTAAATTGTCATACATGTGATTTGTATGTGGAAAATGACAATTAAGATTTTATAACTCTTTCTTTATGATTACCTTTTGCGAGGACGGTGTGTAATCAAAAGGGTTATGAATCTATATAATCTATATGTAGTATACAAGATTTATGCAATCCAAGTTTTGGATTGGATCATGCATCTAAGAGCTGAGATCTTGAATTTAATTACAATATGATTCTAATTGAATTAAAATAACTCTTGAGTACATCTGACATTGAATGGGAGCATTGTGTTTTTCCTTAAAACTTACATGTTGAAGATATCATTCTATTTAAGCTAGATATTGATCCTTAAGCTTGGAATGAAACTTCACTTGAAATTTAGGGAATAAAACAAACAACCTTGGAATAGATGTTTATATGGAATAAACACATGCGGAAAATAAAGTCTAACACAAATGCAATATATTATTCAAGCAAGTCTTCAATGATATATTTCACTTGGAATAATTTACATGGATGGAAACCTTGTGTTTTTAAACTAAGGATTCGTCATGTATATATATTATATTGTGTATAAGACTAGTTGTTGCTTTTGTACAAGAACAAAATGAGCTGACAACAACAATATCTAATTGAGAGTGTTTAGATTATTGTTTTTATAAAGGTTTACGAATTATAAAGCATAGTGTTGTATAAGTACAAATGATGCTAGAGGATTATTTATACTACTTGTAGTAGGATTTTATCATTTATGAAAAATCTGC
The DNA here is from genome assembly GCA_910596185.1 of Chrysanthemum makinoi. Taxonomy (NCBI): domain Eukaryota; kingdom Viridiplantae; phylum Streptophyta; class Magnoliopsida; order Asterales; family Asteraceae; genus Chrysanthemum; species Chrysanthemum makinoi. The sequence goes on along the minus strand of OU343225.1, from coordinate 9,468,861 downwards.
TAACTAGTTATGCTCAACATAGAGCATTGTTGCATTACACATTAATGAATGAGAATACTTTATACTTTTAGAAACTGTAAAGATGACTGTCAGTATGTCGTTGATTTCTAATAAATCATGCAAGGTAGGGCGACATCTCCATACTATAATTCTTGCAATAGTATGAGCATATGAGATAAGACACTCATCTTATATTTCAAATCTCTCGCTATAAGTGATATTTTGAAATAAGTATTCGGAAAGTTTATTCAGATGACTATTTAGTTTTTCTTTTAAAGAAAGGTTGAAAATGTTGGAAACATTAGACTTCAACTTACTAAATGAGTTTCATGCATATCTGTTTTAGTATTTGGATAATTGGGATTGAAAGACAATTATTACTTTATGATGAATAAAGATACTTGGTATTTGTCATTCATTCATATAATAATTGTTATCCTATATTTGCATGTTTAATCCTTGAGTAATTTTATTATTCTTAATATGTCCATTGTCGGTTAACAATATGGGAATATTGTTATGATAAGGCAAATGTGAGTGTTGGTTATAATTCTAACGAGAATTCGGATTGTTCCCACCAAACTCATATGTATTCACTAGAGATGCATATTGGATACCCCAACTTTCAAACATTTACTTTTGGATCCTTGTCATAAGTAAAATATTGAAAATGGTTTGTTATCTTCATCCTTAGACTTGAGATACAAGCAAGTTCTATTATGTGTGGATATCATTTTTTGTAAGTATACGCAAAACGCTATCTGAACAAGGTAGTTATAAAAGCTATATTTCGGAGTGATGTGAAGCAGCATCCACAACACTTGTAGTCAATAAAGGATTTGTTACTCCACTTGATATGTGCAGAAAGGTACCATGGCGCCTCTCAGATTTAATCGATAATTGTTTGGCCAAACCCAAAGGGTAATGCAAGATGATTCTTGATTACATTTGGTATATCTGAATTAAAATCTATAACGAGATTCTAAATGGCTAAACTATATGGAATGATTTAAGATCCATAATCCATGGTTTAACGGTATCTATAACAAAGGATGATTAGAGCAAGACATTGAATGACCATGCTACTGAGAAACTTTTACGAAACTATTCTCTCAGACACTTTTAGTTAAAAAGCGAGTGAGAGCGTTTGCTAGGCGTTTCCGTCGTTAGTTTTGTGTGCCATTCGACACACCAACTCCCAAGTGGGAGCTGTTGGTTTGTGGGAGTTATAAACACACGTAAACGACTAGAAGTGTGTGAGCCGATTGGGGCACACACGATAAACACGAGTATACGTGTAGAACGTAATATATAACTTGAATAAATATATACCCGATATGATGTAACTTGACCCGATCATTAATTCGAACTATGGGCTGTTTTGGACTTGACATGGGACGATTTGAGTTTTTGCCTTGGGCCTTGATAACTTACTGATCGGGCATAAGGAGGGAAAAGATTGCATGGGCTTTGGCTTGGGTTTCAAGCTTGTTGACCAATCTACTGTTTCCAAGTTGGAAGTCAGTTTGTTTGCTATATAAACAAACAATCTCTCCTCAAACATGTACGCATATCTATACCCTAAAGTCTCTCCAAAACCAATCCAAGTTTCTGCCAAACTCCTAGTCAACTTTCTTCTAAGTCGTTGAGGGTTTTTGTTAAGTTTACTTGATTCCTAAACTTGCTAAGTTCCAAGTGTTTAGGTGGTGATTACATGAAGGAACCTGCTCCTAAATTCCCTGTTGACATGTAGCAGCAAAGTGGTAAAGTGGTATAATGGTTTTCTGGTGGAGGTTATCTTCTCGGATGAAGAATGATATCGGATAGACTTTATCCGATATCGGGTGAATATAGAAAGCAGCTTCTATGGCTGTGTTTTGTGTTCTCGAATAAAGAAAGCATTCAAGTCTCTTGGGTGATTTTCTTATTCGAATATTCAAGGTAGTCAAATTGTTGATTGGTTTAATATTACGTTCTCGACTAGCGTTTTAATCGAACGTATACCTGTATCGGGTTTGTGTGTGATACTCTTCGAGGTATCTAATTTAGTTACTTAAGGTTTCGTAGGGTTTCTTGTTCCGTTACTAGAGATCAATTGCCAAGCAAGGTTAGCTTTTCTTTTATCCCTTTTATTAAATAATTATTGTATTAATTAATTGTTTATTAATTACGTGGTTAACCTAATTGCGACTACTAGATCCTTATCCGCTGCGTACTCGTAGAGGTTAATGGTTATCTTAGTTCTAAAATCCCAACAGTGGCATCACGAGTCAACTCGTTTTTGCGATTATGGGTTACACGTTTCTGATATTAATAAACATGTTTTAAAAGGGCTGCATGAAACCTAGTTTAGTTATTTTGTTTTATTTTAATTTTGACAATTACATGCAATACTTGTCAATTTTTAATAAATAATAACTAGTCACACACAAATTAAAATTATATTGATAATTAGAATTAATTTGTTAATTAGAATTACTTGTTAATTAGAATTTAATTTACATGTTAATTATAATTACCTTGTTAATTAAAATTAAATTGTTAATTAAGAATTACATGTTAAATTAAAATTACTTGCTAATTATAATTAAAAGTTAATTTGTATTTATTAATTGTTAATTAGAATTATTGTGATAATTAGAATTACATATTGATTTAAATACATAAATTGCGTAATTACTTGATAATTGAGATTGCCATGCAATTTTATGTGTATTCCGGCCACAAGACCCACTCAATTGCTTTTGCGATGTATGGGGCGATCTAGGTATTGTATCCTAGTGACGGTCTTATGGTTCTCCGTTTGGGGAAGATTCGCAAGAGAACTCGGAACAATATGTGGTTATTTATATTGATGTTTATGCTTGTAAGTTTGTGATTCCTATATACGCATTATTACTTGCTTTGACACCTAATTGTATGCAATATGGAATAATACATATCGTAACCATAACATTAATATTGGTCTTTATTTACACGCCAAAACACCATGCTCATTGTGACCTGCTATTTGATTCGTGAAAAATTGTTTTTGTAAAATAAAGTGACCTAATATATGAAACACGTTTTCAAGAATTTAAAAACTAGACGCTATGGACACTTGGGATGTACGGCTCACCCACTAGAACAAACTAAAAAGGGGTTTAAAGAAGTGAGCACAGTCTCACTGAAAGGATGTCTAAGGTTATGCTTCGGCGCTTACCTGGTCCTCTGCCTCCCTGTGCGTTCGATTGGAGCTACCGTGAACCATGATGATCACTACAGTGTCATTACCAAAAGTTTTTAAAACTAGTGTTACAAAGTTGTTTTGCATGCTTCTTTGTACACGACTTTTACCACATTTATGTGTGCATACCTATTTGTTAATATTAAGTCTATGCCACCCAACTATGGACACGTGCACTTGGATTGACTTCTCTGGTCAGACCTAAGGGCCTTTCCAACCCATGGTAATTATTTCTCCCTGGTCAGACCTCTGGTTATTTTTACACGTTCATACTTGGTCGACTTATATCGAGTTAACCGGGTCAGACCTCGGACCCGAGGCATAAGATGAGAACTAAACATGCTTTTGACATTATTACTTGATACTAATGCCTTAAACAGTCTCATAAATCTAAGAGTTGCATTATGCAATTAACGCTCGTCGCTTACCTCTTGTCCTATTTTTTTACACACTGGTCGGACCTATGGTAATTAAGTGGGGTTGCAAGATGGATCTTAGTCTTAATTAGTAATTAATTGGGTAGTTAATTCTTTTAAGAATGTAATTATCGAAAATACTAAAATTGAACTTTTTATGTTCTGATTAATTGTGTTATTGCAACATAATTCGTAAACAAAGTTGTTTTTCCTTGAAAGACAAACTTAGTCTCTTTTCCTAGTAAGAAGAGTGAGACTTATTCCTATCTTTTCTCCTTAGTTGACTTACTAAGATAGGATTCCAAAATTGATAAACTCGTTTATGATCTTTCATTACCCTTTCGTGGTCTAGAGTTAATTGAAAGATAGAATATTTTGTGTAACTGGAAACATTGTGTTTAGAGCTACCAAAATAACATCTTGCACTTGTCACGATGTATGAGTTTAAACCGCAAAGAGTAAAGGAATTACTAGCATATTTGCTAGGTAATCTTCTTGGACTCTTAATTATTCCTAAAGTGCTAATTACCCTTGGGGCTTTGTAGACGATAAAGGAGGAATTGTATGCTAAAGATTCAAGTTAATTGAATGAAAGAATGGCTAGTCCATTGTCTACATAAGTAGAACTTCATATACTGTGCTCAATACCTAAGTACATGCTACTAGTAGGCAATTGAAGAGAATAGGAAAGTATATAAAAGCGCTATATGCTTTCTCTGGAAATGTAACACTTACAATGTTGACAAATCCAGTGGGAGCAATTGCATTTTATTATTGAAATATCATTCATGTAATGTTGTCAATTTCAGTGGGAGCTACGGGATTTATTTCCTGTTAGTCACCCATATCATTTCAAACTTGCTTTGAAATAATTCATTACTTTCATAATATGAACAACCATTGCTTAAAGGAAAATTGCATTTTATTTTATAAGATAACACGTTACCTTCCTATTGTCGCTTTCTGAAGTGTTATCAATAGAATAATAATTCACAATTCCTTATTACAGGTTATGGTTCTAAACTACTTATGGTATATATGACATTAATCATATTGTTTGACAATCAATCACGTGTTGTTTGTTTTCATAATATGATGTTGTACCTTTCACAAGTGGGAGAAATCTCAAAGTGTGAACAAGGAACAACAATATTATTGGTATATCTTGACCGCAAGGTAAAGGAAACTAATAATTCTACTAGGACTTAAACACGTTAGATGTTTAATGCCCTACTACATGAAAATAAGAATTCTACTAGGACTTAAACACATGAGATGTTTATTGCCCTACTACATTCTAATAATGATTCTACTAGGACTTGAACACGCTAGATGTTTGTTGCCCTACTACATTATAATGTCATGATATTGAGTATAGACACTTCAACTTTAGACTACATGTTTTAGTCAACATAATTATGGTTATATGATAATGATCATAATTCTGAAGTATAGAATTAACTTGAAATTACTATAGAACTCAAGAGTTTGTGTTCATGATTACTTTTGTTAGAATAATTATGCTTACATGTTAAGACATAATTATAAAGTCCTTGAATTTATCAATGATTTATAACATAAAGTATATATATATATATATATATATATATATATATATATATATATATATATATATATATATATATATATATATATATATATATATATATATATATATAGTAAATGTGTTATGTCTTCTCGTTAACACATAAACATGAGGCTTTGAATTATTCAAAGACTGATAATATATTATTGAAATGTTATGTTTTCTTGTTAACACATGAACATATAATCCTTGAACAGTTCTGTCTTCTTGTGAACACGTGAACATAAGTTTCTTGTATTGTTCAATGAATATACATTATTGCATCCACTTGGTTCGTAAATACTTTATATGCAATTTGGCTCGACCCAATTGACAAGTATTTGGTCCAAAGAGAATTAAGTTATCTATAGAATTCTGATATAGTTTCACAATTCTAATAACTCATAGGATACCACTTCATTATGGTATGTCTAATGTGTTCGATCAAACCTTATTCTTATTGTTTGGTTTATGATAGCTTTAACTGCTCTACCTCCAAAACATATCAAGGATAGAAATTGCGTGTGTCATGGATACACTCAATAGAGTTCAAACCTAGAAGATATTCAAGACAACCTATAACAGAAAACCCTAATTCATTAGGGATTTGAGGTTTTATCACTCAAACCAATTGAATCATAAACCCTTTTGGATTTATGATTTTTCTACACTTCCTAGCTTGAAGATTGTAGTTTTGGTGTTCTTCCTAGCTTGTGAAACACTAAACTTTTGGTTAAAGAGTGATACTAAATTAGAGTTTTTCTATAAACCCTAATTTGAGTTGTTGGAAGGAATTCCATTATGTCTTGATTTAAGTTCTGAATTTGTTAAAATCTTATGAAGCATTTTATTAACAAATCTTAAGATGAGAACTTAAAATGTATTTTGTGATTCTCCATAAAGGACAATTTATTGTTGCTTAAATACTTAGTATTTAGAGAATTGTCTCTACTTACAAAAGTAAGTGGGAGCATATACATATCTCAAAGTTTTTTAGAACAAAATACTTAACCTTCTTAAATGCACTTATTAATGTCATACTAAGGTTAAACATGAAAATGTTGACCGAAGTATGATGATTACTCTCATTCATAAATCCGAAAGGACGCCTCATCACTTGAGTGATATTTTTTAATATCATTGTGAGGAATATAAGTTAGAAGATTATTGTAAATCAGCTAACTACTAAAATACATTATCACATCTTGAATCTGAAAAATATTTTAGAATTATGAATGATAAGATGCAGTCCTTAAAAGGCAAATCGATTTTTGAGCTTGATTGTTATTTCACCTAACAATTAACCTATGAGGTTGGAATGAGTTTCTTTTGAAGAAAGACTTACAAGGACAAAATTGTATACATATGAATGTTTGGCATTTAATAATAAGTTTTTAATCATACTTAAGCAATTGACTGTGATTAAATTTTCTTATATAATACATGCATTAATTATATAAAGATATTAAATTGTCATACATGTGATTTGTATGTGGAAAATGACAATTAAGATTTTATAACTCTTTCTTTATGATTACCTTTTTGCGAGGACGGTGTGTAATCAAAAGGGTTATGAATCTATATAATCTATATGTAGTATACAAGATTTATGCAATCCAAGTTTTGGATTGGATCATGCATCTAAGAGTTTGAGATATTGAATTTAATTACAATATGATTCTAATTGAATTAAAATAACTCTTGAGTACATCTGACATTGAATGGGAGCATTGTGTTTTTCCTTAAAACTTACATGTTGAAGATATCATTCTATTTAAGCTAGATATTGATCCTTAAGCTTGGAATGAAACTTCACTTGAAATTTAGGGAATAAAACAAACAACCTTGGAATAGATGTTTATATGGAATAAACACATGCGGAAAATAAAGTCTAACACAAATGCAATATATTATTCAAGCAAGTCTTCAATGATATATTTCACTTGGAATAATTTACATGGATGGAAACCTTGTGTTTTTAAACTAAGGATTCGTCATGTATATATATTATATTGTGTATAAGACTAGTTGTTGCTTTTGTACAAGAACAAAATGAGCTGACAACAACAATATCTAATTGAGAGTGTTTAGATTATTGTTTTTATAAAGGTTTACGAATTATAAAGCATAGTGTTGTATAAGTACAAATGATGCTAGAGGATTATTTATACTACTTGTAGTAGGATTTTATCATTTATGAAAAATCTGCTAACTAGTTATGCTCAACATAGAGCATTGTTGCATTACACATTAATGAATGAGAATACTTTACACTTTTAGAAACTGTAAAGATGACTGTCAGTATGTCGTTGATTTCTAATACCTCATGCAAGGTAGGGCGACATCTCCATACTATAATTCTTGCAATAGTATGAGCATATGAGATAAGACACTCATCTTATATTTCAAATCTCTCGCTATAAGTGATATTTTTAAATAAGTATTCGGAAAATTTATTCAGATGACTATTTAGTTTTTCTTTTAAAGAAAGGTTGAAAATGTTGGAAACATTAGACTTCAACTTACTAAATGAGTTTCATGCATATCTGTTTTAGTATTTGGATAATTGGGATTGAAAGACAATTATTACTTTATGATGAATAAAGATACTTGGTATTTGTCATTCATTCATATAATAATTGTTATCCTATATTTGCATGTTTAATCCTTGAATAATTTTTATTATTCTTAATATGTCCATTGTCGGTTAACAATATGGGAATATTGTTATGATAAGGCAAATGTGAGTGTTGGTTATAATTCTAACGAGAATTCGGATTGTTCCACCAAACTCATATGTATTCACTAGAGATGCATATTGGATACCCCAACTTTCAAACATTTACTTTTGGATCCTTGTCATAAGTAAAATATTGAAAATGGTTTGTTATCTTCATCCTTAGACTTGAGATACAAGCAAGTTCTGTTATGTGTGGATATCATTTTTTGTAAGTATACGCAAAACGCTATCTGAACAAGGTAGTTATAAAAGCTATATTTCGGAGTGATGTGAAGCAGCATCCACAACACTTGTAGTCAATAAAGGATTTGTTACTCCACTTGATATGTGCAGAAAGATACCATGGCGCCTCTCCAGATTTAATCAGATAATTGTTTGGCCAAACCCAAAGGGTAATGCAAGATGATTCTTGATTACATTTGGTATATCTGAATTAAAATCTATAACGAGATTCTAAATGGCTAAACTATATGGAATGATTTAAGATCCATAATCCATGGTTTAACGGTATCTATAACAAAGGATGATTAGAGCAAGACATTGAATAACCATGCTCTGAGAAACTTTTAGAAACTATTCTCTCAGACACTTTTAGTTAAAAAGCGAGTGAGAGCGTTTGCTAGGCGTTTCCGTCGTTAGTTTTGTGTGCCATTCGACACACCAACTCCCAAGTGGGAGCTGTTGGTTTGTGGGAGTTATAAACACACGTAAACGACTAGAAGTGTGTGAGCCGATGGGGGCACACACGATAAACACGAGTATACGTGTAGAACGTAATATATAACTTGAATAAATATATACCCGATATGATGTAACTTGACCCGATCATTAATTCTAACTATGGGCTGTTTTGGACTTGACATGGGACGATTTGAGTTTTTGCCTTGGGCCTTGATAACTTCTTGATCGGGCATAAGGAGGAAAAGATTGCATGGGCTTTGGCTTGGTTTCAAGCTTGTTGACCAATCATTTCCAAGTTGGAAGTCAGTTTGTTTGCTATATAAACAAACAATCTCTCCTCAAACATGTATGCATATCTATACCAGTAAAGTCTCTCCAAAACCAATCCAAGTTTCTGCCAAACTCCTAGTCAACTTTCTTCTAAGTCGTTGAGGGTTTTTGTTAAGTTTACTTGATTCCTAAACTTGCTAAGTTCCAAGTGTTTAGGTGGTGATTACATGAAGGAACCTGCTCCTAAATTCCCTGTTGACATGTAGCAGCAAAGTGGTAAAGTGGTATAATGGTTTTCTGGTCGTGGAGTTATCTTCTCGGACTGAAACTGAATGATATCGGATAGACTTTATCCGATATCGGGTGAATATAGAAAGCAGCTTCTATGGCTGTGTTTTGTGTTCTCGAATAAAGAAAGCATTCAAGTCTCTTGGGTGATTTTCTTATTCGAATATTCAAGGTAGTCAAATTGTTGATTGGTTTAATATTACGTTCTCGACTAGCGTTTTAATCGAACGTATACCTGTATCGGGTTTGTGTGTGATACTCTTCGAGGTATCTAATTTAGATACTTAAGGTTTCGTAGGGTTTCTTGTTCCGTTACTAGAGATCAATTGCCAAGCAAGGTTAGCTTTTCTTTTATCCCTTTTATTAATTAATTATTGTATTAATTAATTGTTTATTAATTACGTGGTTAACTTAATTGCGATTACTAGATCCTTATCCGCTGTGTACTCGTAGAGGTTAATGGTTAACTTAGTTCTAAAATCCCAACATGACCTGTTTGGTTGTCGCACGTGACTCCACTCCATTTACAACAATCTTCTTCTTCTTCGGGTCTCCATGTAGAGAGCAAGTCATCGGGGTCTAGAAGGCGAGCTTTGAAACCAAGAAGAGCTTCTCTCTCATTATCGATTCACATATTAGTAGCCCCTCCTGCTGCTACAACCGGTTTGTGGCCAAGGGAAGTGGCTGTCGTGGTATTAAACCATAGTAGAACAAGTGAAAAGATAAACAAAACAAGAGTTTGCATAACGTAAAAGCAAATATTTTCTCTCATAATGTATATATGCTGTATATAATTTGTATTGATTGATGCTATTTTATCTCATAAATCAACATATATATATAGACTTTGAAAAAGAATAATGTGTGGTGCAGAAAAGAGTTGGATGATACTCATGGAAAAAAGATCAAAGTTTCAAACTAGACGTCTAAAGACTTTAACGTGATATCTTTTGGTCCACCAATTGTTATGTGATATATATTTGTGTGGCCTTAGATATTCATGGAAAAAATTTGAAGTCCCAAACTATACGTCTAAAGACTTTAAAGTCTTTTCAATTTGTACTTATTGCATGTGCATCCAACATGTGATATCTTTTGGTCCTCGAATTGTTATGTGACATAAACATGAATATAAGAGAGCTAGGAGTGTGTTATACACGCCGCCACATTAACTTTTATTCTATAACATTCATATAACACAACCAAAAAGGCACTTTCTCTAATAATTCCTATAACACACAACCAAAAGCCTCACTCACTCCACTTTTACGTTCAATAAAGAAGGGAAAAACCCCCCGATAACTTCCGTTCTATGTATGGCGATGGTGCTATATCTTATTGCTTTGACTTTTTTTTATTTTTTTTTTATTATGCATGCTTTGAAGTTTGACTAATTGCTACTGAAAAAGTCTCGACATTTGAAAAAGCCATAGCTTAACTAATTGCTACTGCAGATTTTCAATATTTGAAAAAGTCATAGAAATTAAGTGATGATGCTATATATGTCCAACAATTTAAAGTGGATGGTCCTAAATTGTTTTCTTATCTTTCTTTTTTTTCATTTGAAAAAGCCATAGCCTAATTAATTGCAACTACAGATTTTCAATATATGAAAAAGTCATAGAAATTAAGTGATGATGCTATATATGTCCAACAATTTAAAGTGGATGGTCCTAAAATGTTTTTTCATTCAAAAGTGCAAAATAATTATCCTATTTTGTGGAAAATATGATGAAGACTGAAGTTAATGATCTCAAATAGACGTTAGGAAACTCTTACGAACTTGTATTTATGACACATCATTTTCTATCTTCTGATAGGTTTTTAGGAGATAGGAAATATTTTGTTACTTTAAAGGGTGAAGGCTGAGAATACGTAACAAACTTTCTCAAATATACCGATGTACGTAACATACTTATTTTATTACTTTTGTACGTAATATACTTACAAATTTGGCTCATTGTACGTAATGTGACCGGTAACTAACAAGTTACCAGGTCAAAAGTTTGAAAATGACATAAATGGTCCCTGTGGCTTGCATTGACTTTCACAGGTCATCCATTGACTTTATTTCGTCCCGTTTTCTTACGTTTTGTCCATTTTTGTTCCGTTTTCTTACGTTTTGTCCGTTTTTATCGGTTTTCATCCGTTTTTCTTACATTTTTCTTAATTTTTGTCCGTTTTTTCTTACGTTTTGTCGGTTTTCATCCGTTTTATCCGTTGTTCGACGTTTTGTCCGTTTTCCTTATGTTTTTATCGGTTTTTGCTTTCATCCGTTTTTGTCCGTTGTTCTTACGTTTTGTCCGTTTTCCTTATGTTTTTATCAGTTTTTGTCTGCTTTTCTTACGTTTTGTCCGTTTTTCTTACGTTTTGTCATTTTCTTTCATTTATGCAGTTTTCATCCGTTTTTGTCCGTTTTCTTACGTTTTGTCCATTTTCTTACGTTTTGTCAGTTTTCATCCGTTTTATCCGTTGTTACGGCGTTTTGTATTTTCCTTATGTTTTATCGTTTTGCCAGTTTTCATCCGTTTTTGTCCGTTGTTCTTACGTTTTGTCCGTTTTCCTTATGTTTCAATCAGTTTTTGTCCGCTTTCTTACGTTTTGTCCGTTTTCTTACGTTTTGTCTGCTTTCTTTTCGCCTTGCATTTTCATCCGTTTTTGTCCGTTTTCTTACGTTTTGTCGTTTTCTTCGTTTTTGCGGTTTTCATCCGTTTTATCCGTTGTTCTTACGTTTTGTCCGTTTTCCTTATGTTTTATCGTTTTTGCTGTTTTCATCCGTTGTTCTTACGTTTTGTCAGTTTTCCTTATGTTTTTATCGGTTTTGTCTTTTTTTTTACGTTTTGTCGGTTTTCTTACGCTTTTGTACTATTTAAACAATATTTTGAAAAAATATTTCGAAAAAATAAAAAATTTCAAATTTCAAAAAAAAATTTGAATAAAAAATTTCAAAAAACTTGAATAAAAAAAATTATTTATCAAATATATTTTTTAAAAAATTTGAAAATTTCCAATTTTTTTAAGATTTAAAAAAAATATTTTTTTAAAAAAAATATTTTTTGAAGATTTTTTATAAAATTTTGAAAAATATTTTTCAAGATTTTTTAAAAAATTTAAAAATTCCTAATTTTTTAAAAATTTTTTTGGATTTTTTTTTTTCAAATTTGGGAAAAAATTCCAATTTTTTTTTGGAAATTTTTTTTCCATTTTTTTTTTTGGAAAAAATTTTCAATATGTTTAAAGAGTACAAAAACGTAAGAAAAACGGACAAAACGTAAGAAAAACGGACAAAAACTGTTAAAAACATAAGGAAAACGGACAAAACGTAAGGAAAACGGACAAAAACTGATAAAAACGTAAGGAAAACGGACAAAACGTAAGAACAACGGATAAAAACGGATAAAAACATAAGGAAAACGGACAAAACGTAAGAACAACGGACAAAAACGGATGAAAACCGATAAAACGGACAAAACGTGAAGAAAAAGGACAAAAACGGAACAAAACGGACAAAACGGACGAAAATAAAGTCATGGATGACCTTGTGAAAGTCAGCGCAAAGCCACGGGGACCATTTATGTCATTTTTAAACTTTTGACCTGTAACTTGTTAGTTACGGTCACATTACGACAATGAGCCAAATTTGTAAGTATATTACGTACAAAAGTAATAAAATAAGTATGTTACGTACATCAGTATATTTGAGAAAGTTTGTTACGTATTCTCAGCCTTCACCCTACTTTAAACTACTACGTAGCTTTTAAAATTTTGCATATGCGGGATTGTTAAATAAAATTATTTTATAAAATTATGTCAAATCTTTATATTTATATAGTTCTAATACCCATGCATGGTCGGTTTTTTACATATTTTATATAGATTTTTGTTGAACGTATGATTTGATGTTGTTTAACTGACGTGATGTTCAGGTTTATGTTATTTAAATTTAATTATCGATATCATATTCTAAACATTATGCATGTTTAATAGCATATAATGACCCTTGAAAAACTATGCGGCGTTGCTATATTTATTTTTCACATGATAGTAACTTATGAAGTCGTGCCTTCATTTTGATGTTGATATTTTTGTTGATATAATTGTAGCCATATTTAACTTTTAAACCCGTATACACGCGTGTTAAACTTTTAAAGAAGAATAAAATGACTCATTATTTAAAAAAATATATACTTTTTCAGATATCCTTACACACACTCATAAAGAGAAACAACATGAATCGTTCGTATATGTACAATCTCGTGTATTCATTTATATCACAGTATTTCATGTTTTGATTTTAATATTTATAATTTCGTGCATATACATTAATTTAATATTTATCATGAAATGGGGCAGGAGCAAAATGTATGATAGAAAGATGCTTGAGGCAGAATCAAACTCTCATTATTCATGTAATAAAACATGGATCAAGTGCCATAGCTTGCGTATACATTAAGGGCGCCTCGGCAAAACCCCTACAAATATTTAGCACATCCTCAAATCAGCAAAAACATGCACATAACGCTAAAAACATGCAACTCGTTCCATAACAAGCTAATTATCGCATCAAGCTTACTGTAATCTACCACTTAGAAGTTATTGCATATTCGCACTACCATATGGGAATCGACAAGCAATTACTTCCAAGCAAACCCCGAGTCATTATCATTCATACCAGTAAGTTATGAACAGATACAGAATTAGAGACAAAACTTCACTTTATTTAAAAAGGTGAAACTTGGGACTACAGGATGAGCGAAATAATTTCTGCGGATACATGACACTCGCTCAAAGATCTTAGAACAAATTATTCAGAAGACGATGTTGGCGATATGTCAGCTAAATTGATCTTTAGATTTGACTTTTTAACAAACTTGTCTAAAAAACTGTTACTGAAAAGAAATGTACTAATGCTACAACAAAAGACGATAATACCACAATGTTGACAACAAGGAGAGCGTTTAAGCCTTGGCTCTTCCTGCAAGACCAGTCTCCACTTTCTTGACTTCAAAAATGAGCATTCTCCACATCTTTAACACAAACATTTCAGCTTCATCGTCCAAAATAGACTGAAGCCGCTCTAACATCTCATTTGCTGTCACGTGTTCTTGAGTGCTTGACACAATATAATCTACTAATGTTGTCTCTTCCTCACCCAAAAACTCGGTTATTTTCTTGGAGATCCATGGTCTCATCCGTTCATGCAATCCATTCTGTATAAAGTCAAGATATATGTTATAATGAAAACGAAAAAAGAAACACTAATTTTAATATATATACACTACCTAAGATCATTGCATATTCCCATACGAAATCCTTACCTTACTATAAACATATCTGATCCTTAAATAATATTAATCTAACAAAATACCTATGAGAACCCGTGAAGCATACACAACATTTCTAAAACAATACAATATATGTAAAAAATAAATAATAATATTTAAAATAAAAAATAAAAAAAAACAATTATTATGCAATGTCAGACACATATGTCAACAAGAAAGAACTCTAGTATTTTCGTTCTTTCTTTTATCAGGAGAAAAATATTTCACAAACTGTGTTTAAGAATACCTAGTGGCTATTACTCGTGTAAGTATCCAAACTAATCAAAAGATGCCATACTTAACTATTAGTAATTTCACAGTTAGACTATCTCCCCCTAAGAAACAAAGAGTAAGTTTAAGAATACCAAAAGTTCTCACTAATTGTAATACTTATATAATAGAATCATAAAACTGTGTTTGTGTGTCTAAATGCGTACAACTAGGTTCGCCGTTTTACAAAATATTCAACATTCATTAATAATACATAGAACAAGACTTGGCAATTAAGCAAGCAAGAGTGGAAAATGGGCGAGTAGGAATTTGGAAACAAGTCAAACAGGTAGCTTTTTTGTGTGTTAGATCAAGTAGGGGACCCACAAACGCTCCTTTTATAAAACAAATTTCAATTTTATATGTTGCTACTGTGGTAAATATGAGTACAAAAACCTATATTACTAACAAAATAATTCAACTTCAATTTACATAGAGATTTAGATGGTTTTTAAGAATTTTAATAAGCTTAGGATGGCTTATATCCCATTTGACCCATTTCATCTTTTTGCTCAATCCTTTCAGCTTTACCAATTTGGGACCAGACATAATCAAATCAATCGATTTATAAGTAAACTATAAAGCAAGAATTATATACTAACCTTGTCATAATTTGCCCAATTTATTGGATAAGAAAACAGCTCGTCCTTGGTTTTTGGAATGGTGTCAATTAACTGTTTTGAATCCAAAAGCTTCTTATTATCTGGTGTCTTCACATTCTCTTTCTCTCTTGTTTTATCTCTGGATCGGTTAGTCTCCTCCTGGTCCCTATCTCGATGGCTTGATTTATCATGGGACCGTCTACTGCGTTCCCTTTCTGAATCAGGTCTCTCTTCTTTTGTATTTGCATGTCCAATTCGTTTTGAAAATTCTGCAGCTGCAGCCAAATTAGAAGATGGTGCAAGCAGAGTAGTTTCTCTCACAGCCTGTAATTCTTCGGTTGAATAATCTATAGGAAACAAAGGTCGCATCTTTTTATCCTTTTGTGCATCCTCATCTTCCTCTTCATGGAATAGAGAAGGGACAGTAGTTCTTTTTCCCGAACCCACAAGACCAAATCCTAACTTTTTGGTTCCAAAGGTGTTGTTTTGTCCTGTCTGTGAAGCAGTCGCAGACTCCATGACTGAGTCGTCACCAGTCCCATTTTGTGTACTCCTGTTACCTGTTATACGGAACCCCGGTGGTGGTTAATAATAGGGATAATCACCTAAAAATGTAGTAAACTTACCCATTTTTCTAATTTAGTGTAGTCTTCTTCTTTTTTTTTTTTTGCTTTTTAATCAACAAACTTTCAAATTTCGATTTTTCTGTGTAGGCTGTGACCTGCCCATCCAAAACAAATCTTCTTGTTCTGAGCCAACTGTTTTTAAACCTCCAAAACAACCTGGTCAGAAAGGTAGGCCAAAGAAAAACAAGGAAAATGAAACTGTTGGTAGACAAGACACTTTAGGAGCTGGTAGTAATGCAGGCACTAGTTGTACAGGTGCAGGCACTAGTAGTACAGGTGCAGGCACTAGTAGTAGGGGTGTAAAGAGGAAATTGTGTAAAGAGGGGGAATGGGGAAAAGAGGTAAGATATCACAATCTGCAAGGTTCAGTAGGCTTGGGAGATGGTTTGTACTAAAGGATTCAACTGCTTTATGTGATCCAATTGAGCAATCTGAAGCTAATGCACCAGTTACACAAAAAAATCGAAATTTGAAAGTTTGTTGATTAAAAAGCAAAAAAAAAAAAAAAGAAGACTACACTAAATTAGAAAAATGGGTAAGTTTACTACATTTTTAGGTGATTATCCCTTAATAATACAGATGAACAAACAAGCCCAAACATGAGACTATCCCTAGGACCGATTCAGCCCGAATATTTGGTCCTAAAGTCCGTTCACTTATGCACAGTACGTAAAACTGTTTTTCCATGTAATATTTCTTATGAAAGGCAAAAACTCACTCACATATTATGCATCACCCCACCTTTTGGTTGATGGGCCAATCACATACCAAAGGCCTTTGGTGTTTTCCATATAATATTAAACGTAGTTTTCTGATATATAAATCTTTTTAAATTATACCATTACATATACTATATTTTAATGCTTCAAAAGAATGATCTAAGGTGCTTTTCGAAAACATGGTATTTTCATTCTTCAAAGGATTAGAAATGTTCAATGCTCATTTTTCAAATATTTAGTATATCTTGTTTTAACTTAATAATTAATTGCGAGTATAACTTATAACCCAATATTTAATAAAATGTGATATGTCATTCTAACTAAAAGTAAAAAACAGGAAGTAAAAAGATCTAGGACCAGGACTGGTTCCTTCATACAAAAATAGAAACGTAAAGAAAAAAATCTAGTTGAATTGAAAAACTTACCGTTTTCGTCTGCATCTGCCATTTCAATATCAGTGGTCGGGTGGTCAGAAGCCTTATTTCTGATTTCCGCCAAGCTTCCATCAATTAACATAGCACCATCAGTTCCATTAGTTGTAGTGCTAGATAAAAGCTCCAAGGCATGTTTTTGTTGTTCTTTATGCTGCTTCCTTTCCTCTTCGCCTTTCTTCTTCAATTAAGCTTGTATCATATAAATTTCACGCGTCATTTAATCTTATGTAACTAATTCCAGGATACATTATAACATAAGACCATCTAATAATTAGTTTATAACATCTGGATATTAGGTGTTTTCACCAGAAACCAGCAGTTACCAACATACTTATTTCTTGTTCATTACTAATCAGTTTTAAAAAGTAAGAGCATTTTCACGCTAACATGGAGCATATTAATCGCTAAGATTTTAGTGGTATATTTATAAAACTGTAAGCAAAATTAGATCGAGTCACTACTATCGAGAGTATGTAACAGAACACGAAATTCAGTACATGTTTAGTGCAAGTAACATGTGGTCCTTGTTATAGCAATGGATCAAACAAGAACTGTAGCCAATACTAATGAAGATGGATTTCATGAGAGATGGAAACAAACTTCCCCATCAATAACATTTTCTTTTGTGTTTGGCGCAATTAAATAGTTGAACAACTATTTCATACTTTAGTTTAAATACATAATGATTATCTAATTATATTATTTTCATTGCAATACATATCAGAACACTCTTTGTAAGTTTGTATAAAGCTACTTCAAAGTCCTGTATTTTAGATAACTGATAGAATTGATTGATGCAATATGTCTAGTCAATTTGAATTAGATGGTCCCAAATTATTGTTTTATTTATTCATGGTTCAATGTTCAAAAAATATATTTGTCCTGTTTTGTGGAAAATGATGAAGAAATAAAGTTAAGAATCCCACATTAGAAGCTAGAAGACTTAAAAAGTCTTTAAAACTTGTAGTTATCAAACATCTTTTCTATCATGTGATACTTTTCCTCCTCAATACGTGTGATATAAATCAAAAGTAAGCTAATGGGCCCAAATGCAAAACCAAAACCAAGACTAAAAGATGAAGACTTTAAGTAGTGATTCACAAAAACACGTAGTTTTAGATTAAGAAACGCACCATTTGAATTCCTTCCTAGTAATAAGTGGGCCTGCATAGATTTAGTTAATATAAGAATCGATTTATTATTCGATGAAACACATAGTTTTAGATTAAGAAACGCACCATTTGAATTCGAACCAATGTCGTCTTGGTGATGACCACTTATGTCTGTATTAGTTTGTGGCGAATAAACTTCATGCTCTAGTTCTTGGTGATCTTCCCGATACAGGTTCTCCATTGTCACATTATGTTCATGTATAACCGATTATTTATCTTGAAACCGCAAATAGCCATGTCCTTATGGATAGGCTGAAGATGATGATTAGTACTTGGGTTTTGCGGATCGGGCCTCTTTAATACTCCTTTTCCAGGTCCAGACTGAGAATATCTCATTTTGGAGGGGTTTTTACTCTTCATAGAATGATCATAAATCTACATTTGAATAACATATATTGTGTAACCATAGTATAATAACATATCAAGGCATGAAATTTAAATTACAGAACATAGTAACCATAGTATAATAAAAATAAGATACATGTTCATTTTAAGAACCTTATATTATGTTCGCTATTGGGCTTATTTAAGAACCTTACTTAAGTTCACTATTTAGAAAAAATAAACACCTATATTAAGTACTTCACCAATTTGCACCTATATTACTTTCATCGATAAGTTCGCTATTGGGCTTCTCAAGCTTTGCCTTACATGTTTTCTAAATGTACAAATAAAAGAATAATGTCGAGATGATGCTATAGCAGATGTTTGGCGTGTGAACATTTTCATTGTCTAACTTCATTTGGCTAGCAAACATGAACCTAAGTGGTTATTAGCTGCTGATAACTATAATTGCATCAAATGATGCTATAGCAGATGCAAGGATATAGTAATGCTATAGCAGATGCAATGACAGAGAAAGCTATGCAGGAAGAAACAAATGTAATTGAATCATAAGTAAATTTTTTTGCCTTAACTATATATTTTACAAATAAGTAAGAAACTTATGAGATCACAACGTAAAGATGTTTCTGATTTAGCTTAAACTTTTGGCCTGTACCCACTAGTTCTTAACACAACTGTCCCAATAGTGTAGAGCATATTAAAATGTATAGGAGTAAATTTGATAACTCAACAATGCAATAAGACGTCTTACTAGTGTGATGTGTCTAGTTGTCACTTCTTTTGTGATAGGGAAGCAATATTCTGAAAGTCGATTTCTAAAATATATAGATGCATGTTTTCATCCTTGTGTCATTTTCTTTGCTACTTTTATACAGTAACAACTTATGTTTCCTCCTGAGATTTAACAGCCCAATTTAACGCGTTTAAGCTCTTTCAACATTTTCACCAATAGTCTATTAAACATGAAAAGACACTGCTTTGATATCACGAGTGTTAGTGATACTAAACTGTTAATATGACTCAGACCTCAGAAAAGAGTGTAACAGCTTTGCAAGTATCTACGATAATCGAATGATCCTTGAATCATAAGCATATAAGTCCTCATTTTATAACTGAAGCACGCTCACCTACACTTGTCTTTCATTTGATAGACTACGTCAGCCAGATCATAACTCAAAAGATGAACCAAGTCCTGAAAACTTAAAGACTTACCCTACCTTTTGCATTCATCTTTCTTTGTTTCTAAATAACATATCAAGGCAGTAAGTGTATCCAGAACTTAGAAAGCTACTATAAAGACAGTTACAAAATCACAATACATCAGTTATAGTCTTATGTATCTAAAACTTTGAAAGCTACTATTACATTCCTGAGTTGTGGGTGATAAAACTAATAGCTAATTTGGCTCTATTTGTTAAAACAGAGGACATTCTAAATGATAGCAGTGAATGATACCATCTATTACTGTTAAAACATAGTACAAAGTAACTATAGAGTTTCTTTTTCAGCCTACAGGTCCATTACCTTGTAATAAAAAGTAGTGCAGTTCATTACTTTGTTTTCCCCTAGCATTTGCTTCAACTTTTAATGACTTGGGTTCACCATCCCTTATGTTGACTTCCCCTAGCATTTATCGTTCTTTGTTCCTATACAATCATATCAAGGCATATAATACAGAAACAACACATTAAACAAACATAAGTGGAGAGACAAATAAAGAAAATGTGCCCACTCAACATATTTAGTTTAAATATTAGCTAACAGAGTTTCAATTTCATTTACCTTGTTTTCCCTTGGTTTTTGCGTCAAATTTTAACGACTTGGGATCACTGTCCCTTCATTATTCTGACTTCTACTGGCATTCATAGTTCTGTGTTCCAATATATATCACAACAACAAGATTAGCAATAATAAACACCAAAAGCAATATAATAATCAAATAATATTAAGTGGCAGTTGTAACCAAACACCGCTGCAGCAGTAACCAAACGGCCCGCCCCTTGTTGCAGCAGTA
This sequence comes from Chrysanthemum makinoi, assembly GCA_910596185.1. NCBI lineage: Eukaryota > Viridiplantae > Streptophyta > Magnoliopsida > Asterales > Asteraceae > Chrysanthemum > Chrysanthemum makinoi. The sequence continues at coordinate 9,448,149 of OU343225.1, read as the reverse complement.
AGCCAAAATGACAGAAACACACACAAAACCATTTAAAAGTTTCTGAAGACTTGTAGTTGTAACTTAATAACTACTGACACGGACTGACAGATACTGACAAGGCGCTGGTGTTTAGAAGTTTTTCAGACACTCAAGTCTAGACGAACTACACCCTCAACAGGAAGCTATATAGTCACGAACAGTTAGAAAAATTAGACCTAACGTAACATTGCAGCAAATAAATGCCAGCTACTTGTTTTCAAGTATACATATCATATTCTGAAGTACTAACCATAAACTAGCAATCAATTCCAGTATGCATAAAAATGCCCTATGCATAACTAAAAAAGCTATATCAGATAACTAACATCTGAAATGGATCCTTGATTGATTCATTTTTACAATCAAACGTCCATAGAAAACTAGAAAGAGACTGTTGATATCAAACAAACCTGAGTTTCGTGTTTTTCAAATTGCATCACAACTAAGATCAGAAACAGCAGATTACTACCGAACTACATGAAGTGACTACACAACTAAGATCAGAAAACAGATAAGTAGGCCTATAGTAGGAAAAGTAATGACTGACTGAAAATTAATCCAACCAATGTTTACTATCATGTAGATACTGGTTTCTTATTTCAGTACCATGTACTGTCTACAGAGACTTGGCATACATGTGCTGCTGTGTGCTGCATAGAAAAAACAATAAGCAACATCACAGTTTGGTCTTCGCAGTTGACCTCTAAGTTGGCACAGTGATGGTCTTATCTTCTGTTGTAGCAAATACACAATGGATTATGGTCCTGAGTGGAATACATCTATACTACTCATTTAAATTATATAGCGGCAGCACACCGGGGGATTACAAACGACAAATGTTCTAGACACACACGGATGGTCTAGAGCGTGCATAAGCGGATAATCTCATAACTGTGCAACCGGTAGCCTTTTTCGGTAACTTTAACGCAAATAGATGCAAGGAATATCACTGACATGAAGAATATAGCAGCAGTCTCTGTAATCCATCATTCCAAACAGTCTATTACTATGGGTTCACTTAATATCCTAGGGGGGTTGGATATTTATTTGTGAGGACCGCCAACTCATTGCGACATTGTACAAAGATCCTAATGTTCGAGTATACAAATGGCAAAAAATATCTATGTAACATTTCATATCTCGTTATAACTTAGGGCTAAAACTTATGCCACTTAACAGCGTTATTTTCGTCACTTAGCTAAACTCAAAAGCAAAAGCTTACGCATCAAGTCATCAAATCACTACACTTAACAAATTCTTTTAAATAAACAAAAATTAGGTCAATCTCAAAATAAGCAAACAAAAACTTACTTGGACAAAATAAGCACACAATATATTCATCAAAATTAGGTCAAAGTCAATTCGATTTAAGTAACCTAAATCCGGATCCAATAAACTTAAGCATATTAACTCAAATAAGCAAATCAGACACAAACAATTATGATTTATTCAGCAATATAAAACAATTTTGACTAAGTAATAATTAGATAAGAAATAACCTCCGAAAAATTAAGGGCAAAATATGGTGAATGGTGTGTGTTTTTAGTGTGTGAAGTTGGGGAGGAGAAGAATGGTTTTTTAGTTTCGGGTCGGTTTTGAGTGTGTGCACAATTTTGACTTTTTTTAAATATACTAGCAATTCCATATTTACTCAAGTCAAATATCATAATGTCATATTTACCCAAAACATACTTTAAGGTAAATATTAAATTATCTCTTAAATATAATTATTTCGCTTCATATGAACGAATGCTAAAAAATATGAACCAACGTGATTTTATTTTTATTTTTAGCTTTTAAAAAAGTGAAAAGTTACAAAAATAAGTTATTATTCATTTGCTTGTGATCAACGTACTAATAAGATAACACAAAGAAAATTACTTAATTAATTGCAATAGTCAATTTCGTGACAACTTTTTCGTGACTACCAATCCAAAGATGCGTGATGAAAATTCCGTGACTAAGAACCGTTAACAAGAAATGAGTTAGACGGTGACCATCAATACTTGACAGTCCACTTTGTCTGTCACTTATAGTTCAGCATTGGAAACTTAAAGTCTTGCATGGCAGATATGTTGCGTTGAACATGCTGATGAAAGCAATATCAATAGATGGTCAAGCTGTGCAAAGACATCGTGCAACAATCTTAGAATGCCAAACCTTTGACCAAGGAATTAATTGATTATCTTGACGTTAGTGACAAGGACTTTAAAGGAGATCTTACTGCCAAAATTTGCTCCATTGTTGAAAGGTAAGTGAAGGATCTTCTGTTTACAAAGTGTGGCTAATTGTCTTTTGATAATTACAAAATTCTAATGACACAACTGTCTACATGGTTTAAAGTAATATGATCATGTAAGCATACCTTCGATTTTACTAGTGTGGCTATGTTTTCACATGTGACTCTGTTCTTACTAGTGTGGCTATGTTTTCACTGTTCAAGTTGTAACGATTGGTGGTCGTGAGTCGAGATGAAGAAAGAGAGTGGAAGAAGACAAGACATGAAATGACCAAAATACCCTCATGTGCAAGGCACATGGCGCACTTAACTGATGTTGACTGACGGCAGATAGTTAAAAGGACCTTGAGTGATGCAAAAAATGAACAGTAGGGACCTCCGGTGTATTTATCTTTTTAGGACTCAACGTGTATTTTGGGTACAAGCTTAAGGATGAACGGTGTGTTTTACTCTTCAAAATAAATACAACAAACATCCTATCTTCTCCATTTTGCTTCTTCGTTAGTTCCTTTGACTAGCATGCGCTAGTCAATGCTTGTTAGATGACACACGTGCCTTTTACATGAGAGCAAATTGGTCATTTTGTTGCTTGTTAGATGACCCAATGCTTGTTAAAGGTAACTCTTATTAATTCATATTGAATTACATACCAAAGTATATATAGCCATAACAATTAACGATAAACAAAGATGTGTTTGTTAAAAGTAGCAGTGAGTAGTAGTAGTGAGCAGTGTGCAGTAAGTTGTAGCTTGATAGTTATAGCTCACCGTTTCTTAAATAAGCATTGAAAAAATGAGCATTCTTAAATAATAGCAAAGCTCACTGCTCTTTTGTCAAACGACTACTAAAATTTAAAATTCTCATTGCTCACCGCTCACTATTAAAAAAAGCTCCACACCGCTTCGTGTCAAATATACTAATCTAATAAAAAGATTGGGGTACACATCGTGGGCCCAACCCATAATTCAATCTAATAATATTTACAATACAAAAGGTTTGAAAATCAAATAGATGGATTTGGTTAGTTATTTGTGAAAAAAAAATGGACCAAAAATGTAAGTGTAGGATCAGAAAGTTTGATGATTTGTGTGGTACGGGAGGTCGAGGATGGTGATTAAAGATGATATACATGATGATAGTTTAAAGAGATAAAGTAGAGAGAGGGTGGAGAAAAACACAAAGTTTATTAAACTGATAGATGAAGCTTACACAATAATTTTCCCACACCCCTCATGAAGAGTCATGAGAGGTATTTATATGCTCATTACAATATAACTATCCTATATGTATAATAGTAGTCCCTCAGGGCACAACTAACTACATATCTAGTACAATTCACGTGTATGACGTTATCTTTACAAAATAATTAGGCTAACAATCTCCCTCTAAGATATCGTCACACGTGAATGGTTACAATGAGACCTAAAAATATATAAACAAAGTAGATTATAATAAGAATAAACAATGTTGATGTTGTTGAAGTGCAGAGTCTGTGTAGTCTAGATACGGACTTGAAGTTCTCCCTTCCGACGATCTCGGCATTTGATCTTTGTAGCTCTAAACTTCAATTGTAGTTAGGTTATTACTCCCTCCTAACTAGTGAGCCTTTTTTCTTTCTTTTATCTGCTCCCTCCTGAATCGATAACACTCTTTTATCAGATCTCTTTAGTCTTTCAACTGGAAGAAAGTAGACTCTTGATTGTAGCACTGTGGATGTCGATCATCAAATCTCATTAGTCTTTTAACACACAGTGGAGAATTTAGACTACAGAGTGTGGCACTATGGTTGTCATTCAGGGAGCATCGTTACAACATAACTCACTTAGTATTGCATCAAAGTTGGTAAAAAGCCCCGATGTACACAAACTACTTCTCCCTCCAAGATATTAAGCATCGTTCCTTTAATGAATCCAATCAAAGAAAGATAAAACACTACTTGTTCCTTCATGTACTTCTCCCTCTTGATGGTTGTGAGTTATCAGAATTATCATAATGTTGTGTACATGCCGTAGAATTACTTTTTACTTGATGCAATATTAAAGCCATAGCTTGTTTAAGCATAATTCATTGAGAATCTAAAAAATGTACTCTCAATACACTTCTCTGAAACCAACGTGTGATCGGACCTCCTTGTAAATTCACCCGACTAATGGTAATAACCACAAATGGAGACAACCCGATATGACCAACTTAAAAAAGAAGTAAACATCCCAGCTTTATGACTTAGGTGGTGTTTGTTTTTCGTTAAGAGGCTCTTAACAGCCTCTTAATCTGAACCGTTCAGACGCGATCAGACATTTTGGTCGTTCAGACCATTTTTCTCGTTGAGGCAGCGTTGCAGGCGTAAGATCTTAATGGTCTAGACTTGAGAGGTGTCGAATGCCTCTTGTTGCCTCTTTGGCGACATAAAAAAAGACAAAAAAAAAATTAGTACGAGCAAGCAAATGTACGGTTCAAACATGCGTTTTTTTTCCCGTTCAGATGCGGTCGATTGGACATTTACGCATCGATTCAGAGATCAGATATGCGGTTGATTCGATTGAGTCTTAAAAACAAACACCACCTTAGTGTTTGTACAAAAGATAAATGTGATTCAACCTATACTGAGCACTACAACGTAACTCTTTAAAGTATGAGGTGCACATCAGATAAATGAAATGCAATGGAATCGAAAGGGAAGTACACCCATGAAACATCTCTTCAAATTCAAATCAATAATACCGTATAAAAACCCCGTAGTCATTTTGTTAAATTAGTAACAATTCTAGCCATGAAATTAGTATCCCCGTGAAAATTAGTATTACCAAAATACCACTCTTATACCACTTAATATCAATTTTAAAACTTTTGTATTCAACAAATTCGGATAACATTGGCTGTAATCCCAAAGCTAGTAGTCCAAAAATTGTTCATTTCCATCGTATCAGTCCAAATCTACAATAGGATAAGGCCGAGTATGAAAAATATAGCAAGTCCAATCCAAGTGATAACACTTGATCCAATCAAACACATACTGCCCGGTCAAATCTGTAAAGCCCAAATCCAATAAATGAAATACCCGATCCAGTTCCAAATTATGGTATCCGGATTTGACATATAAACATTACACGCTCTTTTCATTTTGTCATTAACCCTTGACATACATCATTTTTATCTGCCCCCATCAAAGTATCTGTTCTTACCAACTTTATCTCCTATCAAAGCAAAAACGAAACATGTATCTAAGAAGTAAATCTTCTTTCTGCGGTTCAAGACTCGTTTTTTGAATTGTTTTGATCTTTGAATGAATAAAAGAAATAAAGTAACAGTCTTGTTAATCTTATTTCTTTTATAGAAAAAAAAGAAGTAAAGCTTCTTATAGATCGATGATGATGCTTATCTTTCGTTTGCTTGACCTTCGAGGCTCTTGATTTATCTTTGAATGGCACGAAAGAGATAAAGCTGAGATCTTGTTATTATGTTTTCTTTATGTTTTGAATTCAAGGGTGTAGGATATTGATTTAGATATGCTTGGGTCTTCTTTTACTTCGATTCCTTTTCTTTTATATTTGGCTTTGAAACGATGATGGTTCATCTTCTTCTTTTACTTTTTTTTGGCCAACTTTCGGATTTGTACAAGAAACCCAAAACCATGTCATACTACATATCGAAACATAAAGATTAAAAAATAATGGGGGTAAGAAATGATTAGATCGGGACAAGGGTTGAGGTGACACTAACTTTTGTTTTCCATGGGTCGTCTATACATATTTGCCTTTCTTTTTCTTCCTTTGTTTTTTGTGTTTGATTTTTACGACAATCCTCATTCCTCATTGACTTATCATTTTGGATACAAAAACTTTATATATTTGACGAGATCATGTTTTTGTCAGAATATCAAGAATTGATTTGTTATATTGTTTGTTCAAATTCTCAACTTTTAGAAACTCAAGTGACATTTAGTACTCGTGTGGGAATAATATTGATTATGAAATGTATAAGTGCTGGGTTTAAAATTTATTAAATAATGCATCTTTTCAAATGTTAGATATAGATGCATAATTTTTTTTCAACCGGTTAGGTAGTGATTTTTTTTTACGATATAGCCGAGAATATGCATGCTTTCTCCAAATACGTGACTGCCGATCACTTGTTTTGTGTGACGTGAGCTTGCCAAGTCAGAAAACATAGTGGAAAAAATAAAAAAAATTAAAATTTTAATTTGGAAAAAATTATTATTTTTAAAATTTACGTTAAAAAAAAACTTTACTTTTTAAATAAATTTTTTTTAATTTTTAAAAAATTTACGCTTTAAAAAAAACCTTTACGTTTATTTTTAAAGCAGAAAAAAAAAATTTATTTTTTTTTAAAAAATTTTACGTTCTTTTTTTTATAAAAAAATGAAACAATTACACGTTTGGAAATATTATTTTTGAAAATGAAAAAAAAAATTTCCTATTTTTTTTCTTTTGGAAAAATTTTCAATATGTTGAAATAGTACAAAAACGAAAAGAAAACGGACAAAATGTAAGAAAATCTAAAAAGAAAAAAACAGATGAAAACCGATGGAAAAAATTAAAACGGACAAAACGTAAGAATAACGGACAAAATCTAAGAAAATGTAAGAAAATCTAAAAATAGAAAAAACATATGAAAACCGATAAAAATGTATACGAAAAGCAGGCAAACGTAAGAAAAACGGACAAAAATCTAAGAAAAATGTAAGAAAAACGGACAAAAACGGATGAAAACCGATAAAAACGTAATAAAACGGACAAAACATAAGAAAAACGGATAAAACATATGAAAAACGGATAAAACATAAGAAAAACGGACAAAAACTTTAAAAAACGAATGAAAACGGACGAAAAACGTAAAAAATGGGCGAAACGGAAAAAATACGAACGAAACGGATAAAAACGGACAAAACGGGTGAAAACTATTATTAACTGGAGATTGAACTAACCCAAGGAAACTATTATTGAAAAAACGTAAAGGTTTTTTTTTTTCGATTGAAAAAACGTAATTTGTTTTTTATAAAGCAAATTTTTTGAAAAAATTTTTTTTTTTTTTTTTGAAATTAAAATTAAAATTTTTTTTTTAATTTTTTTCCACGTAGGCAAACCAATTCCACGTGTAAAGGGTTAAAAAAAAGAAAAACAACAAAAATTCCACATAACTTTCGATCTATTTATTTACCACACGTATAATGGCGTTGTGACCATATCGACCACGTAAAAAAAGCCTGACACTACACAACCAGGGTTGAAAAATACGCGCATCTACAATCTCGAACATTTGAGAAAGAGTGCATTTATTTGATAGCTTAAACCCGTATAAGTACCGAGCTCTAAAACCAAATAAGTACATAAATGTACTGTTTTATAAGAATTTGAAAGCCTATTTTTTAGTTAGGCAACCTATTCATGAAAACACATTTTATGGTTCTTAAATCTTGACAAAGTGATTTCAATGGATCGGCTTTTATTTTGAACTACTACTCCTACTGATTAGTGATGATTTTGATCAACGAGATTTTTATTGCTAATTGAATTATGCTACAGGATTTGCTTATTCTCCTCGCGCGATATAGCACACTATGACTCACAAATAAAGCATGTCAAATGACAAAAACAACTAGTGAAACTTGCTAGGAGATAATCTTTTATCTTCACACGAAAGAATTTGTTGAAGCTCGATTCTAAACTACATCATGTATCAACAGGTTTGAGATAGATCTTTTATACATACAGGTTGGAACGATAACGAAGGTTGGCAAGTTTAACTTGTAAAACATAAAGTGTATATAATCACTTAATGAATGATATAAATACATGATATAATGCATGATATAAATGTGGGTGATAAGATGTCAAGTTAAGTATATAGTTCAAAGCATCACTTTGGAGTTCCTAATTTTTCGATTTTATCTATACACATTAGATTATATCTATATAACTAACACATGTATTTTTATTCTTTTTCTTTTTTTTTTTTTGAGTTATGGGTTTTATTTCGGCATTCGTAAATTGTCAAGAGGCAATACATTACCCTTTTGGATGGCCAGGGGTGTATATGAAGTGAACAGGAACTAACTTAGTTTGTTATTAATACGGTAAATTACACCATTGGTCCCCAAAGTGCGCTTGATTCTCATATTTTGTCCCAAGTTCTTAAAAATCGCACTTTTAATCCCTAAAGTTGTGTCGGGTCCTTTTTGGTTAATGGTAGTTAGTTTTTTGTTAGCTGCAAGGGCATTTTTGTCTTTTTCTTGTCCAAACACTCCATTAATTCTTTTTTAACACACAAAAAACATTAACCCAAACACCCCCTTCTTTTGCCTCACCACTTTTCTTTAACCTCTAACCTTCATCACCACTGTCACCAACGTCACCCACCACCACAAAATCTAAAAAAAACTCTGTAAATGACGTTCAAACTTATCACAACAATCAGGTAACCACCTCAAACAATGTGTACTTAACGCGTCACCAATGACATCACCTTCCACTTGTTTTTTGGCAATAACAAGTTAACAACACACATTACACGTTTATAGACCTCAATATCCAACTCACACAATAATTAATTCCCCAGTATGTGACTAACATAATATAATTGATATAAAATCACCTAATAATGCAAGAATGATCAATTTTCGATTTGGGTTTATATCAGTAATCAATAAAAACATAAATAAGTGGGTTTTAGTGTTTATTTTATTATATATAGACGAGCTTTCAAGATATTGCATGGTGGTGTTGATTACAAGTGACGGAAGAGGCGGTCAACGATTAAGATGGTGGTGTAGATTTGTTAGTATGTGTTTATGTATGAAGTATGTGTGAGAATAAGTGGGGGTTAAGGGGTGTTTGGACAAGAGAGGCTAAAAAGACAAAAAAGCCCTTCCAATTAACGTGATTTTTAACGGGTATTGAGAAAAATGACCAACAATGAAGCAAAATCGAAAATATTGGGACTAAAAGTGCATTTTTTTGGAACTTGGGACCAAATGCCAGAATCGGGCATATTTTGTAGACCAATGGTGTAATTTACTGTCATTAATATTTTCTAATTACATAAGTTTTTTTTTTTTTTTTTAATAAATTTAGAGTGGTTTCATGATTTCATCCTTGCCTGTTGTGATAAAGACATAAGTGAAACCAAACGGTTTCTCGAGGATGGAGATCGAGACCGGCCAGGAAGGACCAATTCTCGTCGATTTATCGATTCGACCCTATCGGCCGCAAGTAGACCAAACGCTAAGGAGTAAAAGAATTGGGATGAGTTAAACTATTATCATGACTGTCAAACAGATGTTTAGCGCCACACACCAAGGATACATATGGACGATGCCCCATTTATACTTAAGCCTTAACCTATCATCTAACAAAATGCCTTGTGTAGCATGCAAGGAGGGCCGAGAAGTTTATGAACAATTGAAACAAACTCAATTTGCAGAATCTTTGGGGCATGAAAATCACATATTGATTCTCCGAGATCGATAAGAATTGGATTAATGAGATGTAATAAAAAAAAATAAAGAATCTAATTAATTGGTAGCTACTTCAGTTTAAGGTCACATTTATAGTTGAGAGAATGACAAAAATAACTAATTTTACAAACATATTTCACTAAATACTCGATTTGTTATCCAAAAAGTCAAATGACCCATGAAAATAGCAAGATCCTGCTATATTTTGGGATTAAAAAATACAAGGTATTGCAAGTTTTCAAAAAAACTAACAAGGTCTTGCGATTTTTTTAATATTTAGCAAGGTTTTGAATGCCCTGTACGGCTTACAGTTTTGATAGCGTGGTAACCATGCCATAACGACTTCGGAAACCAAAGTATATGAGCAACAATAACTCCACAAGACCCGAGAAAACATAACCCATGCATGGTATATCATGATTGAACATTCTTCATAGTAACTCCATGAGAAGAAACAACAGAGTCGTGGGCGTGGTTTTGATGAGATGATTTATGATAGCTTCAACGGATCAAAGATATTCATGTTTAACTTCCTCCACCATTGATGGCCAAAACAAAACTTCATAGAGACATTGCTAATCTTTTTAAAAATCGCAAGGTGAACCTTTGTTAGTTTGAAACTAGAAAGGTTAACCTTGCAAGTTTCATGGGTAATTTGATTTTTAGGATAAAATTGGTATTTCATAAATATGTTTGTAAAATTGGTTTATTTTTGTCGTTTTATCTTTTATTATTTGCACCACTCTATGGTATGTAACTACTTTATGTATAAGTGCTATGATTCTTTGTAATTCTTTATGTTTGCCATTACGAAAAAATAAGGGTCATTCAATATCTATGAGAATTCTTTGTAGTCATTATTTTCTGTTTCTACAAATAGAACTTCTTATGCACTAATATATATAATTAATAGGCAATTAGAGTGTCACACAATTTATAATGGGTATGATAACATACAATTTATATACTTATGCTTATATCAACCTGTATTAGGTTTATTATGACCAAGTTAACACAACCTGTTCGCGGCACAACTGTAACGATAACTTGGTGAATAAAATCATTAGCTAAAGTGACAGGTAATTGTAAAGCTTTCTAAAGCAGACTTTTTCTATTTTCATCGTGGTTGGTATCCACAATGACAAGATGAAACTAATGTGGATGCTGAAAACCATAATCAAAGAATTAAATGAGATATTAGGCATTTAGGATCAAGTTTCGTGTATAACATAAGACTATCTAATAATTAGAATATAACATCCGGATATTAGGTGCTTGCACCAGAAACCAGCAGTTACCAACATACTTATTTCTTGTTCATTACTAATCCGTTTTAAAAAGTAGAGCATTTTCACACCAACATGGAGCATATTAATCGTATGCTATGACTTTAGTGGTATATTTATAAAACTGTAAGCAACATGTTTAGTGGAAGCAACATGTAATCCTTGTTATAGCAATGGATCGAACCAGAACTATATGATAGTAACATGTTCTTTTATGTTAGTTACAGTTTTTAGATGTGTGTTCGTTATCTTGGGGTAGGGTCTGACCAGGGACTAATAATCCATTGTAGAAACCACAGTGTGCTGACTTACGAAAACAAAACAAAAGTTTTTTAACAAAAAGGATATCATTATTCAGATTTCTAGTTTGCATTAAAGGTTTATTTCATGTGGCTCGTAATCAAGACTAAAACAACATTACAGTATTTACACCACACTTAGATTTCAAACGTAAGATATAGCCTACATTGGCCTGTATTACACCCCCAGCAGTTGCTTTTGAAGCATGATATCTTATCGTAAAGGTTCATGTTTGTTCACTTTAGCAAGCCATGATACCTTAACATCATCAAGTATGTTGCAAGTCTACGTAAAAGCATTTTAGTAAACACCTGCCGTGCATCATATCATCATACAATTTATAATATATGAACATATGGAGATGTCGTATATCACACAACGCGGGGAAATGGCCACCCATGGTGTTAGTGGCAATTTTATTAATAACTGGGACTTAAAACCATTGCCAAATACAAGTAAAGCATGGAATTACAATACTAAGAATATGAAAACAACAAAGAAAAAATATATACAACTACGCACGTGCAACCCTTCGCCATTTTGCCATGAACACCATCACCTTAACATACACCCAATCTTTCAAGCTATCTTGACACTGAAAAAAAGCATGTCTCGCATGGCGGTTAAGAAGTAAAGCGCCTACTATCCAGCATCCAACCAGCCAGCCCGCCCTCCTATAACCATCCCTCATAAGTTCATCTATGTCTTTGCCATCACTCTTACTTTCACCAACTACAGGTGTTACTTCAAGTTCTTTATCTCCGGGACAATACTTGGTCAGGGGAGGTCCACATAGTCCAGCATTTCCAGTGTACCTTGATGGTTCAAAGGACTGGAGTTGCGTGCCAGATGGAATCCTCCCGGACAAGTTATTATCCGACACATCAAGATAATTTAAAAAATTCATCTTAGACATGCTTGATGGCAACCCTCCTGAGAAACTGTTTTTGGATAAATCCAAAATTTGAAGTTCTTTCATTTGACCAATATCTTTTGGAATCTCTCCAAGTAGAGTGTTGCGTGACAAGTTTATTAATACTAATCCTTGCAGATTGGTAATCTCATATGGGATTTGTCCTGTGAGACTGTTGCTTGATAAATCAATTGTCTTAACCAATCCCAGATTTCTACTAAACTCATTTACCTTTCCTTGCCATTCAATCAACAGATTGTCAATATAGCTATCGTCAACAGAGTAATCAGTGTCATTAAGATTAACAATACTACTATAATGATGTCGATTCTGTTCCGTAAACAATCCTTCTTGAACCATGGAAGTGAGATTATGCACACACAATGGGATTGTTCCATGGAGATTGTTAAATGACAAGTCTAAGATTTGAAGACTTACTAATTGACATATTTCTGAAGGGATGGCTCCAGAAAAGTTGTTTGATTTTAGGCTAAGAGCGTACAACCTTGACAAGTTTTTACCAATCCAAACAGGAATATTACCATATAATTTGTTGGCCCCCAAGTCCAAAAGGCTTAACTCGGTGCAATTCTTCAAAGACAATGGCAATTCTCCAGAGAAGCTGTTGTTGTATAAACATAACATCTCGAGTTGACCCAAACGTCCTACATAGGGAGGAATATATCCTGATAGACTGTTGTGGCCCAAATTAAGAACTTTTAGATACGTCAAATTCTTCAAGCAGTCCGGAAGTTGCCCGGTCAATGAGTTACGTGAGAGATCAAGAGATTCAAAGTTTTCATAGATTTGGCACAAGAAAGAGATTCCTCCTTGGAATTTGTTTCTGGACAGATCTAAAAACCTTATACGTGCAGGAAACGTAGGTATTGGACCATAAAAGCTGTTGGAACTCAAATCTACTTTTTCAAGCTCGGGACTTGATAATGATTCTGGTAATTTCCCACTTATGTTGTTGAAAGAGAGATCCAAAGTATATAATTGAGAAGGGCGCCATTGGTTCCAGAACTCTGTAGGAATTGTGTCTGAAATGCTATTGTTGGAAAGATCAAGATGCCTAAGGTTTTTCATTTTTTGTATCGATTTGGGGAAACGAGGTCCTAGCTTGTTAGAGCTGAAATCAATATACTCTACACTCATAGAAAGGTTTGACACGTCATCATTAAAATAAGCTCCTTCCAGTGAGTTGTGTGAAAGATTTACAGACAAAAAATTTGATTTTCCAATGTTTTCAGAGATAACACCTATAAGAGAATTGGAAGATAGGTCCAGTGTTTGAAGTGTGGGTAGTTGCCACAGTTTCTCACTTATTGTTCCATTTAACTGATTGGAATCTAGGTACAACACATTTAGGGATAAAAAGTTTTGAATCTCATCAGACAATGACCCTGTTAATTGGTTATTTGAAGCATCTAATAACTGTAACATATTTGGGGATGTGCATCGAGACAAGTTGTTCAGAAAATCTGAAAGATTCCCATCAAACGAGTTGCCAGAAACATAAAAATTTTCAAGCCTATTGCCAAGTAATGGGCACAACCAGCGATAAATTGATGAGTTGAGATTGTTGTTATCGAGATAAAGGTGAGTAATAGATGAAGAAGAGTTGACAACCGAAGAATATGGATGCATGACTTTAGAGAGGTCACATCCACCTAAGTTTAAAAATGATAGGTTTTGGAGACCTATAATTACATTTACCCAGTTATTTGCTTTGGCCAGAGAAGTTCCATCCATATCAAGGTCACTTAAAGAAGATAGAGAAGACAACCAATCTAAGTTTTCAATTGTACAACTATCGAGGTAATAAAGTGAAAGACTTTGCAAATTGGTGAGGTTTCCAAATTGTTGAGGAATGGTTCCATGGAGAGAGTTGTCTGAAAGGTAAAGCTCTGTTAATTTGGTCAATGAACTAATGGACTCGGGAATGGTTCCACTAAAATTATTCTCACCTAGGTAAAGCTTGGTTAAATTTGTCAAATAACCAATGGAAAAGGGAATGGTTCCAACCAACTGATTCCCTTCAAGGTCAAGAACAGTTAAAGCGGTCAAGGAACCAATGGACTTGGGAAAGGTGCCAGTAAACTGATTATTAGAAAGGCTAAGAAAAGTTAACTCGGTCATGTTACCGATGAACATGGGAATGGTTCCAACCAACTGATTGTAAGAAAGGTCAAGAATAGTTAAAGCGGTCAAGGAAAAAATGGACTTGGGAAAGGTGCCAGAAAACTGATTATAAGAAAGGTGAAGAGAAATTAACTCGGTCATGTTACCAATGAACACGGGAATGGTTCCATGAAAAGAACAGTAGGACAGATCTAGATGATTCAAGTAAGTTAAGTTAAGCAATGAAAAGCTCATCTCACCTCCAACACGACGTCAAGCATTGTGACATGACCTGTTTGGTTGTCGCACGTTACTCCACTCCATTTACAACAATCTTCTTCTTTGGGTCTCCATGTAGAGAGCAGGTCGTCGGGGTCTAGAAGGTGAGCTTTGAAACCAAGAAGAGCTTCTCTCTCATTATCGATGCACGTATTAGTAGCCCCTCCTGCTGCTACGAGTTTGTGGCCAAGGGAAGTGGCTGCCGTGGTATTAAACCATAGTAGAACAAGTGAAAAGATAAACAAAACATGAGTTTGCATAACGTAAAAGCAAATATTTTCTCTCATAATGTATATATGTTGTAAATAATTTGTATTGATGTTATTTTATGTGATATATCAAAGGATTCGCCTCTATGCAGCTTTATATAGACTAGAAAAGAATAATTGAATGAGAACGGATATATATTTGTGTGGTGCAGAAATTCATGAAAATAAAATTGGAGTCCAAAACTAGACGTCTAAAGACTAAAGTCTTTGCAATTTGTACTTATTACGTGTTCATCCAACGTGATTTCTTTTGGTCCCCCAAATGTGATATATATTTGTGTGGTTTTTATTCAAGGAAAAAAAATGAAGTCCCAAACTATACGTCTAAAGACTCTGAAGTCTTTGCAATTTGTACTTATTGCATGTGCATCCAACATGTGATATCTTTTTGGGCTCGAATAATTTAAAGAATAATTTAATTACTACGTACACATATAGGAGTCTCGATAAAAATGGCCAAAAAAACTACTTCTCCTCCTCTACTCTTTGTGCAGCCGCTGGAAAACCAAGCCACCACCACCATCGCCACTGTACACCGCCACCACCACGACCAATACACCACCTCCTCGCCTCTACTAGGGTTGAGTTCATTTAATCACCAACACCCAAACCCTAAATCACCACACCCCCTTTCCTCACTCTCTTTCACCCACCACTCACAGCCATCACTCACCACCATCAACACCACTACCACCATAGCCATCAACACCTACACCGCGTCACCGGCCAGTAAACCACCACTCCACCGGGCGCTTGTTGAAGATCCTTGGCGTTTGAAGGTGCTCTTGGTTCTCCTTTTCTCTTGCTATGTTAAAATGACGATTTCCTTTCTTCTTTCATCTTTTATTTGATTTTGAAAACATAAAAACGTGTTTAAACAAACGAGTATCATCTTAATTCGTGTGTTTTGGACTTATAAACTCTTGGTGTCAAAAGCTCTTCATAAGCTCTCGGCTATAAGCTTCGTTCTCGATTTATTTTCTTCGTTTTTTCTACTGGTCTCGACAAAAACAGGCCGCAAAGTGGAGCTGGGCTGAGGCTCATATGGATTTGGAATTGGTTATATCTTTGGTTCGATTTGGTGTAGTTTGGATCCGGGTTTATTTATTTTTGTCCGTATGGTTTGATTTGGTTTGGATCCGGAATTATTGTTAGTCCGTTGGTGGTTTTGATTCAAATGATGTGTTGGCCGCGACAAGTGTTTAGCCGAGACCCCATGGTCTCGGTGTGACCTTGATTTGCCTACATTGAGGGTGTTTGGGTTGTTCTCTCTCCCCTAGGGGCGATTTCAGCCGCCACCCTCCCCTAATTTTTCCGGCCAAATCCATCCATCTTCCCGCCTCTCTATCATCTTTGATATGCAATCGGGTTTGATGGGTTGATACGATTTGGGAGGGGGTGTGTTTCCTTTGAAATCGTCTCTCACATACAAGGACTAACCAAAACCACACCCATAAGTTCTCTCTCCCTTTGGATAACTTTTTTGTTTTCGTGTTTCTTCGATGCATATCATTCGTCTAACGCACTACGTTTCCGACGTCATTTCAGTTCATTCATATACTTTAATTCATAACTCTTCTTCATAATATACTTAATTGAATGAAATCACATAAATTATAACAAAATTAGGTTAAAAAAAATATGAGATGAGAAATAGACCGCGTGTTCTAAGAGAACGGATTCATGATTATTGAGTCCAGATTGGAATCCACGTGATATCTCGATCGACTGTTGAAGATGAAGTATGAGGGATTAGTGAATGATAATGATATTGTTAATGGTGAATCTGAATAAAGTTAAATTAAAGAAATAAAGTTAAATTGTAGTGAAGATGGAGGACCTACACGCAAAGAAGGAATAAAGTAAAATTAAAGAAAGAGGATGTAAAGGCTAATCCGGTCGACCACCATTTTATCTCACTACATCGCCTTTTCGTGGGACTATTAGACGATTTTTGCCACAAGAAAGGTGACATGCACTATAAAAACATATCTTACAAATATTCTATCATAATTAAATAATACACTTTTAGTTTGAATTGCATTTTGTGGTTCTTAAACAAAGTTAATGACTAAAATACCTTTTGTCTTCTTCATAAGAAGACAAGGGTAATTTGGTCATTTCACACCGATCGAGTACCAAAAATGCAATCCAAATAGAGACTATCACTGCACTTTTAAAGTCTTAAAATCCGAAACCGCAATTTGGCCAAACCACAGGGACCAAAAATGCAATTAACTATTAACATTTTTGGGATATATTTTTGTTGGGTTTTTGCACCACAAGACCACTATACTTTCTCAAAAAAATCATATAGGTCACTATACAAATTTTTTGTTTATTTAAATTACTATACTTTAGTTTAGTTTTAAAATACAGTAGTCATTTAGCTTTCAAAAACAAAACATTTAAGCCACTTATGTAACATGTCATCATCGTGTCAACACTACATTGTCCATGTCAAAGATCATCTTCGTCTTTGTCATCGATGCAACCGTACATCGGCTTTAGCACACTCTTTTCGATCAAATATATAATACATGGGATTATCATTTTCTAGTTTTTGAGATATCGTAAGTTCAACATATTTGTAACCTTTTACGGATTAATTATTTGATATAATTGTCAACTTTTAGAGGCATAAAAATCATTTATTTTAAGGTAATTTTGATGATATGGACCTTGATAGTTGATATATTGCAGTAACATTTTTATTCGTTGTTCATCTTGTTACGTAAAATCCATACCAAACATCATCACAAACAGTTTTAGGTGGACGAAACACTAACAAGTTATAAAAACAATGCTTTATACTCGACCTTTACGTACAAATCTATAGACATAGATTTTCCCAGATCTTGAGTTTGAAAAATGGCTGTTGACGACGGCAGTGGGAAGTGAACGATGGTCGCTACTACTTGGTTGTAGTGAATTTTCAAATCAAGCATGGTGATGCCGTTGTCGCGGGTTCGAGCTTTATTGCGTTTGCGTTGTTAATGGCGTGTTGGCGGCATGGAACGAAACGCATGCGGTGGACTTGGTCGGCGGTAGGTATTGGTTGTGGTCGATGGCTATGGTGTTGACGCATCAGTATGAGATGGTTTCGTTACAATATCACGCAAGACTCTAACAACTGAAGGAGATGAGAGATGAGGAAGACGATGTAAAAACGTATTTTTCAAAATTAAAAAGTGCTTGTACAATTTCTAAGGAAAAAAGAGCCATGTAGATATATACAGTTACGTGTGATGCCACATTAGCATTAAAATGACACATCAGTAAAGTGTAACTACTAAACTTTAATATAGTGATTTAATTAAACAAATCAAAAAATAGAATGACGTGAATAAATAAAAATATTATGTAGTGACCTAATTGAATAGCAATCTATTACAACCAAATCTTTTATTAGAATATTAACTTTTTATTTCTCCACCTATACAACCAATCTCAACTTTTTCATCATTTATCAACAACCCAACCTAACATATAATATTAATTCTTTTATATTTAATTTAACTATAAAGAAAATATGTATATCCATTTATATCATGACATGTGTCAGCCATTTATATCATGACATGTGACAGTTAGGTTAGATAAATGAAAGATTTTGTAGTCTAAGAAGTATGATGACTTGTGTGAGTGCCTTTTATCGGGTGGGTTGACAACCCAACCTTATGAAAATACATACAAGTATATTATTTTTATAATGTTGTATACAACCAACATCAACAACCTGGATCACTTAACAACTCAAGATCACAACCCTAATCGCTACATGTTTATTTTTAGTGGCTATTTGTTTTTTCTTTACTTTTTATTTTTATTTTTAATACTTATATTATTTTAGGTTGGGTTGTTGATAAATGGTATGAATTGATTATATGTATTTTATGTAGGTGGAGGGAAGAAAAAATAATATTTTAATAAAAGATGGGGTTGGGTTGGGTTGTTGATAAATGGTATGGATTGGTTATATGTATTTTATGTAGGTGGAGGAAGAAAAATAATATTTTAATAAAAGATGTGGTTGGGTTGGGTGGTGATAAAGATAGTGTTATTTTTGTTTGTGATTGTGTCTCTCACTCTCACTTTACTCTCACTCTCAAACACATTATTCCAATAATAAATAATGCCTTCATTTCCTCATCATCATCACACGCTTTTACAATCCTCCTAACCCTAACTAAAAAAAAGTTAACCAATTAATTACCCTAATCATTAATTTATCACTTTTTTTTTACTAATCAATTAATTTTTTAGTTACGTGTATTAACAAGTGAGTTGCTAGAGGAGGGTATAGCGTAACGACGTTAATTGAGCGGTGATAAGTTTAGTCTTAACCCTAACGCAGTCTTAACGGATCATTAAATGATGGCGTCATCGTTTTGGATTCTGTTAGAGTAGTGTTTTACGCGCCGTTTATAGGCGGTGAAGGTATATTTGGCGCGCTTAGTGTAATTGTTGTTTCGCAAGTAGCGTTTAGTGTAGCATTTTAGATTATGTTTAATGGCTTGTTATGGGTGTTTGCTTATTTAGGGCTTGTGAGCTTATTTGTGCTTCGGCTTATATTTGATAAGCTCAATTTTCGGCTTATTTTGAGACTTATGGGCTTATATGTTTATTACGGTATGATAAACTTATACAAGAGAAGCCAAAAGTCTCAAAATAGGCCGGAAATTGAGGCTTATGAAATATGAGCCGAAATCAAATAAGCTCATAAGCCCACATATAAGCTTAAACAAACACCCTTAATTATATAAATGCAGCTAAAATAAGTCACTTTTTATAGTTCTGTGTAGCCTATTTTTGTTTTTCTAGATTTATGTAGCATACTTTTGAATTACCTTTTGGTGTTCAGTATGACCAATTTTGTGTATTTTTGACTGATTTACTCCTATTCTTGTTAAATTTGAGTGTATAAATTAAGGCTAAAATCGTCAAATAATACACACAACTAGGGGCCTCAAAAAACCCAAACCCCAACCGGACCGAACCCACTAAGTCTATTCGGTTTGGTTACTGTCAAAATTTGAATTGTTATTTGGGTCAACCCGAGTAACCCGAATACTAAATGGTCGGGTATCGGTGAAAATGTTTGGCTAACTTGTTCGGTCGACCCGTTTGACCGAATAAGGGTTTATTTATTTATTTTTTTAATATATTATTTTTATAAAATATCCATATAAATTAGAACCTAATCGCAAATTTATGACTATTTTACACATATTCGGGTTGACCCGAACCCGAATTGACCTGACCCGAGTTGACCCAAACCCGGCTAACCCGAGTTCAAATAGGGTCGGGTTCGGGTATGATATTTTCAGAATTGACCCGAACCTGACCAACCCGACCCGAATGATACTCTTACACAACCGATTATACGGTACATCAAAAAGACCAAATTCAAAGGTATGCTACATAGATCTAGAAAAACAATACATTTCCGTGCACATTAGCTCAAATATAAACACTATTGTTTCTAGTATTGCCAAAAACACCTCATATAGGGAAAATGATTGTGATGTCATCTAAGCTTGGCTTTGTTTGGCGACAAGCTTTTTGGAACATTTAGCTTCTAACGTGTAGAATATAATGATTGTTTGGCAACGAGTGTTTAGCTTTTGGAATTTTTTTTATAATGCTTGGATTCGAAACGCTAATAAAAGACAATTTTGGATTATTGTTTTAAAACGCTCGTATGCGAAACACTAATAAAAGAAGCATATAGCTTTTATGTCATTTTAAACTTGTAACTATTACTAGTTGCTTTTATAATATAAACCGCTATTACTAGTTACTTGAGGAGTCGAGGGTGTTATTGTCTGTGTCTAAAGAAATTAGATCGTATAAAGTTGCTCGGATTTAAGCCTTAAGAGCAACTAACATAGGTGATTTACTGCTACGCATCATATTTAAACTGTAAACCCAAGAACATAGACATATAAGCTATATAAAAAAACCACTTTTGGATGTGCTCTAGGAACACAAGGGGTTTACTAATTAATTAGGCTCGCCAACAATTCTAAGTCACACTTCAACAGTTATATACTTCCACTATAATGATCAAATGTGACGGTACCATATGATTCTCTACTTAAGATAATCCAAAACAGAACAAGCTTTGAATATTAGAGTACAGTGTTTACATTTCTGTTGCAAGTTTGTCTCATTTGAAGAAAAACATAAAAGTTATGCAAAAATAAACAATAGCTATACAAGGAGTCAAAAGATAAAAATGAAATGAAGGAAGAAAACTTCAAGCTTTTTAGTAGATAGGAAACCAATGCTTTGACATCAAGATTTTATGTCAATCTTGTCATTTATCAATCCAAACAGCTGTTTGCTTTGAAGGTTTAGGTAGAGGCCTTGAAATTTTGCATAGATGATATTCCCAGAAAATACAAGAATTAGTTTTGCTAAACTTTTTGACAGTTCACGTGAGCATGGATTGAAAATTTCATTGTGTTTTTGACTCATAAATTTAAACTGGAAGGAACTGTATTATGATAATGCATTGCGACTTGAACTGTACTTCTCTCATGTGTTTACATACGTTCTATCAGATATTAGTTATTGGATATGAACTATGATTATTGTTTTATGCAGTTGAGATCAAGAAGCTCTCTGGTAATGCGAAGATGAAGCTGGGTATAAGGACGGGATTAGGGTCGGCCGAGTTTAATAAGCCCAAAAGTTTTGCTATTGACAAGAAAAACAACATTTACATTGCTGACAAAAGCAACAACATCATAAGGAAAATAAGCAAATCAGGTACATATCAATATTTGAACATAAACAAAGTAATTCACAAGTTCCTACGCTTAACATTTGAACATTTCGTGTTCTTGTTTGTATTTAAAAAGGTCAATGTTACATGTTAGATGTCATACTGAGATCATCGGGATCTCATTTCTACCATAACGATTAGTTTCGTTGATTATGTCAGAAAAGGCAACCCTAACGTGACAACACATAACCCATGAAACCAAATTTATTTAAATGGTGGGCGGGCTAGGTGGGTTGTTCAGGTAAACGGGTTGTATTCGGGTTGAGTTTATAATATTCAGTTCTGTATTTTTTATTACCAACTATAAACAAGTTAGGTGGGTCAACCTGTTTACGATTCCGAACCATTTAGAGTTTAGAGTTTAGACACCCTAACCCATTTATTTTCGTGCTGGTTCGGGAATTGCCACACTTAATGTCCTGTAATCTACAATCACATTGTTCAAAAGGGCATATGATCTATTTGTACATGAATCTGCTGACATGTGATTTGCAAATTTGATTAAAGTTTGAGGATTCTAGTCGCGGTAATTTTTTATCTTTATTGTAATTATTTGTTTATCTTGGATTAATGGCATGATAGGTGTGACCACAATTGCAGGTGGAAATATTAAAAAGCCAGGCAAAGCATATGGACCTGCACAGAATGCTTCATTCTCTGATGATTTTGAGCTGGCTTTTGATCCTCAAAGATGTGCGTTATTGATTGCAGATCATGGAAATAGACTGGTCCGTCAGCTTAATCTCAAGGCTGAGGATTGTGCCGACAGTTCTTCTGGATCTGATAAGTGTTATGGATATCCTTAAGATTGTTGATTAGCCAGAAGTATTTATAACAACTTGTTAAGATTCTTCCACTTAAAAATATAATACGCTCATCTGTAATCTACATTGTCAGTCCTCGGATCAACTGCAGCTTGGGGTATCGGTCTGGGAGTTGCTTGTTTATTTGGCTTGATGGTCGGTTTCATTGTTCGTCCTTATGTCCTCCCATATGTAAGCTTCTCTAATAAGTTTTATTAATCTATGGTTCTTTGCTATACTATTCAGTAGAGGTGTCAAGATGGGCTGTTGTGGCGGGTTGTAACGGGTCAAAACAGGCAAGGTCATGTTGGCCAACCCACAAACATTTTTCTACAAACTTTATGCACTTTATAGCTAAAAACTGTGATAAAAATAGAGGTGACAGTTACTAGTTACTTACTACCCATATATCTACAAATGGGTTTAGTTAGGTTATTTATTTTTACAGGGTCGAGTGAAGAAACTAAAAGGAAACGGGTATGTGGGTATAAAGTCACCCAGATTATTTTATGCAAAAACTTTCCAAATCATTTTAATAATTAAAAAAAAAAACTAATTACTCTTGAAATTTATAGCCATTTTGCCACTTGTAGCTATAGGTATGACCTGTATATTTATCTAACCAAATTCTGTAGACAGGACGCTTCAGGCCATCAGCAACTCAACATGCATGGAAGCATTACCTAATGAATCTGGTGAAACTAGTGACCTTCTACCGCCACTATTTAAAGCGCACTTGCTAGCCATAATAATATCTACCATCTTTTCAAGAAGTTTCTTACCTTATCTTTCAACCAACTCACTCTAATTTTCGGCCTTAATATTATTAACCGACCCACTCCTATGAAACCCGTGTCTTTATTAGATTGTGATGTATTACCACAACCTACATCTATGAACTCCGTGTCCTTTTTAGATTATGATGATTTAAGTAACCACGAGACGAGCAAAACCCATGAAATAGTTGATGAATTGAAAGATTTAATCACTTTTGATGGTACCCTTAATCCTAATTTATCTTTAGATCAAGAAAATGTGCATAGAGTTGAAGAAAAGAACGACATTTCTCTTGGAACTAGTGGGAATATCGATAAGCAAATTTGTGCTAATTTTGCGAGTTTTGTGGAAGGGAGTAAGACAACTTCGTCAGGTGAATTATGGGATATGAAACATTAGGTGGTGTTGGAAGCTTGGTTTTATTATGTCTAGTGTCTGGTAAAACTGTGATGAAACGTTAGTAGCGTGTAATTGGCGTTGATGTGACGAATAACCTGACCAAATGGTATGTAAATGTTATTACGTGTTTCT
>OU343225.1:9362183-9424240 GCA_910596185.1 Chrysanthemum makinoi | reverse complement strand
TAAAAGTAGCAAGGAGTAGTAGTAGCGAGGAAGGCAAAGAAAGTTGTAGTTAGAATATAGCTCAACGCTTAAATAAGCATTGAAAAATGGAACATTCTTAAATAATAAAGAAAGCTCAATCGCCTTTGTCAACCACTACTAAAATTTAAAATTTCATCAAGCCACTGGCACACTATTAAAAAAAAAACGCTTAACCACAAATATACTAATCTAATAAAAGATTGGGGTACACATCGTGGGCTAACCCATAATTCAATCTAATAATATTTACAATACAAAAGGTTTGAAAATCAAATAGATGGATTTGGTTAGTTATTTGTGAAAAAAAAAATGGACCAAAATGTAAGTGTAGGATCGTAAAGTTTGATGATTTGTGGGTACGGAGGTCGAGATGGTGATTAAAGATGATATACATGATGATAGTTTAAAGAGATAAAAAGAGAGAGGGTGAGAAAAACACAAAGTTTATTAAACTGATAGATGAAGCTTACACAATACTTTCCCACACCCCTCACGAAGAGTCATGAGAGTATTTAATATGTTCATTACAATATAACTATCCTATATGTATAATAGTAGTCCCTCGTGGCACAACTAACTATATATCTAGTACAATTCAGTATGACGCTATCTTTACAAAATAATTAGGCTAACAATCCTCTAAGATATCGCCACATGAATGGTTACAATGAGACCTAAAAATATATAAACAAAGTAGATTATAATAAGAATAAACAATGTTGATGTTGTTGAAGTGCGAGTCCGTAGTCTAGATACCGGACTTGAAGTTCTCCTTCCCCTACCTGATCCTTTGTAGCTCTAAACTTCAATTGTAGTTAGGTTATTACTTCCTCCTAACTAGTGAGCCTTTTTCTTTCTTTTATCTCGCTTCCCTCTCAATCGATAACACTTTTTATCGATCTCTTTAGTCTTTCAACGCTAAATAAGAAAGTAGACTCTTGATTGTAAGACTGTGGATGCCGCATCATCAAATCTCATTACCTTTTAACACACAGTGGAGAATTTAGACTACGAGTGTGGCACTATGGTTGTCATTCAGGAGCATCGCTACAACATCACCTCTTAGTATTGCATCAAAGTTGGTAAAAGCCCCCATGTACACAAACTACTTCTCCCTCCAAGATATTAAGCATCGTTCCTTTAATGAATCCAATCAAAGAAAGATAAAACACTACTTGTTCCTTCATGTACTTCTCCCTCTTGATGGTTGTGAGTTATCAGAATTATCATAATGTTGTGTACATGCCGTAGAATTACTTTTTACTTGATGCAATATTAAAGCCATAGCTTGTTTAAGCATAATTCATTGAGAATCTAAAAAATGTACTCTCAATACACTTCTCTGAAACCAACGTGTGATCGGACCTCCTTGTAAATTCACCCGACTAATGGTAATAACCACAAATGGAGACAACCCGATATGACCAACTTAAAAAAGAAGTAAACATCCCAGCTTTATGACTTAGGTGGTGTTTGTTTTTCGTTAAGAGGCTCTTAACAAAATCTTAACCTCAACCGCTCGTGACATCGACATTTTGGTCGCTCGCACCATTTTTTCTCGCTCTGACGCTGCTCGTGAGGCAGAAGATCTTAATGGTCTGGGACTGGTATGGTGGTCATCGCCTTGTCACTCATCGCGACATTAAAAAGACAAAAAATTAGTACGAGCAAGCAAATGTACGGTTCAAACATCGCTTTTTTTCCGCGGTCGACCGGACATTTACGCGATCGATTCCGAGATCCGGATGCGCGCTCGCATCCGCATTCGCAGTTCTAAAAACAAACACCACCTTAGTGTTTGTACAAAAGATAAATGTGATTCAACCTATATCGGAAAGCACTACAACGTATCCTTTAAAGTATATGAGGTACATCGATAAATGAAATGCAATGGAATCGAAAAGAAGTACACCCATGAAACATCTCTTCAAATTCAAATCAATAATACCGTATAAAACCCCAGTCATTTTGTTAAATTAGTAACAATTCTAGCCATGAAATTAGTATCCCCGTGAAAATTAGTATTACCAAAATACCACTCTTATACCACTTAATATCAATTTTAAAACTTTTGTATTCAACAAATTCGGATAACATTGGCTGTAATCCCAAAGCTAGTAGTCCAAAAATTGTTCATTTCCATCGTATCAGTCCAAATCTACAATAGGATAAGGCCGAGTATGAAAAATATAGCAAGTCCAATCCAAGTGATAACACTTGATCCAATCAAACACATACTGCCCGGTCAAATCTGTAAAGCCCAAATCCAATAAATGAAATACCCGATCCAGTTCCAAATTATGGTATCCGGATTTGACATATAAACATTACACGCTCTTTTCATTTTGTCATTAACCCTTGACATACATCATTTTTATCTGCCCCCATCAAAGTATCTGTTCTTACCAACTTTATCTCCTATCAAAGCAAAAACGAAACATGTATCTAAGAAGTAAATCTTCTTTCTGCGGTTCAAGACTCGTTTTTTGAATTGTTTTTGATCTTTGAATGAATAAAAGAAATAAAGTAACAGTCTTGTTAATCTTATTTCTTTTATAGAAAAAAAAGAAGTAAAGCTTCTTATAGATCGATGATGATGCTTATCTTTCGTTTGCTTGACCTTCGAGGCTCTTGATTTATCTTTGAATGGCACGAAAGAGATAAAGCTGAGATCTTGTTATTATGTTTTCTTTATGTTTTGAATTCAAGGGTGTAGGATATTGATTTAGATATGCTTGGGTCTTCTTTTACTTCGATTCCTTTTCTTTTATATTTGGCTTTGAAACGATGATGGTTCATCTTCTTCTTTTACTTTTTTTTGGCCAACTTTCGGATTTGTACAAGAAACCCAAAACCATGTCATACTACATATCGAAACATAAAGATTAAAAAATAATGGGGGTAAGAAATGATTAGATCGGGACAAGGGTTGAGGTGACACTAACTTTTGTTTTCCATGGGTCGTCTATACATATGCCTCTTTCTTCTTTCTTTTGTTTTTTGTTTTTACGACAATCCTCATTCCTCATTGACTTATCATTTTGGATACAAAAACTTTATATATTTGACGAGATCATGTTTTTGTCAGAATATCAAGAATTGATTTGTTATATTGTTTGTTCAAATTCTCAACTTTTAGAAACTCAAGTGACATTTAGTACTCGTGTGGGAATAATATTGATTATGAAATATAGTATAAGTATGGTTTATTAGTAGCCTAACGCATTTTCTAAATGTCTAGATATTAATGCATTTTTTCAACCCCGTTGAGAATTGACTTTTTACGACATAGACCAGATTACTCTCTCCAAACACGTGACTGCTCAACAATTTTGTTTCGTGTGATTGCATCACAATCGCAATGCCACGTGGAAAAATAAAAAAAATTAAAATTTTAATTTGAAAAAATTATTATTTTTTAAAATTTACGCTTAAAAAAAAAAACTTTACTTTTTTTAAATAAATTTTTAATTTTTTAAAAAATTCGTTTAAAAAAACCTTACGTTTATTTTAAAGGAAAAATTTATTTTTAAAAAATTTTATAAAAATGAAACAATTACATTTGGAAATATTATTTTTGAAAATGAAAAATTTCCTATTTTTTTTTGGAAAAATTTTCAATATGTTGAAATAGTACAAAACGAAAAGAAACGGACAAAATGTAAAAAATCTAAAAAAGAAAAAGGATGAACAGAAAAATCAGACGGAAAAACGGGATGAACGGGAATCTGGAAAAATCTAAGAAAAATAAAATAGAAAAAACATGAAAACCGAAAAATGTATAAAATGTGCACCCGGAATGTAAGAAAATGAAGAAAATCCGGACAAAACGGATGAAAACCGGACATAAAACGTAATAAACGGACAAAACATAAGAAAACGGATAAAACATATGAAAAGCGGATAAAACATAAGAAAACGGACAAAAACTTAAAAACGAATGAAAACGGATTTAAAAAAAAGCGGAAACGGATAAAACGAACGAACGGATAAAACGGAAAAACGGAAAAACTATTATTAACTGGAGTGGACTAACCCACGAACTATTCAAAAGCGTAAAGTTTTCGATTGAAAAAACGTAATTTTTTATAAAGCAAATTTTTGAAAAATTTTTTTGAAATTAAAATTAAAATTTTTAATTTTTTTCCACGTAGGAAAACCAATTCCACGCGTGTAAAGGGTTAAAAAGAAAAACAACAAAATTCCACATAATGTTCGATCTATTTATTTGACTCATTACGTGATGACGTTGTGACCATATCGAATACGTAAAAGTATTACTCTCGCAACCGGTAAAAAATACGCGCACTATATCTGAACATTTGAGAAAGACGCTCATTCGATAAATTTTAAACCCAGATAAGTACCGAGCTCTAAAACCAAATAAGTACATAAATGTACTGTTTTATAAGAATTTGAAAGCCTATTTTTTAGTTAGGCAACCTATTCATGAAAACACATTTTATGGTTCTTAAATCTTGACAAAGTGATTTCAATGGATCGGCTTTTATTTTGAACTACTACTCCTACTGATTAGTGATGATTTTGATCAACGAGATTTTTATTGCTAATTGAATTATGCTACAGGATTTGCTTATTCTCCTCGCGCGATATAGCACACTATGACTCACAAATAAAGCATGTCAAATGACAAAAACAACTAGTGAAACTTGCTAGGAGATAATCTTTTATCTTCACACGAAAGAATTTGTTGAAGCTCGATTCTAAACTACATCATGTATCAACAGGTTTGAGATAGATCTTTTATACATACAGGTTGGAACGATAACGAAGGTTGGCAAGTTTAACTTGTAAAACATAAAGTGTATATAATCACTTAATGAATGATATAAATACATGATATAATGCATGATATAAATGTGGGTGATAAGATGTCAAGTTAAGTATATAGTTCAAAGCATCACTTTGGAGTTCCTAATTTTTCGATTTTATCTATACACATTAGATTATATCTATATAACTAACACATGTATTTTTATTCTTTTTCTTTTTTTTTTTATGGGTTGACCATCGGATTCCGACTAATCCTGCAAGAACTACATTACCCTTTGGATGGCCAGGAGTCAGTCAGGAGTGAACTTCGAGGCCAACTTAGTTTGTTATTATTTGAATTAATTCATTGGTCCCCAAAGTGCGCTTGATTCTCATATTTTGTCCCAAGTTCTTAAAAATCGCACTTTTAATCCCTAAAGTTGTGCGGGTCCTTTTGGTTAATGGTAGTTAGTTTTTGTTAGCTGCAAGGGCATTTTGTCTTTTCTTGTCCAAACACTCCATTAATTCTTTTTAACACACAAAAACATTAACCCAACCCTTCTTTTTTGCCTCACCACTTTTCTTTAACCTCTAACCTTCATCACCACTGTCACCAACGTCACCCACCACCACAAAATCTAAAAAAAAAAAAAAAAAAAACTCTGTAAATGACGTTCAAACTTATCACAACAATCAGGTAACCACCTCAAACAATGTGTACTTAACGCGTCACCAATGACATCACCTTCCACTTGTTTTTTGGCAATAACAAGTTAACAACACACATTACACGTTTATAGACCTCAATATCCAACTCACACAATAATTAATTCCCCAGTATGTGACTAACATAATATAATTGATATAAAATCACCTAATAATGCAAGAATGATCAATTTTCGATTTGGGTTTATATCAGTAATCAATAAAAACATAAATAAGTGGGTTTTAGTGTTTATTTTATTATATATAGACGAGCTTTCAAGATATTGCATGGTGGTGTTGATTACAAGTGACGGAAGAGGCGGTCAACGATTAAGATGGTGGTGTAGATTTGTTAGTATGTGTTTATGTATGAAGTATGTGTGAGAATAAGTGGGGGTTAAGGGGTGTTTGGACAAGAGAGGCTAAAAAGACAAAAAAGCCCTTCCAATTAACGTGATTTTTAACGGGTATTGAGAAAAATGACCAACAATGAAGCAAAATCGAAAATATTGGGACTAAAAGTGCATTTTTTTGGAACTTGGGACCAAATGCCAGAATCGGGCATATTTTGTAGACCAATGGTGTAATTTACTGTCATTAATATTTTCTAATTACATAAGTTTTTTTTTTTTTTTTTAATAAATTTAGAGTGGTTTCATGATTTCATCCTTGCCTGTTGTGATAAAGACATAAGTGAAACCAAACGGTTTCTCGAGGATGGAGATCGAAGACCCAGCCCAGAAGGACCAATTCCTCGTCTGATTTATCGATTCGACCCTATCAGCCGCTCGTGAACCAAACGCTAAGGAGTAAAAGAATCGGAGATGAGTTAAACTATTATCATGACTGTCAAACAGATGTTTAGCGCCACACACCAAGGATACATATGGACGATGCCCCATTTATACTTAAGCCTTAACCTATCATCTAACAAAAATGCCTTGTGTAGCATGCAAGGAGGGCCGAGAAGTTTATGAACAATTGAAACAAACTCAATTTGCAGAATCTTTGGGGCATGAAAATCACATATTGATTCTCCGAGATCGATAAGAATTGGATTAATGAGATGTAATAAAAAAAAATAAAGAATCTAATTAATTGGTAGCTACTTCAGTTTAAGGTCACATTTATAGTTGAGGAAATGACTAAAAATAACCATTTTACAAACATATTTCATTTGTTATCCAAAAAGTCAAATGACCCATGAAAATAGCAAGATCCTGCTATATTTTGGGATTAAAAAATACAAGGTATTGCAAGTTTTCAAAAAAACTAACAAGGTCTTTTTTTTTTAATATTTAGCAAGGTTTTGAATGCCCTGTACAGCTTACAGTTTTGATAACGTGGTAACCATGCCCTTAACGACTTCGGAAACCAAAAGTATATGAGCAACAATAACTCACAAGACCCGAGAAAAACATAACCCATGCATGGTATATCATGATTCGAACATTCTTCATAGTAACTCCCATGAGAAGAAACATGAGTGCGTAGGCGTGGTTTTGATGAGATGATTTATGATAGCTTCAACGGATCAAAGATATTCATGTTTAACTTCCTCCACCAGTGATGGCCAAAACAAAAACTCGCAAGACATTGCTAATCTTTTTTTAAAAATCGCAAGGTGAACCTTGCTAGTTTACCGAAACTAGAAAGGTTAACCTTGCAAGTTTCATGGGTAATTTGATTTTTCGGATAAAAATTGAGTATTTCATAAATATGTTTGTAAAATTGGTTATTTTTGTCGTTTTCTCTTTATTATTTGCACCACTCTATGGTATGTAACTACTTTATGTATAAGTGCTATGATTCTTTGTAATTCTTTATGTTTGCCATTACGAAAAAATAAGGGTCATTCAATATCTATGAGAATTCTTTGTAGTCATTATTTTCTGTTTCTACAAATAGAACTTCTTATGCACTAATATATATGTTAATAGGCAATTAAGTGTCACACAATGTACGGGTAGCGATAACATACAATTTATATACTTATGCTTATATCAACCTGTATTAGGTTTATTATGACCAAGTTAACACAACCTGTTCGCGGCACAACTGTAACGATAACTTGGTGAATAAAATCATTAGCTAAAGTGACAGGTAATTGTAAAGCTTTCTAAAGCAGACTTTTTCTATTTTCATCGTGGTTGGTATCCACAATGACAAGATGAAACTAATGTGGATGCTGAAAACCATAATCAAAGAATTAAATGAGATATTAGGCATTTAGGATCAAGTTTCGTGTATAACATAAGACTATCTAATAATTAGAATATAACATCCGGATATTAGGTGCTTGCACCAGAAACCAGCAGTTACCAACATACTTATTTCTTGTTCATTACTAATCCGTTTTAAAAAGTAGAGCATTTTCACACCAACATGGAGCATATTAATCGTATGCTATGACTTTAGTGGTATATTTATAAAACTGTAAGCAACATGTTTAGTGGAAGCAACATGTAATCCTTGTTATAGCAATGGATCGAACCAGAACTATATGATAGTAACATGTTCTTTTATGTTAGTTACAGTTTTTAGATGTGTGTTCGTTATCTTGGGGTAGGGTCTGACCAGGGACTAATAATCCATTGTAGAAACCACAGTGTGCTGACTTACGAAAACAAAACAAAAGTTTTTAACAAAAGGATATCATTATTCAGATTTCTAATTTGCATTAAAGGCTTATTTCATGTGCCTCGTAATCAAGACTAAAACAACATTACAGTATTTACACCACACTTAGATTTCAAACGTAAGATATAGCCTACATTGGCCTGTATTACACCCCCAGCAGTTGCTTTTGAAGCATGATATCTTATCGTAAAGGTTCATGTTTGTTCACTTTAGCAAGCCATGATACCTTAACATCATCAAGTATGTTGCAATTCTACGTAAAAGCATTTTAGTAAACACCTGCCGTGCATCATATTATTATACAATTTATAACATATGAACATATGGAGATGTCGTATATCACATAACGCGGGGAAATGGCCACCCATGGTGTTAGTGGCAATTTTATTAATAACTGGGACTTAAAACCATTGCCAAATACAAGTAAAGCATGAAATTACAATACTAAGAATATAGAAAACAACAAAGAAAAAAATATATACAACTACGCATGCAACCCTTCATTTTGCCATGAACACCGCAACCTTAACATACACCCAATCTTTCAAGCTATCTTGACACTGAAAAAAAGCATGTCTCGCATGGCGGTTAAGAAGTAAAGCGCCAACTACTATCCAGAATCCAGTAGGAAAACCAGCTGCCCCTCCAATATAAAACCATCTCATAAGTTCATCTATGTCTTTGCCATCACTCTTACTTTCACCAACTACAGGTGTTACTTCAAGTTCTTTATCTCCGGGACAATACTTGGTCAGGGGAGGTCCACATAGTCCAGCATTTCCAGTGTACCTTGATGGTTCAAAGGACTGGAGTTGCGTGCCAGATGGAATCCTCCCGGACAAGTTATTATCCGACACATCAAGATAATTTAAAAAATTCATCTTAGACATGCTTGATGGCAACCCTCCTGAGAAACTGTTTTTGGATAAATCCAAAATTTGAAGTTCTTTCATTTGACCAATATCTTTTGGAATCTCTCCAAGTAGAGTGTTGCGTGACAAGTTTATTAATTCTAATCCCTGCAGATTGGTAATCTCATATGGGATTTGTCCTGTGAGACTGTTGGATGATAAATCAATTGTCTTCACCAATCCCAGATTTCTACTAAACTCATTTACCTTTCCTTGCCATTCAATCAACAGACTGTCAATATAGCTATCGTCAACAGAGTAATCAGTGTCATTAAGATTAACAATACTACTATAATGATGTCATTCTGTTCCGTAAAAAATCCTTCATGAACCATGTAAGTGAGATTATGCACACACGATGGGATTGTTCCATGGAGCTTGTTAAACGACAAGTCTAAGATTTGAAGACTTACTAATTGACATATTTCTGAAGGGATGGCTCCAGAAAAGTTGTTTGATTTTAGGCTAAGAGCGTACAACCTTGACAAGTTTGTACCCATCCAAACAGGAATATTACCATATAATTTGTTGGCCCCAAGTCCAAAGGCTTAACTTCGGTGCAATTCTTCAAAGACAATGGCAATTCTCCAGAGAAGCTGTTGTTGTATAAACATAACATCTCGAGTTGACCCAAACGTCCTACATAGGGAGGAATATATCCTGATAGACTGTTGTGGCCCAAATTAAGAACTTTTAGATACGTCAAATTCTTCAAGCAGTCCGGAAGTTGCCCGGTCAATGAGTTACGTGAGAGATCAAGAGATTCAAAGTTTTCATAGATTTGGCACAAGAAAGAGATTCCTCCTTGGAATTTGTTTCTGGACAGATCTAAAAACCTTATACGTGCAGGAAACGTAGGTATTGGACCATAAAAGCTGTTGGAACTCAAATCTACTTTTTCAAGCTCGGGACTTGATAATGATTCTGGTAATTTCCCACTTATGTTGTTGAAAGAGAGATCCAAAGTATATAATTGAGAAGGGCGCCATTGGTTCCAGAACTCTGTAGGAATTGTGTCTGAAATGCTATTGTTGGAAAGATCAAGATGCCTAAGGTTTTTCATTTTTTGTATCGATTTGGGGAAACGAGGTCCTAGCTTGTTAGAGCTGAAATCAATATACTCTACACTCATAGAAAGGTTTGACACGTCATCATTAAAATAAGCTCCTTCCAGTGAGTTGTGTGAAAGATTTACAGACAAAAAATTTGATTTTCCAATGTTTTCAGAGATAACACCTATAAGAGAATTGGAAGATAGGTCCAGTGTTTGAAGTGTGGGTAGTTGCCACAGTTTCTCACTTATTGTTCCATTTAACTGATTGGAATCTAGGTACAACACATTTAGGGATGAAAAGTTCTGAATCTCATCAGACAATGACCCTGTTAATTGGTTATTTGAAGCATGCAATGAATATAACATATTTGGGGATGTGCATCGAGACAAGTTGTTCAGAAAATCTGAAAGATTCCCATCAAACGAGTTGCCAGAAACAAAAAAAGTTTCAAGCCTATTGCCAAGTAATGGGCACAACCAGCGATAAATTGATGAGTTGAGATTGTTGTTATCGAGATAAAGGTGAGTAATAGATGAAGAAGAGTTGACAACCGAAGAATATGGATGCATGACTTTAGAGAGGTCACATCCACCTAAGTTTAAAAATGATAGGTTTTGGAGACCTATAATTACATTTACCCAGTTATTTGCTTTGGCCAAAGAAGTTCCATCCATATAAAGGTCACTTAAAGAAGATAGAGAAGACAACCAATCTAAGTTTTCAATTGTACAACTATCGAGGTAATAAAGTGAAAGACTTTGCAAATTGGTGAGGTTTCCAAATTGTTGAGGAATGGTTCCATGGAGAGAGTTGTCTGAAAGGTAAAGCTCTGTTAATTTGGTCAATGAACTAATGGACTCGGGAATGGTTCCACTAAAATTATTCTCACCTAGGTAAAGCTTGGTTAAATTTGTCAAATAACCAATGGAAAAGGGAATGGTTCCAACCAACTGATTCCCTTCAAGGTCAAGAACAGTTAAAGCGGTCAAGGAACCAATGGACTTGGGAAAGGTGCCAGTAAACTGATTATTAGAAAGGCTAAGAAAAGTTAACTACGGTCATGTCTACCGAATGAATATGGGAATGGTTCCAACCAACTGATTGCAAGAAAGGTCAAGAATAGCAAAGCTTTATCAAGGAAAAAAATGGACTTGGGAAAGGTGCCAGAAAACTGATTATAAGAAAGGTGAAGAGAATTAACTCTGTCATGTTACCAATGAACACGGGAATGGTTCCATGAAAAGAACAGTAGGACAGATCTAGATGATTCAAGTAAGTTAAGTTAAGCAATGCCTATCTCACCTCCAACACGACGTCAAGCATTGTGACATGACCTGTTTGGTTGTCGCACGTTACTCCACTCCATTTACAACAATCTTCTTCTTTGGGTCTCCATGTAGAGAGCAGGTCGTCGGGGTCTAGAAGGTGAGCTTTGAAACCAAGAAGAGCTTCTCTCTCATTATCGATGCACGTATTAGTAGCCCCTCCTGCTGCTACGAGTTTGTGGCCAAGGGAAGTGGCTGCCGTGGTATTAAACCATAGTAGAACAAGTGAAAAGATAAACAAAACATGAGTTTGCATAACGTAAAAGCAAATATTTTCTCTCATAATGTATATATGTTGTAAATAATTTGTATTGATGTTATTTTATGTGATATATCAAAGGATTCGCCTCTATGCAGCTTTATATAGACTAGAAAAGAATAATTGAATGAGAACGGATATATATTTGTGTGGTGCAGAAATTCATGAAAATAAAATTGAGTCCAAAACTAGACGTCTAAAGACTAAAGTCTTTGCAATTTGTACTTATTACGTGTTCATCCAACGTGATTTCTTTTTGGTCCCCAAATGTGATATATATTTGTGTGGTTTTATTCAAGGAAAAAAAATGAAGTCCCAAACTATACGTCTAAAGACTCTGAAGTCTTTGCAATTTGTACTTATTGCATGTGCATCCAACATGTGATATCTTTTGGGCTCGAATAATTTAAAGAATAATTTAATTACTACGCACATATAGGAGTCTCGATAAAATGGCCAAAAACTACTTCTCCTCCTCTACTTTTGGTACCATTTGGAAAACCAAGCCACCACCACCATCACATTTGACACCGCCACCACCACGACCAATACACCACCTCCCCGCCTCTACTAGGGTTGAGTTCATTTAATCACCAACACCCAAACCCTAAATCACCACACCCTTTCCTCACTCTTTTCACCGGCCACCCACCTCATCACATCACTCACCACCATCAACACCACTACCACCATAGCCATCAACACCTACACCGCCGTCACCGCTGTAAACCACCACTCCACCGGCGTTGCTGTTGAAGATCCTTGGCGTTTGAAGGTGCTCTTGGTTCTCCTTTTCTCTTGCTATGTTAAAATGACGATTTCCTTTCTTCTTTCATCTTTTATTTGATTTTGAAAACATAAAAACGTGTTTAAACAAACGAGTATCATCTTAATTCGTGTGTTTTGGACTTATAAACTCTTGGTGTCAAAAGCTCTTCATAAGCTCTCGGCTATAAGCTTCTTTCTCGATTTATTTTCTTCGTTTCTTTCGGCCTTGGTCGTCTCGACAAAAACAGGCGCAAGAAGTGGAGTGAAATTTTGAGGCTCATATGGATTTGGAATTGGTTATATCTTTGGTTCGATTTGGTGTAGTTTGGATCCGGGTTTATTTATTTTTGTCCGTATGGTTTGATTTGGTTTGGATCCGGAATTATTGTTAGTCCGTTGGTGGTTTTGATTCAAATGATGTGTTGGCCGCGACAAGTGTTTAGCCGAGACCCCATGGTCTCGGTGTGACCTTGATTTGCCTACATTGAGGGTGTTTGGGTTGTTCTCTCTCCCCTAGGGGCGATTTCAGCCGCCACCCTCCCCTAATTTTTCCGGCCAAATCCATCCATCTTCCCGCCTCTCTATCATCTTTGATATGCAATCGGGTTTGATGGGTTGATACGATTTGGGAGGGGGTGTGTTTCCTTTGAAATCGTCTCTCACATACAAGGACTAACCAAAACCACACCCATAAGTTCTCTCTCCCTTTGGATAACTTTTTGTTTTCGTGTTTTCTTGATGCATATCATTATCGCCTAGCACGCTACGTTTCGGCGTCATTTCAGTTCATTCATATACTTTAATTCATAACTCTTCTTCATAATATACTTAATTGAATGAAATCACATAAATTATAACAAAATTAGGTTAAAAAAAATATGAGATGAGAAATAGACCGTAAGCGTGTTCCGGAAGAGAACGGATTCATGATTACTGAGTCCGATTGGAATCCACGTGATATCTCGATCAGATCTGTTGAAGATGAAGTATGAGGGATTAGTGAATGATAATGATATTGTTAATGGTGAATCTGAATAAAGTTAAATTAAAGAAATAAAGTTAAATTGTAGTGAAGATGGAGGACCTACACGCAAAGAAGGAATAAAGTAAAATTAAAGAAAGAGGATGTAAAGGCTAATCCGGTCGACCACCATTTTATCTGTCACATCAGCTTTCTCTCTGTGGGGACTATTAAGACGATTTTTTGCCACAGTAAAGGTGACATGCACTATAAAAACATATCTTACAAATATTCTATCATAATTAAATAATACACTTTTAGTTTGAATTGCATTTTGTGGTTCTTAAACAAAGTTAATGACTAAAATACCTTTTGTCTTCTTCATAAGAAGACAAGGGTAATTTGGTCATTTCACACCGATCGAGTACCAAAAATGCAATCCAAATAGAGACTATCACTGCACTTTTAAAGTCTTAAAATCCGAAACCGCAATTTGGCCAAACCACAGGGACCAAAAATGCAATTAACTATTAACATTTTTGGGATATATTTTTGTTGGGTTTTTGCACCACAAGACCACTATACTTTCTCAAAAAAATCATATAGGTCACTATACAAATTTTTTGTTTATTTAAATTACTATACTTTAGTTTAGTTTTAAAATACAGTAGTCATTTAGCTTTCAAAAACAAAACATTTAAGCCACTTATGTAACATGTCATCATCGTGTCAACACTACATTGTCCATGTCAGCATCATCTTCGTCTTTGTCATCGATGCAACCGGTACATCAGCTTTAGCACACTCTTTTCGATCAAATATATAATACATGGGATTATCATTTTCTAGTTTTTGAGATATCGTAAGTTCAACATATTTGTAACCTTTTACGGATTAATTATTTGATATAATTGTCAACTTTTAGAGGCATAAAAATCATTTATTTTAAGGTAATTTTGATGATATGGACCTTGATAGTTGATATATTGCAGTAACATTTTTATTCGTTGTTCATCTTGTTACGTAAAATCCATACCAAACATCATCACAAATGCAGTTTTAGGTGGGCGAAACACTAACAAGTTATAAAACAATGCTTTATACTCGACCTTTACGCACAAATCTATAGACATAGATTTTCCCGGATCTTGAGTTTGAAAAATGGTACATTTGGCGGCAGTGGGAAGTGAACGATGGCTGTTTACGACGGTTGTAGTGAATTTTTCAAATCAAGCATGGTGATCTTTGTTGTCAGTGGTTCGAGCTTTATTGCGTTGCAGTGTTAATGGCGGTGTTGAGCGGCATGGAACGAGCGACAGTGGTGCTGGACTTGGTCGGCGGTAGGTATTGGTTGTGGTCGATGGCTATGGTGTTAGACGGTGACTGTATGAGATGGTTTCGTTACAATATCACGCAAGACTCTAACAACTGAAGGAGATGAGAGATGAGGAAGACGATGTAAAAACGTATTTTTCAAAATTAAAAAGTGCTTGTACAATTTCTAAGGAAAAAAGAGCCATGTAGATATATACAGTTACGTGTGATGCCACATTAGCATTAAAATGACACATCAGTAAAGTGTAACTACTAAACTTTAATATAGTGATTTAATTAAACAAATCAAAAAATAGAATGACGTGAATAAATAAAAATATTATGTAGTGACCTAATTGAATAGCAATCTATTACAACCAAATCTTTTATTAGAATATTAACTTTTTATTTCTCCACCTATACAACCAATCTCAACTTTTTCATCATTTATCAACAACCCAACCTAACATATAATATTAATTCTTTTATATTTAATTTAACTATAAAGAAAATATGTATATCCATTTATATCATGACATGTGTCAGCCATTTATATCATGACATGTGACAGATTGGGTTAGATAAATGAAAGATTTTGTAGTCTAAGAAGTATGATGACTTGTGTGAGTGCCTTTTATCGGGTGGGTTGACAACCCAACCTTATGGAAATACATACAAGTATATTATTTTTATAATGTTGTATACAACCAACATCAACAACCTGGATCACTTAACAACTCAAGATCACAACCCTAATCTGCTACATGTTTTTATTTTAGTGGCTATTTGTTTTTTTTTCTTTACTTTTTATTTTTTATTTTTAATACTTATATTATTTTAGGTTGGGTTGTTGATAAATGGTATGAATTGATTATATGTATTTTATGTAGGTGGAGGGAAGAAAAAATAATATTTTAATAAAAGATGGGGTTGGGTTGGGTTGTTGATAAATGGTATGGATTGGTTATATGTATTTTATGTAGGTGGAGGGAAGAAAAAATAATATTTTAATAAAAGATGTGGTTGGGTTGGGTGGTGATAAAGATAGTGTTATTTTTGTTTGTGATTGTGTCTCTCACTCTCACTTTACTCTCACTCTCAAACACATTATTCCAATAATAAATAATGCCTTCATTTCCGATCATCATCATCGCCTTCTTTACAATCCTCCTAACCCTAACTCACGCAAAAAAAGTTAACCAATTAATTACCTCTAATCATTAATTTATCACTTTTTTTTTTTTTACTAATCAATTAATTTTTTAGTTCACAGTGTATTAACATGTGAGTTGTTGCTAGAGGAGGGGTATAGCGTAACGACGTTAATTGACGGTGATAAGTTTAGTCTTAACCCTAACGCTGTCTTAACTGGATCATTAAATGATGACGTCATCGTTTTGGATTCTGTTAGGAGTAGTGTTTTTACGTGCCGTTTATAGGCGGTGAAGGTATATTTGGCGCGCTTAGTGTAATTGTTGTTTCGCAAGTAGCGTTTAGTGTAGCATTTTAGATTATGTTTAATGGCTTGCTAAGGGGGTGTTTGTTTAAGCTTATTTAAGGGCTTGTGAGCTTATTTGTGCTTCGGCTTATATTTGATAAGCCTCAATTTTTCGGCTTATTTTGAGACTTATGGGCTTATATAAGTTTATTACGGTATGATAAACTTATACAGTAGAAGCCAAAAGTCTCAAAATAGGCCGGAAATTGAGGCTTATGAAATATGAGCCGAAATCAAATAAGCTCATAAGCCCACATATAAGCTTAAACAAACACCCTTAATTATATAAATGCAGCTAAAATAAGTCACTTTTTATAGTTCTGTGTAGCCTATTTTTGTTTTTCTAGATTTATGTAGCATACTTTTGAATTCGGTCTTTTTGGTGTTCCGTATGACCAATTTTGTGTATTTTTGACTGATTTACTCCTATTCTTGTTAAATTTGAGTGTATAAATTAAGGCTAAAATCGTCAAATAATACACACAACTAGGGGCCTCAAAAACCCAAACCCGAACCGGACCGAACCCGACTAAGTCTATTAGGGTTTGGTTACTTGATCAAAATTTGAATTCGGGTTATTTGGGTCAACCCGAGTAACCCGAATACTAAATAGGGTCGGGTATCGGGCTGAAAATGTTTGGCTAACTCGGGTTCGGGTCGACCCGTTTGACCCGAATAAGGGTTTATTTATTTATTTTTTTAATATATTATTTTTATAAAATATCCATATAAATTAGAACCTAATCGCAAATTTATGACTATTTTACACATATTCGGGTTGACCCGAACCCGAATTGACCTGACCCGAGTTGACCCAAACCCGGCTAACCCGAGTTCAAATAGGGTCGGGTTCGGGTATGATATTTTCAGAATTGACCCGAACC
This sequence comes from Chrysanthemum makinoi, assembly GCA_910596185.1. Taxonomy (NCBI): domain Eukaryota; kingdom Viridiplantae; phylum Streptophyta; class Magnoliopsida; order Asterales; family Asteraceae; genus Chrysanthemum; species Chrysanthemum makinoi. The sequence continues at coordinate 9,407,126 of OU343225.1, read as the reverse complement.
TGACCAACCCGACCCGAATGATACTCTTACACAACCGATTATACGGTACATCAAAAAGACCAAATTCAAAGGTATGCTACATAGATCTAGAAAAACAATACATTTCCGTGCACATTAGCTCAAATATAAACACTATTGTTTCTAGTATTGCCAAAAACACCTCATATAGGGAAAATGATTGTGATGTCATCTAAGCTTGGCTTTGTTTGGCGACAAGCTTTTTGGAACATTTAGCTTCTAACGTGTAGAATATAATGATTGTTTGGCAACGAGTGTTTAGCTTTTGGAATTTTTTTTATAATGCTTGGATTCGAAACGCTAATAAAAGACAATTTTGGATTATTGTTTTAAAACGCTCGTATCTTGAAACACTAATAAAAGAAGCATATAGCTTTTATGTCATTTTAAACTTGTAACTATTACTAGTTGCTTTTATAATATAAACCGCTATTACTAGTTACTTGAGGAGTCGAGGGTGTTATTGTCTGTGTCTAAAGAAATTAGACGTATAAAGTTGCTCAGGATTTAAGCCTTAAGAGCAACTAACATAGGTGATTTACGCTGTTACGCATCATATTTAAACTGTAAACCCGCAACATAGACATAAGCTGAACCTATAAAAAAAAACCACTTTTGGATGTGCTCTAGGAACACAAGGGGTTTACTAATTAATTAGGCTCGCCAACAATTCTAAGTCACACTTCAACAGTTATATACTTCCACTATAATGATCAAATGTGACGGTACCATATGATTCTCTACTTAAGATAATCCAAAACAGAACAAGCTTTGAATATTAGAGTACAGTGTTTACATTTCTGTTGCAAGTTTGTCTCATTTGAAGAAAAACATAAAAGTTATGCAAAAATAAACAATAGCTATACAAGGAGTCAAAAGATAAAAATGAAATGAAGGAAGAAAACTTCAAGCTTTTTAGTAGATAGGAAACCAATGCTTTGACATCAAGATTTTATGTCAATCTTGTCATTTATCAATCCAAACAGCTGTTTGCTTTGAAGGTTTAGGTAGAGGCCTTGAAATTTTGCATAGATGATATTCCCAGAAAATACAAGAATTAGTTTTGCTAAACTTTTTGACAGTTCACGTGAGCATGGATTGAAAATTTCATTGTGTTTTTGACTCATAAATTTAAACTGGAAGGAACTGTATTATGATAATGCATTGCGACTTGAACTGTACTTCTCTCATGTGTTTACATACGTTCTATCAGATATTAGTTATTGGATATGAACTATGATTATTGTTTTATGCAGTAAGCGAGATCAAGAAGCTCTCTGGTAATGCGAAAGATGAAGCTGGGTATAAGGACGGGGATTAGGGGTCGGCCGAGTTTAATAAGCCCAAAAGTTTTGCTATTGACAAGAAAAACAACATTTACATTGCTGACAAAAGCAACAACATCATAAGGAAAATAAGCAAATCAGGTACATATCAATATTTGAACATAAACAAAGTAATTCACAAGTTCCTACGCTTAACATTTGAACATTTCGTGTTCTTGTTTGTATTTAAAAAGGTCAATGTTACATGTTAGATGTCATACTGAGATCATCGGGATCTCATTTCTACCATAACGATTAGTTTCGTTGATTATGTCAGAAAAGGCAACCCTAACGTTGACACACATAACCCATGAAACCAAATTTATTTAAATGGTGGGCGGGCTAGGTGGGTTGTTCAGGTAAACGGGTTGTATTCGGGTTGAGTTTATAATATTCAGTTCTGTATTTTTTAATACCAACTATAAACAAGTTAGGTGGGTCAACCTGTTTACGATTCCGAACCATTTAGAGTTTAGAGCTTAGACACCCTAACCCATTTATTTTCGTGCTGGTTCGGGAATTGCCACACTTAATGTCCTGTAATCTACAATCACATTGTTCAAAAGGGCATATGATCTATTTGTACATGAATCTGCTGACATGTGATTTGCAAATTTGATTAAAGTTTGAGGATTCTAGTCGCGGTAATTTTTTATCTTTATTGTAATTATTTGTTTATCTTGGATTAATGGCATGATAGGTGTGACCACAATTGCAGGTGGAAATATTAAAAAGCCAGGCAAAGCATATGGACCTGCACAGAATGCTTCATTCTCTGATGATTTTGAGCTGGCTTTTGATCCTCAAAGATGTGCGTTATTGATTGCAGATCATGGAAATAGACTGGTCCGTCAGCTTAATCTCAAGGCTGAGGATTGTGCCGACAGTTCTTCTGGATCTGATAAGTGTTATGGATATCCTTAAGATTGTTGATTAGCTTCGTAAAGTATTTATAACAACTTGTTAAGATTCTTCCACTTAAAAATATAATACGCTCATCTGTAATCTACATTGTCAGTCCTCGGATCAAGCGCAGCTTGGGGTATCGGTCTGGGAGTTGCTTGTTTATTTGGCTTGATGGTCGGTTTCGTTGTTCGTCCTTATGTCCTCCCATATGTAAGCTTCTCTATTAAGTTTTATTAATCTATGGTTCTTTGCTATACTATTCAGTAGAGGTGTCAAAATGGGCTGTTGTGACGGGTTGTAACGGGTCAAAACAGGCAAGGTCATGTTGGCCAACCCACAAACACTTTTCTACAAACTTTATGCACTTTATATCTAAAAACTGTGATAAAAAATAGAGGTGACAGTTACTAGTTACTTACTACCCATATATCTACAAATGGGTTTAGTTAGGTTATTTATTTTTACAGGGTCGAGTGAAGAAACTAAAAGGAAACGGGTATGTGGGTATAAAGTCACCCAGATTATTTTATGCAAAAACTTTCCAAATCATTTTAATAATTAAAAAAAAAAAAAAAAAACTAATTACTCTTGAAATTTATAGCCATTTTGCCACTTGTAGCTATAGGTATGACCTGTATATTTATCTAACCAAATTCTGTAGACAGGACGCTTCAGGCCATCAGCAACTCAACATGCATGGAAGCATTACCTAATGAATCTGGTGAAACTAGTGACCTTCTACTGCGTCACGAAAAGCGCACTTGCTAGCCATAATAATCTCTACCATCTTTTCAAGAAGTTTCTTACATTATCTCTCAACCAACTACTCTAATTTTCGGCCTTAACATTATTAGACCTCGACCCACTCCTATAAAACCCGTGTCTTTATTAGATTGTGATGTATTACCACAGACTACATCTACGAACCCTGTGTCTTTTTTAGATTATGATGATTTAAGTAACCACGAGATGAGCAAAACCCATGAAATAGTTGATGATTTGAAGGAGTTAATCACTTTTGATTGCACCCTCAATCCTAATTTATCTTTAGATCAAGAAAATGTGCATAGAGTTGAAGAAAAGAACGACCTTTCTCTTGGAGCTAGTGGGAATCTCGATAAGCAAATTTGTGCTAATTTTGCGAGTTTTGTGGAAGGTAGTAAGAAACATTAGGTGGTGTTGGAAGCTTGGTTTTATTATGTCTAGTGTCTATGGTAAAACTGTGATGAAACGTTAGTATGTAAATATTATTGTGTGTTTCTGTTAATGCATGAGTCGTTTGATATCTTGGTTGGTTTTTATATAATGTATCTGGCGCAAGTCTATTGTTCTTGTCAAGTATGATGTTTTGCTGTACTGCATGAATCTGTGCTTTAGTATGATGTTTATCTTATCTGTATATACTGTCCTGTCCCTTAAATTACTATCGCAAGCTCATTTATTCTTTTTATGAACACACCAAGCACCGTTATGGACATCATCGATCAATTCCTGGCACCCAAGCAAATGATGACACATTGTTGAGTGTTAACCCAATGTAAAACAGAACCATAAGACCCCAACAACAAATGGGAACAGCGTCACACTTAATTGACCACAGTATTGAAGCAGTCGTATACATTCTTTGTTGACATGTTGATACAATAGTGACATCTACAAACCGTTCTCACAAAATTCCGACAGACAAATGATAATACCATAAAGATCACGACACAACGCCTCTGCAGCAAACCACCTTCCGGTTTATCAGTGTTCACAATACTTAGGATTAAAAGAAGTGTTGTTATATAATATGATTCTTTTTCATGCGAATGGTTGAAACCGTGTTTGTGCTTTATTTAATCATGAGTGCTCCATTTTAAGTGAAATTGATTTTACAGATAACTAATGTTGTAGATAACTGCAGAAACTAAATTATTCGAATAATATCAGAATTTCATGAGTTAACTGATTTAGAAGGTTAAAAACATCCATATCCTCGGCCACTTTCAACCCATTTGAGCGATTTCATTTTTAACTAGTTTTTAAATAAAGTAGCACATTTAAAAGCTGTTAAGACATAAAATGTTACAACCATGTAAGTGACCATCAAATACAAGTTTCTAACTGAATTTTTTCTCAAAGATCCCTAATGAAGCTGCATGGAATGGAATTTCAACGCAAGTTAAGTAAAGTATATGAGTGAAAGAAAAAAACATCTCAAACTATACGGATTGGGATCTCCTTAATTAACTGATAAAATAAATGGAATGTTATGTTACAAGTTAAAGAGTAAATAATGAAATAACATCACAACCGTTCTTTATATTTGGCAAAGTTCTCTATTACCTCCAACTGTTAGTGCTTCTTTTGTTCCTCTTGGTGCTACCTGTTGCAGATCAGTCTTTGGCGTTTGCAATTTTCACCCATAGATGTCTTGTTGCTATTAGTTTCAGTTCCTATTTTTTCGCTTGAGTCTCCCCCCATTGCCATCGTGTTAAAATTAACCCGATATCCCCTTTTGTATTTCTTTGTTTTGTGTCTTATGTTTCAGGTTGTATGAAGCCCAAGTTGCTCTCAAGCCCAAGCCTTTCTCAGCCCAGCTTTGCTTTGTGACCGTTGGATGTCCAGTTATAATAGTCTCTCTTCTCTCATTAGTTAGGGTCAGAAGAGTGTATTTGGTTTCTCATCCGCTATAAAAAATCTCTCTCTCATTTCTGCTGAATCTTGAGACTTTAACTCAAGATCCATCTATTCTTTGTATTGTTGTTTATCTTGTAAAACTATTATCAAATTAGATAATAGGATCACACCAGAGTAGCTGTGGTGATCTTTTGTGGTTGTAAGCTTCTGCTGTTGAACTTTGAGCCGTTGATCTATATAAAGTGTTTTGGTTTCTGCATATCATGTTTTTCTACATGGTATCAGAGCCAGGTTCGTTTTTAAAAAAAAGGTATCTTTAGTTCGGGGATCTTGGTTCGGTTGTTCGTGGTTTGGCGGTTCTTTGCCTCCTAGACTAAGTGAATCTAGGAGAAATTCGATTGTGCTACGGAGATAGCAATCGTAACACCTCTTGTCTCTCTCCTTTTATTTATGTTTTTATCTTTCTGTTTAGATTCTTTGGAGGATAGGTTGAGGGACATTTGAGAAGTTGCGATTGGTTGTTGGAGATTAATTGTTGTTTGTGGAGGTATAAGGTGTTCCTGCTTTTATTAATCTCTGTGTTTGATTGTTTGTTTGGTCGTCTTTAATTTTTGGTATTATGTCGAACATGGTAATTACGGCGATGAGGGTGTCGATGATCCTGTCACTCTTATTGGTAAACTTGATGTTAGTAATCCTCTTCATTTGCATCCTAATGACTCTGCTGTGCTTACTTGTTATCTCTGTCCAAACTTAGAGGTGAAAATTATCAAATTTGGGCTAATGCTATGCTTCTTGCCCTAGAGGGTAAGAATAAAATTGGTTTTATTGATGGCTCTTGTAAAAGGTCCATTACTGATGAGGTTCTAGCTAAGCAATGGGATAGAGTCAATGCTATTGTTTTAGGATGGATTTTGAATTCTATCTCTGAGGAGTTATTCCTTGGCCAAATTTTCTCAAAAAAGGCTAAACATGTTTGGAATGAGTTAAAGGAAACATATCATAAAGTTGATGGTTCTGTTATATTCAACCTGCATCATAAAATCAGTTCTTTGAAACAAAATGGGTCGAATCTGCATGACTATTATCATAAGTTGAATGCCTTGTGGAAACAATATGATGCCATGGTTGAGTTGCCTAATTGTGTGTGCACTGCTTCGATGAGTTTAAAAGCATAATCAACTGTTGAAACTTATGCAATTTTTGATGGGTCTTGATGAGTCTTACATGAGTATTAGAAGTTCTATTCTGTCTAGAGACCTTACGATGTTAAAGGGGCTTATGCCATTATCTCTAGTGAGGAATCTCACAGAGTGGCATCTGGAACCAATTCTGGTACCTCTCAAAGGGTTCAAACCTCTGCCTTCTTAGCTAGTGGTCCTGCTAGAAACAACTTTCAAAAAAATCAGAACTCTTATACTAATGCTCGACATAACTCTACTGCATTCAGACCTAATTCTAACACTGGGTTCAAACCTGGTGGGAATAATGTGACAAGACCTAATATGAATGTCAACTCTGAAGTTGTGTGTGAGCATTGTGGTTATACTGGTCATACTATAGACAGATGCTTTAAAATCATTGGGTATCCTGCTGATTTTGGAAAAAAGAAAGGGGGACAAGGTGGAAAGAGTAAAAATGTTGCATACAACTCTGTTGGGTCCTCAGGGTCTGATAGTCCCTCTGGATCCTCAGGGTTCACTGATGAGAAACTTGCCACTTTGGTCTCCCTCATTAAGGAAACCAAAATGTCTGAGAAAAAAGTTCAAGCCAACATGGCAGGTACTTTCTTTAATTCTAGCAAGCTGTTCAATGACAATTTTGATAAATTTTTTTGTTTCAGTTCTAGTTCTATGACAAAAATGAAATATGTTGGAAAAGTTGTGGACTCTGGTGCTAATCAACACATGACCAATAGTGAGAAAGAGTTAGAAAATGTTTATGATATATCTCATCTTAATATCAAAGTGTCTCACCCAAATGGCACAAGTGCCATCATCTCTAAAATTGGAAACCTTAGACTTGGAAATGGTCTTGTCCTGTTTGATGTGCTTGTCATTCCTGATTATTGTGTGACCCTGATTTCTGTTCATAAACTTGCTAAAGATAATAAGATCTTAGTTGTGTTTGATGAAAGTAAATGTTTCTTTGTGAATCAGGATTTGAATCTGAAAAACATTCTGGGGAACCCTTCCCTCTAAGTGATCATAAATCTAAAATGCTTGGTGATATTGTTCATCTTGATCTGTGGGGCCCATATAAGGTGGTCATCCACTCTGTAGGCAGATATTTTCTTACCATAGTTGATGATTATACTAGAGCTGTGTGGGTGTATCTTATTAAATCCAAGGATGAAGTTTTTGAGTCTATTAAAATCTTTTACAATTTGATTAAAAATCAGTTCCAAAAACTGTTAAAGTGTTTAGAAGTGACAATGGAACTGAATTTCAAAATCAAACCTTAAACAAGTTTTGTGATAACATGGGGATCATTCATCAAACTTCTGTTCCTTACACCCCACAAAAAATGGGGTGGTTGAAAGAAACATAGATATCTCTTGAATGTGGCCAGATGTCTTATGTTTCAAGGGGGAATACCTTTAAGATTTTGGAATGAATGTGTGCTAACTGCTACTTATCTTATTAACATTGCCATCTTCATGCTAAATGGAAAATCCCCTTATCATATGATTTATAATTGCCCTCCTAATCTCTCTATCGAATGTTTGGTTGTCTTGGTTTTGCTACTATTCTTAATAGTCATGATAAGCTTACAAGCAGATCTGAAAAATGTGTTATGATGGGTTATTCTAGTACTCAAAAAGGATACTGTGCTCTATAGTCTTGATAGATGTCAATTCTTTGTGTCTAGAGATGTTAAATTCTTTGAGTCCATATTTCCTTTTAAGGAATCTGTGTCAAATGGTATTAAGAACAAGCATATTGAAACTGATGTCTTTCATGAAAATAACCTGTTGAATTTTTTTGATCTGAATAACCCTGAGCTTCCTAATGATGATGAGAGAGATGTTTCTAGACATAATAGTGACCATGAGTCACTGAGTGGAGGTAGCCCCTCTGCAACTCTTGGCGACAATGTGCACACTTATGATTCCTCATCTGGATCATCCAGTGCTAACATTGATGCCAGATTGCATGATGTTGTGGCAGCCACACTTGATGATAACCATACTTCTGAAGGAAATGTTGATCCCAACATAAATACTGTGGTACCCAAACCTTAAGAAGATCTTCTAGAACTTTTGTTTTTCCAAAAAACTATAATGACTTTGTTGTTAAAACCAATGTGAAATATGGAATTGAAAAATATGTTGGTTATTCTAACTTAAATGGTAAAAACTTGTGTTTTGTCACTCAATTGAATAAGAACTGTGAACCCAAGTCCTTCTTTGAAGCATCTCAAAACCCCTTATGGGTTGATGCTATGAACTTAGAAATTGATGCCTTACTTGAAAATGATACTTGGGATGTTGTTGAACTTCCCATAGGCGTAAGCGACCTTGAACTCCAAATGGTTGTGGAAACTTAAATATAAAGCCAATGGTGAAATTGAGAGGTACAAGGCTAGACTTGTTGCCATGGGGTGTGCTCAAAGGGAAGGGGTAGATTATGAAGAAACCTTCTCTCCTGTTGTTAAAATGGTCACTGTGAGATGTGTGCTTAATATTGCTGTTGTGAATTCCTGGCCCATTTTTCAACTAGATGTTAATAATGCTTTTTTATATGGTGAGCTTGATGAATCTGTTTACATGAGACCTCCTCAAGGGTTCTATGTTGGTGATAAGAATCTTGTTTGCAAACTTAAAAAATCTATCTATGGTCTTAAGCAGGCCCCTAGACAATGGAATGCTAAGCTCACCTCTGTTCTCAGTGAAAATGGATTTAGTCAAAGTAAATCTGATTACTCTTTGTTTACTAAATCAGATAATGGTGTGTTTCTTGCTCTCCTTGTTTATGTTGATGATATAATTGTTGGAAATAATCTTGGTGAAATTGAGAAGTTTAAAATGTTTTTGAAAAGTAAATTCAAGATAAAGGATTTGGGAAAGCTTAAATACTTCCTTTGTATAGAAGTAGTTGATTCTGATAATGGAATTTGTCTGAATTAGAGGAAATATGTGCTTGATTTGCTATCTGAATATGGTATGCTTGCCTACAAACCCTCCAAGACTCCCTTGATGTCTAAACTGTCTATATCCAACATTCCCACTGATACTGATCCTGCCCTTGTGAACATTGTTGATTATCAAAAGCTCATGGGAAAGCTTATATATTTGACCAATACCAGACCTGATATATCCTATGTTGTGCATTGTCTTAGTCAATTTATGCATTCTCCTTTAACTTCTCACCTCAAAACTGCTTTTAAAATTCTGAGATACCTTAAAGGATCTCCTGGTCTTGGGATTCATATTAGTAAGAATACTCGTGTGTCCCTTAAAGGATACTCTGATGCTGATTGGGCCAAATGCATTGTTACTAGGAAATCTTCTTACTGGGTATTGTGTGTTTATGAATGATAATCTCATCTCTTGGAAAAGCAAGAAACAAAATACTCTCTCAAATCCTCTCAACTGAAGCTGAGTATAGAGCCCTTGCATCTTTAACCAGTGAGATCATTTGGATTTTGAAAATCCTTCAGGATTTGCAATGTGTGAATCTGCTGCTGATTGATGACTGTGACAAGAACTCGGCAATCAAAATAGCTGCTAACCCTGTATTTCATGAAAGGACTAAACACCTTGATATTGATCTCCACTTTGTGAGAGAAAAAATCTTAAATGGTGTTGTTAAAACTGTCAAGGTAGATTCAGCAATGCAAATTGCTGATATCTTTACCAAAGGGTTGGACATTTCTCAGCATCAGTGTCTTGTTAGAAAACTTGGAATGATTGACCTCTTTGGAATATCGGATTAAGGGGGGATGTTAAAATTAACCCGATATCCCCTTTTGTATTTCTTTGTTTTGTGTCTTATGTTTCAGGTTGTATGAAGCCCAAGTTGCTCTCAAGCCCAAGCCTTTCTCAGCCCACATCTTCTCAGCCCAGCTTTGCTTTGTGACCGTTGGATGTCCAGTTATAATAGTCTCTCTTCTCTCATTAGTTAGGGTCAGAAAAGTGTATTTGGTTTCTCAGCCGCTATAAAAAATCTCTCTCATTTCTACTGAATCTTGAGACTTTAACTCAAGATCCATCTATCCTTTGTATTGTTGTTTATCTTGTAAAACTATTATCAAATTAGATAATAGGATCACACCAGAGTAGCTGTGGTGATCTTTTGTGGTTGTAAGCTTCTGCTGTTGAACTTTGAGCCGTTGATCTATATAAAGTGTTTTGGTTTCTGCATATCATGTTTTTCTACATGGTATCAGAGCCAGGTTCGTTTTTAAAAAAAAAGAAAAAAAGGTATCTTTAGTTCTGGGGATCTTGGTTCTGGTTGTTTGTGGCTTGGCGGTTCTGTTGCCTCCTAGACTAAGTGAATCTAGGAGAAACAGTTCGATTGTGCTACGGAGATAGCACTGTAACACCTCTTGTCTCTCTCCTTTTATTTATGTTTTTTTTATCTTTCTGTTTAGATTCTTTGGAGGATAGGTTGAGGGACATTTGAGAAGTTGCGATTGGTTGTTGGAGATTAATTGTTGTTTGTGGAGGTATAAGGTGTTCCTGCTTTTATTAATCTCTGTGTTTGATTGTTTGTTTGGCTGTCTTTAATTTTTGGTATTATGTCTGAACATGGTAATTCTGACGATGAGGGTGTCAGTGATCCTGTCACTCTTATTGGTAAACTTTATGTTAGTAATCCTCTTCATTTGCATCCTAATGACTCCAAAGGATCTAGGTTAAGCTCTATTAGTTGGGTCAATGAACCAAATGATCTCGGAATGATTCCACTGAAATTATTCACACCGAGGGAAAGGTTTGTTAGTTTGGTCAAGGAACCAATGGACTCGGGAATTGTTCCAACAAACTGATTATAAGAAAGGTCAAGATAAATTAACTTGGTCATGTTACCAATGAACAGGGGAATGGTTCCAATAAACTCATTTACAGAAAGATCAAGATAAATTAACTTGGTCATGTTACCAATGAACATGGGAATAGTTCCAAGAAACTCATTTACCATAAGGTCAAGATAAGTTAAATGAGTCATGGAGCCAATGAATGGGGGGATCGTTCCATGGAAGGAACAGAAGGAGAGATCTAGATGATTCAAGTAAGTTAAGTTAAGCAATGAAGGGCTAATCTCACCTCCAACATGACACGTATAGTCGCATACGGGTCAAGCATTGTGACATGACCTGTTTGGTTGTCGCAACTGACTCCACTCCATTTACAACAATCATCTTCTTCTTCGGGTCTCCATGTAGAGAGCAGGCCATTGGGGTCTAGAAGGCGGGCTTTGAAACCAAGAAGAGCTTCTCTCTCATTAGCGATGCACGTATTAGTAGCCCCTCATGCTGTTACAATGAGTTTGTGGCCAAGGGAAGTGGTTGTCGTGATATTAAACCATAGTAGAACAAGTGACAAAATAAACAAAACATGAGTTTGCATAAAGTAAAAGCAAATATTTTCTCTCATAATGTATATATTTTGTTTATAATTTGTATTGATTGATGTTATTTTATCTGATATATCAACATATAAGCCTCCATGCAGCTTTATATATACTTAGAAAAAGAATAAACGAGAACGGATATATATTTGTGTGGTGCAGAAATTCATGAAAATAAAATTGAAGTCCCAAACTAGACGTCGAAAGACTCTCAAGTCTTTGCAATTTGTACTTATTGCATGTTCATCGACCGTGATATCTTTTGATCCCCCAACTGTTATGATATATTTTTGTGGTGCAAATATTCATGGAAAAAAATTGAAGTCCCAAACTATACGTCTAAAGACTCTAAAGTCTTTGCAATTTGTACTTATTGCATGTGCATCCAACATGTGATATCTTTTGGTCCTCGAATAGTTTAAAGAATAATTTAATTACTACGTAAACATATAGGAGTCTCGATAAAAATGGCCAAAAAAGCTTAAGTAAATTCAAAATAAATTCCCACTAATATACAAATTACTAACTTACTTACTCGCGAACATCGCAGGATAAAAAGGTAAAAAATTTAGCTAATAAAAAATATAGCAAAAAATGGTTGTTAATCAATCTAGTAGGTGGAGATTCATGAGTATAATATATATGTTTTGACGAAGTTGTATAATGATATAATTATAAGGCAACAAAAAGGTACTATTAGGAATTGAACTTATATTTTATAATGAATAAAGGATGTTAATGACTTTAATTGAAATAATACTGAAACAGTGAGTTAAAGAAAATTGTAGCGCGTATTTGTGGACGTATAGTTGTTTATATTTTTGTGGTGAGAGTTGTTATAATTTTTAGGATTGTTTAGTTCATATTAATTTGTTGGCCCCCAAGTCCAAAAGGCTTAACTTGGTGCAATTCTTCAAAGATAATGGCAATTCTCCAGAGAAGTTTTGTTATATAAACATAACGTCTCGAGTTGACCCAAACATCCTACAAAGGGAGGAATATATCCTGTTAGTGTGTTGTGGCCTAAATTAAGAACTTTTAGATACTTCAAATTCTTCAAGCAGTCCGGAAGTTGCCCGGTCAATAAATTATGTGAGAGATCAAGAAATTCAAAGTTTTCATAGATTTGGCACAAGAAAGAGATTCCTCCTTGGAATTTGTTTCTGGACAAATCTAAGAAACTTATGCGTGCCGGCAAAGTAGGTACTGGACCATAAAAGTTGTTGAAACTCAAATCTACTTTTTTAAGGTCAGGACTTGGTAATGATTCTGGTAATAATGTCCCACTTATATTGTTGAAAGACAGATCCAAATGCTCAATCGAGAAGGGCGCCATTGGTTCCAGAACTCTAGGAATTGTATCTGAAATGCAATTGCTGGAAAGATCAAGATGCCTAAATTTTTTCATTTTTTTTATCGATTTGGGGAAACGAGGTCCTAGCTTGTTAGAGCTGAAATCAATATACTCTACACTCATAGAAAGGCTTGACGCGTCATCATACATTGACCCTGTTAATTGGTTATTTGAAGCGTCCAAAGAAATTAGCATATTTGGGGATGTGCATCGAGACAAGTTGTTCAGAAAATCTGAAAGTTTCCCGTCAAACGTGTTGCCAGAAACATAAAAAGTTTCAACGTTATTGCCAACTAATGGGCACAGCCAGCGATACACTGATGAGTTGAGATTGTTGTTATCGAGATAAAGATGAGCAATAGATGAAGAAGGGTTGACGACTGAAGAATATGGATGCATGACTTTTGAGAGGTCACATCCCTTTAAAGATAGAAATGATAGGTTTTGGAGACCTATCATTACATTTACCCAGTTATTTGCTTTTGCCAGAGAAATTCCATCCATATAAAGGTAACTTAAAGAAGATAGAGAAGACAACCAATCTAAGTTTTCAACTGTACAACTACCGACGGATCCTAGTGTAAGAATTTGCAAACTGGTGAGGTTTCCATATTCTGGAGGAATGGTTCCATGGAGAAAATTATAATCTAGGTTAAGCTCTATTAGTTGGGTCAATGAACCAAAGGATCTCAGAATGATTCCACTGAAATTATTCACACCGAGGGAAAGGTTTGTTAGTTTGGTCAAGGAACCAATGGACTCGGGAATTGTTCCAACAAACTGATTATAAGAAAGGTCAAGATAAATTAACTTGGTCATGTTACCAATGAACAGGGGAATGGTTCCAATAAACTCATTTACAGAAAGATCAAGATAAATTAACTCGGTCATGTTACCAATGAACATGGGAATAGTTCCAAGAAACTCATTTACCATAAGGTCAAGATAAGTTAAATGAGTCATGGAGCCAATGAATGGGGGGATCGTTCCATGGAAGGAACAGAAGGAGAGATCTAGATGATTCAAGTAAGTTAAGTTAAGCAATGAAGGGCTAATATCACCTCCAACATAACCTGTATAGTCGCACAGGTCAAGCATTGTGACATGACCTGTTTGGTTGTCGCAACTGACTCCACTCCATTTACAACAATCATCTTCTTCTTCGGGTCTCCATGTAGAGAGCAGGCCATCAGGGTCTAGAAGGCGAGCTTTGAAACCAAGAAGAGCTTCTCTCTCATTATCGATGCACGTATTAGTAGCCGCTCATGCTGTTACAACGAGTTTGTGGCCAAGGGAAGTGGTTGTCGTGATATTAAACCATAGTAGAACAAGTGACAAAATAAACAAAACATGAGTTTGCATAAAGTAAAAGCAAATATTTTCTCTCATAATGTATATATTTTGTTTATAATTTGTATTGATTGATGTTATTTTATCTGATATATCAACATATATGCCTCCATGCAACTTTATATATACATAGAAAAAGAATAAACGAGAACGGATATATATTTGTGTGGTGCAGAAATTCATGAAAATAAAATTGAAGTCCCAAACTAGACGTCGAAAGACTCTCAAGTCTTTGCAATTTGTACTTATTGCATGTTCATCGAACGTGATATCTTTTGATCCCCCAACTGTTATGATATATTTTTGTGGTGCAGATATTCATGGAAAAAAATTGAAGTCCCAAACTATACGTCTAAAGACTCTAAAGTCTTTGCAATTTGTACTTATTGCATGTGCATCCAACAGGTGATATCTTTTGGTCCTCGAATAGTTTAAAGAATAATTTAATTACTACGTAAACATATAGGAGTCTCGATAAAAATGGCCAAAAAAGCTTAAGTAAATTCAAAATAAATTCCCACTAATATACAAATTACTAACTTACTTACTCGCGAACATCGCAGGATAAAAAGGTAAAAAATTTAACTAATAAAAAATATAGCAAAAAACGGTTGTTAATCAATCTAGTAGGTGGAGATTCATGAGTATAATATATATGTTTTGACGAAGTTGTATAATGATTTAATTATAAGGCAACAAAAAGGTACTATTAGGAATTGAACTTATATTTTATAATGAATAAAGGATGTTAATGACGTTAATTGAACTAATACTGAAACAATGACTTAAAGAAAATTGTAGCGCGTATTTGTGGACGTATAGTTGTTTATATTTTTGTGGTGAGATCGAGTTGTTATAATTTTTAGGATTGTTTAGTTCATATTAATTGATACCTTCTAATAAGTATAGTTGTTAATAAGTACTAGCATATTACCCATGTAAAGAAGCGGGGACGAGTAATACCTTCAGCTAGGGCTAATATTTTTTTCTTTTTGTGGATTGCGTTTTTCTATGATTGATGATAATTTTTGTGGTCGTGGGATACTCGTAACTCCTAAAACCTTGTATTTATTAGATATCCTTTTCTATTTCGTGATATTTATTGATGAGTTTGGAAATATCTTATTGATTTTTTTTATTATTATTTTTTAATTATACATGTTTTGAAATTTGACTAATTGCTACCGAAAAAGTCTCGACATTTGAAAAAGCCATAGCTTAACTAATTGCTACTACAAATTTTCAATATTTGAAAAAGTCATAGAAATTAAGTGATGATGCTATATATGTCCTACAATTTAAAGTGGATGGTCTCAAAAGTATGAAAAATATAGTTGTCCTATTCACTGGAAAATATGATGAAGACATAAGTTAATCATCTCAAAGTAGACGTTGTTGTATGTTTCCTACAATTTAAGTGGATGGTCTCAAATTGATTTTTTATCTTTTCGTATTTTTAAAAGTATGAAATATATACAATTGTCCTATTTTGTGGAAAATATATGATGAAGACTAAAGTCAATCATCTCAAAATAGATGTTAGGAAACTCGTGAGTGCGATGAACTTGTATTTATTTGTTGATACAAAAGTTGGGCGTTCCTTATTTGGGCTCCGGCTCTCGTACCAATTGATGATTGTTGCTTGAGATCTGCGCACTAAGAAGACAGAAAACACCGTTAGGCTTACCGTGGGATTGTCTCCCACGATTATCCTCCGGCGTGAGAGTAAGTAATCGATTTAGGGTTAAAGGAGAGTTAGGGTTTTGTAGATCGTACCTTTAACGATGGATAGGATTCCCTTTATATACACACGGAATCCTTGTTGGTTCCGTGTTCCTCAACCTTCGGCGTATCCCGCCTAAGTCGGTTGGGGAATGATTATCTCCCAAATTTAAGATATATCCGATATCATGTTACGTAAATAACATCGGGTTTGGGCCTTCGTGGGCCTAAACACTTATCGGCGTAGCCCAGTTCGTGCTGGGCTTATTAGTATTGGGCCTTAGTCGGGTTCGTAACCCGAATATAGACTATACATCATCATGTCCCCCCAGTCTAGTATGCGCAGTGAAGGACTGCGGATGCTAGACTAATAACTGCATACAAATAAAAAACTACGAAGCGTAGCCAAGAAGCCACAAAATATACCCACCTATACATTGTATCTAGACATAGTATTTTAAAATGGAAGCCTCGTAAATCGGGGGAAAGTAGCTGCAGCAACATCACGTCAAGGGATCTGAACCACATGTTGAAGATAGTGGGATCCACGTGTCGCTCATCGCATGGATGAGGAAGCTGTATATAACAAGCCGCCTCATTTTAAGCTGTGTTTTCACATGAAAAACTCAATCCGCCATTGTTAAGAAATCCTCCATTTGCAAAAAGCGAGAAAACCACCTAATCCAAAGGTAACCCGCGTGCGCTTTAAAAAGAAAACAGAATACCATGGTCAAACAGTTATCACGAGTTTACCTCCGATATAGCGAGGGTGAACTTCTAGAGTTCACCTCGATTATTATATACCATTGACGGCGTGCATCCGGTTGTTCGGGTGTGCGGGCATCTATTGCAATTTCCCGAAGGAAAATAGGGGTGTACACACGGTTTTTTGAGTTCGCAAATCAACGTGTGCCCATATCTTTATTTCATACGACGTATTAAATTATTACCAATGCATCTATCCCGTACCGTATTGAATGCAGCGAAGATTACCAACTTCGAGGTTAATTGTCGACTACTGGCGATTAACCTAACTATCCACTTATTCCGTGCGTTCTACCACACAACGTGGTAGTACGGGTGGGTCTCATTTGCTAACGCTACTGGCGCTACCATTTATACGAAAAATTGGACGCACTCGGGCGGAGAGTCTTTTTCGGGTAGACGACGTGTGCTTCCGCCGTGTTATGAATTTTATACCCGGGGGACATTGCTTAGAAGATGGCCCGCCGGATCATATGTCGTAGAGGATGCGGGCCGATAAACGCCAATCGCATCCCTATTAGTTCCTATCCCGAGGAATTTCGGTGCATATGGGCATTAGCCGTAATTACTTTGGAATGCGGATGAGATGCCAATCTTCGTAGGCGCTAATGGCCAGGGTGGGTGCTCATCCCTTCGCATCCCCTTTCTGAGTTAATGTAAGAGTTTTCTTTTCGTTTTTGCACATTATGTAACATGTGTACTTGTTGTCTTCTGTTGCACAGAGATGGATCTATTTACAGTTGTGCAATTAGCGAAGCCGATCCAATTGAGTGTAGGGCGGCCACCGAAAGAAGGAGAAGAACCAATCACGGATGCCACAACGAGTACTCGGCAATGAATTTAGGAGAAACAGGGACCCGGCTCCTCGGTCGCTGATGGAAGCAACGCCGCTTCAAAGCTTGCCAAACCCAGAGTGCCATCCCGGTAGCGCGGCCACCACCCGTAGCGGTAGCGCTGACCTATGGAGAAGAAGAAGAAGAAGAAGAGCAAGAATCCGGGCTTAAGCGCAAAAGATTGCTCGGAGAGGATGGCGCTAGCTCATCGAGGAAAAACGCCACGTGGTCTTTCTTTGTGGAATCATCCCCCAGTGATGCTGCGTCATCTCACCCCTCTGCTAATGTCGCTGGCCCACAGTAAGTAATTATTTTAATGTTTTTTTTTCTTTGCGCACCAACTGTTTATATGGGAGATTGACAATGCTTTGTCCGTGTATGCAGGTTTGAACAGGCTGCTGAGTCGCCCCTCAAGGATAGTCCTGTGCATTCTGAGCCTTCTGAGCCACACAGCCAAAAAGATGAGGATGTGTTTGCAGGGGATGCTCCAATGGAACAACTGGTTGAAGAGTTGGTGTAGATATCTGCGCATCAAGCTTCAGGTGGAGAAGCTAAAGGCTAAAATTTCGGTGAAAGCGACCAAGGCTCAAAAGGATCGAAAAATTGCTTTCTGGAGGCGCAACCGGCTAGTGCTAAGTCCGAGGCAGAGAGTTTGAGTGCGCAGCTCGAAGCAAGTGATGAAAAATGGCCTGATGGGCCAACTAAGACAAGAGCTCTGAAGCCTCGGGTACAAGTCTTCGTGTCTCTGGGCACTAAAATATCTGGAGAAGAGCAAGGATACGTTGACTACGCAGTTGGAAGAGTTTGGTACAACCGTGAGCGGTCTTAGGAAACACAAGAGATGAAGCTGCGTAAGCTCGGTTTGGAATATGATGAGGAATTATATCCTCATCTTATGTCCTTATTGTTGGCCAGGTGGCTTATCGCCATGGCATGTGCCTTGCTTGCTCTTACCACACCGGAGTCCAAAGAGGTAGTGGACGCATTTGGTGGGGTGGTCCAATGTGCCTTAGAGCGCGTAAAGCGTAAGCCGTGGAGAAACTTCATGAGGCAGTCTGTTGAAGGT
The DNA here is from genome assembly GCA_910596185.1 of Chrysanthemum makinoi. Lineage (NCBI taxonomy): Eukaryota > Viridiplantae > Streptophyta > Magnoliopsida > Asterales > Asteraceae > Chrysanthemum > Chrysanthemum makinoi. Next base: position 9,388,593 of record OU343225.1, on the reverse strand, counting down.
ACTGCGAAAAGGTACCGGCTATAATCGCGAGCTTATGATGAGCTAGTGTATGCGCCATGGAGAAAATGAAGTCTTTGGAGCTTCCAATGATTCTGAAATGGAAGCGACCAAGATTATCCCATAACTGTAATTATGGAAGGGTTGACCTTAGCGCGCCATCGTATTGATAATGCAGAAGCGCAACCGGACTATTTTTTGAAGCCTGATGTCTCGCAGCTCCAAGTGCATGTTTTTGCTCGCCCCAGGGACATTCTTAATCCCTTTGCTTTAGAGAAAGAAATGTCATTGAAGGAAGTGTTGGAAGCGCATGCCACTAGACTTGCTAAAACAGAGGGTATCAAAGGTAAAGCGACTATGTGCGGGGTTGGTGCAGCTCATCTTCCAAGGTCTGATGGGGTGCCAGTGAGTGTTGCAACCGTGTCGCGCCAAGATTCCGACCTCCTGAAGAGGCTGAGTGAGGTTAAAGATGCAGCCAACCACGTGGGTAGCTCATCTCTGGAGCGGTGTAGTAGTTGGTAGGTTTGTACGTTGTAAAGTAACAATCCTTTTGTAATAACTCGTAGTTATTAATAAAATATTCTTCTGTTAAGTTCGTATGGATATTGTTGCAGCTTGTAATGTACGTACTTGTCTGTTTGTCTTTGCCTAAAAGGCATATGTGTTGTCTAAGAGTCAGATGTGTACACAAGCGCGAATAATATAAGAAGTCCATAGTCATGTATGAAAATCGTAATATACTTAAGAGATAATTTCTAAGTATTTTGTTTTTAGCATAATCGTGTATGTTGTGATATACAGCGTACTGTAAATATCATATCAAGGAATCAAGTGTCTTGGTTCCCAAGTTGTTAAACGGGCACCATATGCGTTGTTGCGCACCCATCGTGAGATGCGCACAAACTTATTCCAACGTCTTGAGAACAAGGTGTTTAACAAGGATACGTGATCCAATGTTGATGGGTTTGCAACCCTCTTACTCAACAAGTTGTTTAGTAGGTTAACTTATCCTTTTACCATCGTGGGTTTATTTAGTGCATGCACGCCATGTAGGCAAGAAATAAAAAAATTGTTAAGACATACAGTATATGAAAATAACAAATGAAAATATGTCCCGGAGTTAGCTAGAAACCGCGGCGTTTTATTGATACTTGCAAGTTTTTAGGAGAAATAAATGAGACATTATACTAAGGAAACGAAAGTAAATACATAGATATTTATTGGGCACTTCAATAAAGTGCCAGAGCGCTTGTGCGCTGGGCCGTAGCCATTCCTATAGGTAGCACCTCTTAAGGTTTGGATGTTCCATGTGTGGAAGTTCACGACCATCAAACCTCGTAGCTTGTGCAGCGTCTGTTCCCAATGCTTCAGAACCTCATAGGGTCCTTCCCACTTTGGTCCAAGCTTACCGTGTCTTCGCATGGCTCGCATCATTGGCGTAAACGAAGTCACACAGTCTCGAATGAAACACGACGCACTTTAGCGTTATAGTATCCCTTCATCCTTGACTTTGATTTGGCCTCCCAGATAGGCTGCTTGGCGCTTTTCTTCTAGCAGGTCTAAGTCGACACGCCTCTCGTTATCATTGGTTGCCACATTGATTTGGCAGATGACGGATAGTGGGCATTCCGATCTCGGCCGGTATGGCGGCTTCGTCCCGTAGACTAGAGAAGGGGTGTTCCTGTCTTTGGTTTTATTGAAGTGCGGTGCGCCCATAGAAGATGCGATAGTTCTTCTACCCATCTTCCCTTGTGCTTGTCCAAGCGTGCCTTGATTCCTTCACCCAGGCTTCGATTCGCACGTTCAACTAAGCCGTTGGTTTGCGGGTGTTTAACTGACGCGAAATGTTGTGTGATGTTTAGCTTTTCGCACCAGTCCTTGAAAGGGTTATCGCATAATTGTTTCCCGTTGTCGAGATGATTTCCCGTGTAGACCGAAACGGCATACAATGTTTTCCCATACAACGCGTTTCACCTGATTGCCAGTGATTGTTACCACTGCCTTTGCTTCGATCCACTTGGTGAAGTAGTCTATGGCGACTATGAGGAACTTTAATCCTCCGGCTGCGACAGGAAAGGGACCTGCAATGTCGATACCCCACTTGTAGAATGGCCATGGTGCCGTAATTGGTGTTAGCTCCTGTTGTGGTTGGCGGGGAATGGGTCTGTGAACTTGGCAGTCGCTGCACTTTCTTATTAAATCCCGCGCGTCGCGGTGCATGGTGGGCCAATAATATCCTGACCGTAAAGCGCTGCGCTACCACAACCGTTGTCCTGAATGCATGATGCATGAACCCTCGTTGATTTCTCGCAGTACATAGGTTGCTTGTAGGGGACCCACACAGCGGAGCCATGGTTGCAAGAAAGAGCGTCGATACAATATGTTGTCCCGAAGTTCAAACCTTTGGTGTCGCCGTATCCTTCGGGCTTCCTACGCTCTTGGGGTAATACTCCCTTGCTTATGAATTCTACTATTGGTGTCATCCACGTAGGTCCGTCTTCCTCTATTACCGTGGATACTTCCATTTCGAGATGGATTTGTTTTTCAATGTTTCCACCAACACATGTTTAGATAGGTGTGCAAAGCTTGTGGATGCGATTTTGCTTAGTGCATCCGCCTTGCGGTTTCCCTCTGGAACCGTTTGATGGTAAACCTGTCAAAGCTATGAATTAATGCCTTGGTTTTGTCGAGGTACTGAATCATGTTTTCCTCCTTGGCTATGTACTCACCCAACACGTGGTTGGCTACTAGTCTGGAATCTACATTTGCTTCCAGGTTGCGTACACCCATTCAAGATGCAATGCGTAGTCCGGCTATTAGGGCTTCATACTCTGCCTCATTATTTGTTGCTGTGAATTCGAAACGCAGTGCGTAAGTGAATTCCATCCCTTCCGGGCTTGTGAGGATGAGGCCTGCTCCTGACCCATCTACGCATGAGGATCCGTCTGTGAACAAGATCCATGGATCTGGTAGTTCCTTTGTACTTGGTGCGGGTCGTCATCGGTTATTCGGTTTTTCAATGATGAAGTCTGCGAGTACCTGCCCTTTCACCGCAGTTCGTGGTCTGTAGGTGATGTTGTGCTCACCGAGCAACACACTCCATTCTTGCAGTCGTCTTGATGCATCAGGCTTGGAGATGATTTGCTTGATCGGTTGGTCTGTGATTACTGCTATTGGGTGCGCTTGGAAGTACTTGCGTAGCCGTTTAGCAGCAAACACCAATACCAGAACTAATTTTTCCATGGCGCTATAGTTCATCTCCGTCTTCTTGAGCGCCTTGCTTACAAAATAGGCAGGGTTTGCATGAATCCCTATCTGTTAGTAACACTGCGGTTGCTCCATCGATTCGGGATAAATACATAATCAACTCTTCCCACAGGTCGGTGCGACAAGTGTGGGGAGCGTTGCGGTGTTGTTTAAGCCGTGTGAAGGCCTCTTACGCCTCCGTAGTCCACCGGAAATCACCCTTTTTTTATACACTTCTTGAGTGTTTTGAAAAGGGGTAATGATTGGTGCCGACTTGGATAGGAATCTGTTTAGACGGCCAGCTTTCGTTGAGATTGGACTTCCTTCAGCGTCGCGGTGAAGGAAGTTCGATGACAGCCTTGGTCTTTTCTGGACACGCTTTTATACCGTCAGGTTCTATCAGGTATCCAAGGAACATGCCTTCAAGCTAAGGTACATTTTTTGGATTGACTTCATGTTGATCTCTCGTAGATTTTTGAATGTTTCCTCAATATCGCTCACTAACTCATCTTCAGTATGGCTCTTTATGACCAGGTCATCAACATAGACCTCTAGGTTGAGGCCTACACCTTTCAAAAGCATTATCTACTAACCGATAGGTGGCGCCGCATTCTTCAAGCCAAAGGGCATTTTTGTGTATGAAAGCGCCTTGGCTTGTGTGAAAGGCCATTTTTCCTCGTCCTCCTTAGCCATCCGGATTTGATGATAACCTTTGTATGCATCTAAAAACACTTTAGTGGATATCCGCCAAGGACTCTATTTTCCGTCTATCTCTGGCGGTGGGTAGCGATCTTGTGGACATGCTTTATTGAGGTGCATGAAGTCCGCACATTCGCCACTACCGTAAGCTCTTCTTTACCATTACTGGGTTAGAAAGCCAGTCATGGTAGTAGACTTCTCGCATAATTCCTGCCTCTACTAGCTTGTGTACTTCGCCAGAATTACTGCTGGCGTGCTCACGGAGCGACCGCTTCTTCGGCGTATTGGTGAGTATCCTTGTCCGGATTCTCGGCTTATGTTCGTGATTGAGCGTGGTACCCAGTCATGTGTTTTAGCTCCCATGCAAAAATGTCCGGGTTCTTTTCAAGAGTGCACACGCTTTGCCGTTGTCCCACGGTGACCCTCAGATAGATACTTCTGATGCGGGTAGTCGGGGTGGATTGCAACCTTGATTTGGAACTTTGGTTGAGCGCTGTGATAGGTGTCGTTTCACATGTAATCGTGTTACATTCTCTATGCGGCACAGTGGCATTGTAAAGAGTAACAATACCACCTTCAACTGGGAATTTAAGCATCCGTGCTTGTAGATGTCGGCGCATAGCGGATATCCCTGGTCTTCCGATAATGCCATTGTATGGCGAAGGAGATTTGATTACCATGAAATCCATCCGGGCTATTGCGAGTGTTCTTTATTGCCTCTGCCGACTAGTAGGCGTATTTACCCTAGGCCATATCTTTTCTCCCAGTAAAACCGGTCGGCCCGTCCGGCCGGGCTTAGCTATCTAGCGTATTTCAGTCGCGATCGCTTGAAGCGGTGCTCATACATGATATCTGCAGATGCTCCACCATCAATGTACATGTGGTGGATGTCGTGACCCGCCGCACTAATCTCAATGGTGAGTGGCTCTACCACTGCGTTGTCCGCAGTTAAGGTGGGGAAAGAGATTGTACTTCCACGGAAAACTCTGGTGACCTTACGCCTAGTAACCCGCCATGATTGTATCATGTAGATGGTGTCGGCCTTGTCCTTGGGTATCTCTTTCTTGTTCCCATTCTTCTGTCTATCCTTCCCATCCTTGATGTTCTTGACCAAATGGTCCAATCTGCCTTCTTTTACCATCTTATCAATGAGCTGGCGCAGTTGGACGCATTCATTGGTAGTGTGGCCTTTCTGTGCGTGATAGTCACAGTATCCACTCCCCACTCGCCGATCCTCTACAAGAAAAGGGGGCTTATAGGACGCCTGTTAGTGTCCTATAAAAATAGTTTATAGGACCTTTAACGTAATAGGACCAAAATAAAAGTGTCCCGTAGGAAGGGGTTGTAATAGATATTTAGGACATTTATTGGCGTCCTAATAAACTCGAACCTTTTAAAACTAATTCTTTGGTCCCATAAAAATGTTTATGCGACCAAAGTAGCGTCCTAATAAACCACATTATAGGATGCTATCCGGTGTTCTAATATATGCTTACCCATTTGTTATGTTTTGGGACACTTTCACATGTCGTAACACACATTTTCATAGGACAAAAACATAATGGATAAAGTCTTATTATAGTACCAAGAAAAAGGTCCTAATACATAGCTGCCTTGTTAGGACCAAAATTGGTGTTATAAAAGACATTTCGTTTCATGTTTAGTTAATAACATTAGTGTCTCATTAAGTGACATAATAAAACACTTCATATCTATGCAACATATTCAACACAATTCAAAAACAAAAACACAAAACAATTAACTATACTAAATTTGAAGCAAGTAAACATAATAATATAATTTAATAAGCAAGAAAGGATTTCATTTCCATAAAAGAAGTTTTGAACCAAGTCATAATAACATCCAAGATAAAAGTCTTACAAATTCAACATAAATACGAGGAAATAAAAGTAGAAGGAACAAGTAGAGATAGTCTTGAGTCATCAGGCGACAATAACAAGGCGACAATAACAGAAAATAAAAAACAAAGCAGTAGCAGACGTAACAAGAGGAAAACTATAAACAAAAGTCATCATCCATCATCCTCAGGCACCACCTACAAATAAGCAACTCATATTTAATATGGTGTAATAAAGTTTGGTCTATATAATAGGTTATATAATGATAAGTATAACAGGGTAGCATACCGAAACAAGAGAACAAGGCCAAGCAACGGGTGCGCCAATAGCATCTTGAACAGTGATAAATAATCCATACTTCCTCACTAAATATTTATCTTTTTTTTATAGCGACTTGAACATTCACCTCGCACCAATTTGGTCCAATCTCTTCACTCCCAACTACCTCATCCGGATCCAAACTCCTTACCCATCCTTTTGCCACAATCTCACGAGTTGAAATGCTCTTAAGGTAAACTTGAAGTCCAACCTACAATTATGATTTGCATAAATAGGTGTTATAGTTTAATTACTAAGTGCACAAAATTTTCATTCAAATAAACACATACTCCTAAAGGTCGAGGTTCATTGGCTATGAGGCCCTGTGGTGATGTATGGGGAGCATCTGGACCATGAGAATCATTATCACTCGACCCTTGCCTTTGTGCTTCCCTTGCTTTATATTGAGCTAATTCGGCAAAGTAGTCGCGGTAGTAGACTTCCATTGTAGCTTATCTCTACGACGAGCAGAACGACTTGGAACCACACCCCAAACATCAGAAGCACGAACACCTAGCCCATACATCTCTGCGGTTCCATTCTTATCGTTACCCATTACTTTAGAATATATATCTTGAGGTCCAGGCTCATCCAATTCATGCTCTGAAAGTTGAGAAGTCAGTTCTTCCATTTGTTCCTGATAATAAGTACTAAACTTGTTAAATGTGATAGCCTTCAAACTACTCAACTAGCAAGAAATGACAATAATTCTAGATAAATGAACATAAAGATGTAGTACATACAATGGCTTTTGCAGCTTCTTCATTTTCTGTAATTCCGTCTTTAGAAAAGCAAGCCCGAAACAACTCCTTTCTAGTTGGTTCACGCCCCAAGATTTCCTGTTTCAACCACAAAAAAGAGTATATGCAAAAGAGTGTTAATTCCCAATATTCCAAGGAATCATTTATTCCATAAGTATAAAACACAAAAAATGTGTGACCATTTAAAGATAACTTGACATGTTATAGGTCACACTATCAAGTAGAGACACAAACTACCTAAACCTAATGTTGCGTTAAACACTAGCATGCAAAACTAAGTACCCATTTCAAGATGAGAAATGGCATCCATTTTAAAGGTAAATATACCACAAAACAGACCATGACCATTCTTCTAAATAGCATGGATCATTTTATCCACACAACTCAAAGTATTTATCAAGCGCAAACGTATTTTTTTTAGAAATGCAAGCATATATTAGAAACCAAATAAGATTACAAAGTATAAGGAGATCCACTACCCTAACAATGGAATAAAAGTAGAGGAATCTCCAACTAAAAAGAAACCCATCACGAAAATACAAGCCAATACAACTAAATGGGGTTTTAGCACTGAAAAGTCACCCTACTTTCACATAATATCTAATTCAGTCACTCTACTAATTTTTCTTTTAATACCATCACTTTACTAAGAATAATGTTTATTTTATTCGTCAAACCATTCAAAAGTTTGCACTTGCATCATTTGACAAAACTTGCAAACTTTTTAACAGGTTAAAGTAGATGAAAAGTTTGCAACCTTCCAAGTCACTAGTTTTTATTTCCACCTCATGTATGATAAGGAGTAATTATATGTAAGTTTTTATTACAAGGATGAAATGGACAAAGTCAACTCTATGAAACTTCAGGTACTAAAGATTTATCATACGAATATATAACCCAATAAATGATACCTATGAAATGTGCTACTGTTGCTATAATATATGCCATAAGATGTTAGTAATGTGCTATTGTTGCTATAATATCTCTTCACATTATAATTACTTTGGTTACAAGTCTATGACTTGCCATCTTCTAAAAAATCTGTCAAACTGTTAATTGCTATCAGCATACCATTCGATTATCTAGTTGTTCATATATCATTCTTTGACTCTTGCAAAATCAAATATGTCCAAGACTTACTGTTATAAGCAGAGAGAGAGGAAGGAGGGGGCTAGAGGGTGCTTGGCCTCCCCCAACAGCCCAACATCTTTAAACAAATATAGGCCCAAAGTGAATTATCAATCCAGATTTTACCCTCTGGCCCCCCTTTATTGACCAAGCTCTGAAAATGGTAGACTAAAAAGTATACGTGAAATCCCTGATTGTTCCCCCAATCCATATTTTTGTTGTCCAGTCACACTTTTGTTTTACTTTCACTTTATATATTATTCTAAATTTTAAGGTAGGGTATATTATATTGATATTTTATGTTATTTAATTGAGATTTACCTAGAGCCAATGTTCGAGTACCAGGCGCTACGGCGCTGAAGTAACCAATGCCATACTCCCAGGAAAAGCTCGAACGGCCTTCAACAAAAGGTACACATACCGAAACCGACAGTGGGTAGGTAGAGAAGACCTAGGGGCGCGAGACAACTCTCTCTAAGGAACTCGGCAAAATAGCCCCGTAACTTAGGGAGAAGGGGTGCCTCCTCACAAAGGGGGTCGCAGTGACCAGGCCCGGGCGACTGTTTACTATTTAGAACCATCACAAAAACTATTTAGATACATCATACCAATAAGCAACTAGAAAATATATGTTGTATATACTTTAATTTGTGGTCAACTTAATAGAACAAGGAAACACTTTCTAACATTCAAAAATTCTGAATACGCATATGACCGCAAGTATAAGTTTTGTCGCCAAACTATGATAGATTATATCTTAAGCAAATAAACATCACTATTAACGACTAGCAATCGCATTTACAACCAGAAACACAAGCTACAGAAAAATGCAAGACCTTATAAATTCATAACACATAACACATAATAGTATGGCTACCGTTTTAAAACAAAGTAACGCACCGACCCCCCCTAACGCCAAATCCTGGCTCCGCCCCTGGTTATAAAACTTTGTACCAAAACCTAACTTGAGGTCAATACCAATATATCAAATTAAAAATTACCATGTAATCTTTTTGAGTGTACTTAAACTGGTTGTCATTATCTAGTTTCGGTTATAGCATAAATTTAAGCAAATAACAAACAAAAAGAAAGACACTTCATCATCACTCCTAGCATTTTGATACTAATTTAAGGGGCTATCAGAAGAAGATTTTCTTAGTTGCACCTAATGCAATCTCTTAATACATATACAGTTGCATGAAATTATTAAATTACCTTTTGTTTTTCATGAACTTGAGCATAACTTCTTTTACCCGTGACTTGCAGCATCTTCTTTTTTGCCCTATTGGCCTTATTTTTTCAGCGAGTCATTGAAGTAAAAATAAAAATAAGGAGTTAAACCAAAAAAAAAATTATGTTATTAAAACCGGTAAAATTATTCCATACCTTAGATTTTCCTTTATTCCAATACTTGACGAGTCTCTTCCACGAGATCGAGCACTCGTTTTGGCGAGGGTATCGATCATGAAATGACAAAGTCGGATCATAGTAGTCCTCTTTAACTCTTGCCCTCCGGTTTTCACTTTCCTCCCAAAGATTTGAATCCAGTCATCGAGAAAGGGGAGATCAAATTTGTCACGAAAAAATCGTCACATGAAGAAATATTTATCTTAATCGGTTAGATATGTAATTATTTCTTTATTTTTGACATACATTCACGGTGTTTAGCAACATTTGTTTCTTGGCATTCTTAACTTTATTCCATGGTTTGTGAAGCTTGCAATATTTTCCACTCCTTGCAAGCGATCCTATGAAATGGGTCAATGTGCTGGTTTTCTTGTCAACGGGTTGCCCATATTCATTAAACTGAATGCTAATACGATCCTCTTCAGTTATGGTCCAAACGTTTGGCATATGAGTTGGTCCTCTAACTCTTTTCCGCGCATTCCCTGAAACTACAAAGAGTAACAGAACTTGAAATTAAAAATTTGTCAACAACATAAGGAACAATAGTGAACCAAAAAAAAAAAAATACCTTGAGCGTTGTTAGGTTGGTTAGAGCCAGCTTCAATCACAACTTCAACTTGTTGGCTATTGTTACGACCTCTGGTGATACCTCGATTAACCCTCCTTGACGGCAATTCTAAGTTATAATATGCAGATGAAAAGACAACAATACGTTGGTATTTTTTTTCTTCAGAAATGGGCAACCTTTAGGGCTGTGCTAGCACAACCAAAAATACCAAAAGACTACAAAAAACTACACAAGATCAAATAAGTTAACTAAATCATAGAATAAGCTAAACAAGACATGAATTAGAACTAATATAAGCTAAAAATAAAAAGGTGAACTAAATAAAGGGGAAATAAGCAGTTTTGATAAAAGCTTAAACTAAATGAACCTAAGGCTACAAAGGAATAAATAAGCAATCAATAAGCACTAAATAAGCTGAATTATAAGCAAACATACTCTAAATAACTAAAAAGCACTAAATTTAGCCTAAATAAGCAAAAGAAAACACTAATAAGCTCAAAGAAACTCCTAATGGTGTTGCTGCACTACTGCAGTTAAGACAGGCTAAATGGGAGACTTTGAGCTTAAAAATAAACTACCAAACAAACTCCTAATCCCACAAAAAGCTAAAACAGATAAATTAGGCACTATGAGGATCCTAAAAAACTAATTTGTAGCTAAAATAGAGCTTGTACAAGCTAATTTATGGAGCATGCAAAAGGCTGATATGGGGACTTAAGTGTTCAGATCTCAGATAAAAAGGGACTATGGGGCAGTTTGGAAGACAAAATAAGCTATGAAAAAGCCATCCTAAGTACATTTAAGCTAAAAACACATCAAGAGGAATAACTAAAGAACCAATAAAACTAATTTTCAAGAATTTTGGAAAACTAAATGAGCTTGAAAAGGGGTTGGAAACAGCAGCACTTGCTGCTGTTTTGCTGCAACTGAGACAACTTTTTGGACTTTAAAATCTTTTGAAACTTTGACCAACCTTTATGAAACTTAACTAAACTTTATAACATGAACTTAACATTGATTTTGGAAACTTAAAATGGGTAAAAACTAAGATTTGACCAAATAAAAAGGCTATTCCAAATACCCCTATAAAGGCACACATAGGTTTTGGAAAACTGGCATAAGCCAAAATTTACAAAGTTTTTGATGAAAGCAATTTTCTTATAACTAAAAAAAGATAAATAAACAGTTTAAAAGCCAAATTAACTTGTGAACTTGTATTGAACTCAAGGCAACAGTGATGAAGAACTTAAGAAAAATTAAAATTGCATAAACTTGAAAATACGAAACAGAAACGAGAACTGAACGGTGAACACTTAAATCAGAAACAACCACAACATAAGAAATGTTAAACCATCAATTTTCATTAGCAACTTAGAAAATACATAGTCAACCTAAAACCATTTACATTAGTTAATCCACCATTACAGGCAATTTTAACAAAATTTGCCTACTCAATACACGAACAAGCATATAACTTAAAACTATTTACATTACTTAACCAACCATTACATGTAGCTTAAAAGGTATTACAAAAGCATAAAGGTCCATGTATATTACCGTTTATTTCTTAAAAACGATTCTAAAATACCACCACCTATTAGCTACAACTACACCAACATTGTCGCAAAAAAAACCCGCTGCAACCCAGCGGGCGACTCTTTCTTGTTTTTAACTATAAGAAAGCACTTGATTGAATGTTTAATGAACAGGGTACAACACAAGGGATAAGTAGTACTCTATTATGGATGATAATATGGAATGAAGTATTAATTTGTAAACAGTATATACATAGATTCGGATTGAAACAAGAAGATGTAGTGTGTCTACTGTACCAAAACATAAAGTAATGATTCTGACTAGTTATAGGACAAATGTTTACAGATGTTAGATGTCAATTCAAAACCTTCTTGCATATAACAAACTTAATAACATAACTATTGAGATTACCACTAATAGTTAATACTAATCATACAATAATTCATTAAATCAAATTCACACAATAACACAAACTTCACACACCTGCTGAACTAAATTCTTACCAAATTGACGAAGCTTACAAACTAAACAAGGTTATACTAAGAATTTAAACTCGAAAATGAAAATTTTACCTTCGAATTTTGAAGACAAAATGAAACCCTAACTTCAATTTGAGGTTCAACTTCTGGACCCCAAACCGTTTTTGGTTTTGGCATTTAGATTAAATCAATTAAACATAAACTTAAAGGTGGATGAAGAACGTGGAGCCTTGAGTTTAGTAGCGCCAAAATCAATATAATCTTCTAAAAGCAGGTTCTAATTTTCCCCAAATTAATTGGCGGGTTTATATTCCCCCCAATTTTGGTGAGTTTACAGAATATTTGCAATTTACAAATAAGTCCTTATGATGTTTTTATGTACTTGTCACATTTTTTCAAGCTTGATTAAGATTTGAATATATATGTCTAAACCGGATGTGTACATGTGTATAATGATGAGATTTTATAGTACCAGATATTATAATGATATTGCGGTTAACTATTTCATATAGCTTTTGGCATGTCTTCATCATCATTTGAGATGACAACAAGACCATACGAGTTATTGTTTAACGATTTGGAATTGAAATGTGTATCAAAATTGGGTTGAATATGTAAAAAAATGTAAAGATTAGGTAATTTTAGAAACAATAACAACAACATACCTAGTTTCGCCGGAACGAGTTATGGGGGAGGTGAAATGTAGCAAATCCTACCCCTACCTTCAGGTTAAACTCGGGAGTAACGAAATTGCTTTCAGGGGGCCTCCGGCCACTGATAATTTTTGAAACAACATTATGGGATATATTTTTAACGAGATGTTTGATAGTTAATCCGAAGGTTATATTTTAGCTCGGTTTTGTCTTGTTTAAAACTATTTAAGATAAAAAAAATATTATGTTTATGGTAAACTTTGTTTATGTTTGTTCATAAAGCTCATGCTTGAGCCCATATTAGCTTAATGATTTTTAGCCCATGCATTGATTCTTAACCCATGTTAGTTGTCTTTATTGTGCAAGACTTGTGATGTCTTTATGTTTGATCATTAATAATACTTGAGCGTGAAGATTTACTAATTCTATCATGGTTATCATCTACCCTACACACCCATCGAAAATCAAATGCCTCGTCTTGCTGGTTTGAAGCGGATTATTCAGTATGTTCGTGGTACTCTTGATCATGGTCTTCAGTTGCATGTTTCTACTACCACTCCACTCACTTCATACACCGATGTTGATTGGGTAGGTTTTCGAGTCACCGACAATCCGATTCACGGGTATTTTGTTTTTCTTGGGGATAATCTATTATCATGGTCCGCTAAACGACAGGTTACTGTATCTCGTTCTAGTGTAGAGGTCGAATATCGGGTTTTTGCTAATGTTGTCAACGCATGTATTCATAATCTTTTGCGAGAATCACATACTCATCTGCATACTACTACGCTTGTTTACTATGAAAAGTCAGTGTCGTTTATCTTTCTACTAATCCGGTGTAGCACCAGCCACTAAGCATATCAACATATAAATATAACTTATTCGTGATTATGTCTCAGTTTCAATATGATGCAAATATCTTCACCAAGGGTAGTGCCCTATTTCTTGAATTTCGTTCTAGTTAATAAACACAAACTTTCTTAATTAACCAAAAAATGCATTAAATACACATTAAATGAACTTGTAAATTACTATATTTGAACATGATTTTCACTTAAATGAATTAAAAAATTCTTTTTATAAGTAAATTAATCCATGCCCAATGGGCAGAGGTTAGCAAAACCCAATTTATAATGATTGGTTACTTTGAGTTATGACTTATAGACGACAAATTAAGTAACCTATGACACTCGTATATTAAATGCGAAAAAGCATGACAAGAGTTACCACCAAATCATGAGTCGTACATTGAGACTAAGGGTGTGTTTGGGTTTGTTATAGGTTTCGGATTTGAATTAGATTCTCTAATAATGACTTGAAAATCAGCATCTTTTAAAGTTTAATTTTGTAAAACACATAAAATAAGAACATTGAATTGTAAAGATTTTATTTTCGAATAACCTTTTATGTTTAATTATAATAATACCTAGCCGAATATGCATCTTATAAAAGTTGATATTATAGGACCCATAACTAAGTGTCATATTAAAATACAATCTAATAAGACCAAATAGAAAAAGCGTCTCATAAGATGTATTATAATAGGACCTTTATAACAAATGTCCTATTAAGTTATATCATAATGAGACCATATTTAAAAAGTGTCCCATAAGATGTATTATAATAGGACCTTTATATCAAATGTCTTATTAAATTATATCATAATAAGACTATATTAAAAAAGTGTCTTATAAATTAACTTAATAGGATTCACATAAAAAGGGTCCTATTTAAAACCACTATAATAAGACTCAAAATTTAATTGGTCCTATAAAACGTTTTTTAGGACCTCATTCAAAAGCGTCCTCTGAGAAAGGTCCTATAAGCCCTCTTTTTTGTAATATCCGGAGTGCGATCTGTGGCGGTCTTGGAAAGTTCGCTTCGTTTGCGTATCTCCTTTGGAGTCTTTGTCGATGGGATATATTTGTCATTTTAGCGCCCACTCCCTTGGTTTCGCGGTAATTCACATTACGGTTAATACTCCGGTCGAGTGGATTGTCTCGGGTTGTTCCTGTGACCGGTAGTTCGAGTAGCTTCTCTTGCTATCCGCCGCGGCGGCCTCTCCCTGGACGAAGGACCGTGTGCGCTTCATGAGCTCATCAAAGGATTGGGGAATCTTGTCGTTCAACCTTTTGATAAGTTACGGGTTCTTGATCCCATTCATGAACCACGATATTTTGAGCACCTCGGGGCACGCTTTAACTTGCATGCATTCATCTTTGAAGCACTCCATAAAAGCGCTTATGGAATCCCCTGGCGTGTTTGACCTGGCGAGTTCAATGGGGGGTTTTTGCACACTTTTTACGTTGAGTAAAGTTTAGGCGGAACGCCTTTCTCAATTCTTCAAAACCATTGATGCTTCTGCGTGGAAGCTTATTGAACCGTTCAGCGCACTTCCTACTAGCGGAGTTGAACATGTGGCACCATACGGTGTGGCCGGTTTTCAATTGTAGCGGCTGATTCAAAAATTTTTAGGTGATCATCAGGATCATCTGTTCCGTCATAGGTTTTCACATTGGCAGGCATGCGCCTCCTTTTGTTCTCTGTGAAATCACTGATGCATCGAGTGAACGCATCCACCTTTTTTACGGCGCCATGGGAGAGATATATCTTCCTCCTCTTGGTCATTGTATCGTTTACGGACTTCCAATGTCTGTATCGCTATCCTCGTTGTCCGAGGAGTTGTCGAGGATGAATTTTCCTTTCTTGGCGCTACGCCACTGTCCTCGAATCTGGACTTGAAGGGCTATCACTTGGGGAGTATCGTTTCGCCCAAGTGCGTCTGAATTCTCCGGCTACCAAGTCCGGCATGGACATGCGCCGTTCATCCTCCTCACTTTCTTCGGATGATGTGAGTTGGATGTCTCATCATCCTCAATTCTCCTCCCAATTCTTTAAACGGGGGTGGCGGCTATCCTCAGGGCTTCTGCTTTCGGCGGCGATGGGGATGTTTCAAACTCGGGCGAAATCGAGTGGGCATGCAGACTCCGACGACCTCTTCTTTGCTTCCTTTTCCATAAGAGCGCCAAGGTTTAGTAGTTTTGTGATACGAACTCATGCGCTGGATTCGACACAACCCCTTCTAGAGTAGGAGTATCGGTTTCCACTACTATACCCATATTTTTATCGGTGCATCAGTGCTTTTGTGAAATTTGTTTCCACCACCGTTTGGAATGGAGTGGCAAAAGGGGTCTGTGATGGATCTCCTGCCTAGCGGCGATTCCGTGGCTGGGTTGTCCCGGTAGCGGTTCCACCGGAAGGAAGACCAAATCTTGGCTGATCCACGGTTTTAACAACTTGGTTGTCCCGAAGTTTGCTTGGAAGTGAACCGGCATGCGGCTTCTTCCCGTAAAGGTCTGTTTCGATCGTGATTTCCATGCTTCGTCATCCTAGTTCTTAGTTCTTAGTGAATGGTCCCAGCGGATGGCCACTTGTTGATACAAAAGTTGGGCGTTCCTTATTTGGGCTCGGCTCTCGTACAATTGATGATTGTTGCTTGAGACTGCGCACTAAGAAGGCAAAAACAGATTAGGCTTACCGGTGGGATTGTCTCCCACAATTATCCTCCGGCGTGAGAGTAAGTAATCGATTTAGGGTTAAAGGAGAGTTAGGGTTTTGTAGATCGTCCTTTACGAGGGATAGGATTCCCTTTATATACACACGGAATCCTTATTGGTTCCGTGTTCCTCAACCTTCGGCGTATCCCGCCTAAGTCGGTTGGGGAATGATTATCTCCCAAATTTAGGATATATCCGATATCATGTTACGTAAATAACATCGGGTTTGGGCCTTCGTGGGCCTAAACACTTATCGGCGTAGCCCAGTTCGTGTTGGGCTTATTAGTATTGGGCCTTAGTCGGGTTCGTAACCCGAATATAGACTATACGTCATCATTATTAGATATCATTTTTTATCATGTGATATTTTTTGGAGAGGTAGGAAATTCTTACTCTTTTGAACCAGCTTTTAAAATTGTGCGTATGCAAGATTGTTAAATAAGATTATTTTATAAAATTATGTAAAATCATTATACTTACATAGTTATGATACTCATGCATCGTTCGGTTTTACATAAACTTTTTATTATAACTGACATAATGTTAAAGTTGGTGTTAATTAATTTAACTATCGATATCATGTTCTAAACATTATGCGTATTTAATAACACGTAATGACCCTTGAAAAACTATGTGGAGTTGTTATATGTAAAATATCATATATTCATTGTGAGGTCGTACATTCATTTTGATATTTATATTCATGTTAAAATAATTGTAGCCATATTGAACTTTTAAACCCGTGTACGCGTGGGTTAAACTTGTAAAGAGGAATAACATTAGTCGTTATTGAACGCATATAGTAAAAAAAGAAAGAGTTTTTTCGGATGTCCTTGCACAATCTCATAAGTGAAACAACATTAGTCGTCCGCATATGTATAATCTCGTGTATTAATTTAAATATCACAGTAATTCATGTTTTTATTTTAATATTTATAATTTCGAGCATATACATTAAATTTAGTATTTATCATGAAATGGGTAGGATCATAATATTTGATGAAAGATGCTTAAGGCACAATCGAACACCCATTATACATGTAATAAAACATAGATCAAGTACCATACTTGCGTAAAAAGTGTATCTTTGCAAACTACGCCTCAGCGGCGTGTCCTTTAAGCGCGCCTTAGCAACATCCCTACAAATATTTAGCACATCATTAAAGCAACAAAAGCATGCACATACACGCTAGAAACATGCAACTCGGTCCATAACAAGCTAATTATCTCATTATGCACTTAGAAGTTATTGCATATTCGCACTATCATAAGGGAGTAGGCAATTACTTCCAAGCAACCCCGAGTAAGTAGCATTCATACCAGTAAGTTATGAACAATACAGCATCAGAGACAAAATTTCACTTGATTTAAAAGGTGAAACTTGGGACTACAGGATGAGCAAAATAGAACAAATTATTCAGAAGACTATGTTGGCCATATGTCAGCTAAATTGATCTTTAGATTTGACTTTTTATCAAAGTTGTCTAAAAAATGTTACAGAAAAGACATGTACTAATGCTATAACAGAAGACGATAGCAACAAAGGAGAGCGTTTAAGCCTTGGCTTTTTTCATGTGCCTCGCAATCAAGACTAAAACAACACTACAGCCTACATTGGCCTGTATTACACACCCAGCAGTCGCTTTTGAAGCATGATATCTTATCCGACTTATCGTAAAGGTTCATGTTTGTTCACTTTAGCAAGCCAGGATACCTTAACATCAAGTATGTCGCAACTCTATGTAAAGCATTTTAGTAAGCACCTTCCATGCATCATATTATTACACAATTTCTAATATACAAACATATGGAGATGCCATATATCACACACCACAGGGAAATGACCACCCATAGTGTTAGTGGCAATTTTATTAATAACTGGGACTTAAAACCATTCAAAAATACAAGTGAAGCATAAAATTACAGTACTATGTCCTAACGTTATAAGAACAATAATAAGTAGATGAAAAAAACACACGAAACACATATACAGCTACGCACGTGAAACCCTTCGCCATTTTGCCATGAACACCGCCACCTTAACATACACCCAATCTTTCAAGCTATCTTGACACTGAAAAAAAAATGTCTCGCACGACGGTTAAGAAGTAAAGCGCCAACTACTATCCAAAATCCAGTAGGTAAACCAGCCCCCCCTCCAATATAAGACCATCTCATAAGTTCATCTACGGTTTCGCCATCACTCTTACTTTCACCAACTACAGGTGTTACTTCAAGTTCTTTATCTCTGGGACAATACTTGGTCAGGGGAGGTCCACATAGTCCTGCATTTCCAACGTACCTTGATGGTTAAAAGGACTGGAGTTGAGTGCTAGATGGAATTCTCCCAGACAAGTTGTTATGCGACACGTCAAGATAATCTGACAAATTCATCTGAGACATGCTTGATGGCAACCCTCCTGAGAACTTGTTTTTGGATAAATCCAAAGTCAGAAGTTCTTTCATTTGACCAATGTCTTTCGGAATCTCTCCAAGTAGAGCATTGTGTGACAAGTTTAGTACTACTAATCCCTGCAAATTGGTAATCTCGTATGGGATTTGTCCTGTGAGACTGTTGGTTGATAAATCAATTGTCTTCGCCAATATATCTCAGATTTCTACCAAACTCATTTACCTTTCCTTGCCATTGTATCAACAGATGGTCAATATATATAGCTATTGTCAACAGGGTTAGCCCCCCCGTAAGATAAGCTATACTACTATAATGATGTAGATTCTGTTCCGTAAACAATCCTTTTTGAACCATGGAAGTAAGATTATGCACACACGATGGGATTGTTCCATGGAGATTGTTAAATGACAAGTCTAAGATTTGAAGACTTACTAATTGACATATTTGTGAAACCCCTATACCCTTAGGGACTTTCGGTTTTTGCACTCAAACCAATCGAATCCTAAACCAGTTTGGATTTTTTATTTATTTACATACACCGTTTTTTTACCACTCAGAAAAACGACACTAACTTTTTTTTGACACTTATTATACTTATACCTTAAAGCAACTAGGAAGAAAAAAAATCTTTTTAGGAAAAAATTTCTAAAAGTTGCATTATTCTTATATTTATACTTTACAACCCACATGTGACTTATGTTTCTTAAAAATATTTTTTTTTCTAAACGTTACGTTAAAGTATATGCATAATAAGTGTAAAGGTGAAGAAGAAAATTATGACTTTACATAAAAACAAAAACAAAAAACAAAAAAAAGAGAGAAAAAAAAAATACAAAAACTTGTATGAATAATTGAAAAAAAAAAGGGAAAAAAGCTATAAATTCATAACGTCTTTACAAAAACTTCATTATGCTTCTCTCTACTTAACTTATTGTCATTATCATAACCGTTTTATTTTATTCGTTTATTTTACGTCGTTTTTATCAGTTTTAAGTAAATCGTCCATTTTATCGTTTTATTTTAATATGTCCGTATAAAAACAAATAAAAGCGGACAAAACCGTTTTGACATGGATAATAAAAAGCGGTTTTAATCCGTTTTTATCTGTTTTATCCGGACGATTAAAATAAAAGCGGATAAAATGGTCGATTTATAAAACGGATAAAAGCGGACAGAAAATAACCAGAATAAAATAAAGCGGTTATGTATAATGATATCATTGGAAACAACATTAAGTATAATGATAAAAAGTTGAGAAGCCGATGAGTTATTTTGATAAAATACATTAAGCATTTATAGCCTTTTTCCAAAAAAAAAGTAAATAAAACTTTTTTCTTAACGGTGTGTTAAAGTATATGTGTAGTAAGTATAAAAGTGAAGAAACAAAATTATCAGTTTATAATACAACTACAAAACTTAACTGAACAAAAAAACAAAAAACAAAAAGTGAAATTTGTGCAAGTGACTTCAGTCACATTTCAAATAGCACAAGGGGGTGGGGTGTGGTAACATGCAAATGACATGCCATTTTGGCTGACACATAAGAATGGCATGAGAGTGAATCATGAATGTTATAGTTCAAAGTTTCAAACCAGCAGTTGGAGTTCCATATTTTTAGATTATATCTATACAACCAACACATGTCTTTTTTCATTTTTATTTTTTATTATTATTTTTATTTTGTTATCCGGGTTTTCGACTCGACATTGCGAGCCGACTAATTCCGGACCTTTTTTTTTCTTTCTTTTTGGAAAAATTAACTAATAATGCAAGAATGATCAATTTTCGAGTTGGGTTTATATCAGAAATCAATCAAAACATAAATAAGTGGGGTTTAGTGTTTATTTAATCATATATAGACGAGCTTTCAAGATATTGTATGGTGGTGGTGTAGATCTGTTAATAGAATTTGTGTGAGAAGAAGTATGTGTTTATGTGAAGAACTATGTGTTTGTGTGAGAGAGAAGCATGTGTGACAATAAGTGGGGTTTAAGGGGGTAACTGGATAAGAAAGGTTAAAAAAACGAAAAAGATCTTTTAACTACCGAGATTTTTAACGAGTATTGAGAAAAATTACCAACAACGAAGCAAAATTGAAAATATTGGGACTAAAAGTGCGAGTTTTTGGAACTAGCGACCAAATGCGAGAATCGGGCATATTTTGTGGACCAATGGTGTAATTTACTGTTATTAATATTTTCTAATTACATGTTTTTAAAATTAAGTTTCTTTTCTTAATTTAGAGTGGTTTCATCCCTTGCTTGCTGTGATTAAGACATAAGTGAAACCAAACGGTTTTTCGAGGATGGAGATCGAAGACCCAGCCCAGAAGGACCAATTCCTCGTCTGACTTACCAGTTCGTTCCTATCAGCCGTTTGTTGATCCAGACGCTAAGGAGTAAAAGAGTTGGAGATGAGTTAAACTATTATCATATCTTGCAAACAGATGTTTAGCGCTGCACACCAAGGAATCATATCCCCCCATCTATACTTAATCCTTAACCTATCATGTAACAGAAATGTCTTGTGTACCATGTAAGGAGGGCCGATAAGTTTATGAACATTAGCAACAAACTCAATTTCGTTTGGCACATATTGATTCTTAGAGATTGATAAGAATTGGATTAATTTAGCAAGGGTTTGAATGCCCTATGCAGCTTACAGTTTTGACAGTGTGGTAACCATGCCCCTAACAACTTAAGAAACCAAAAGTATACGAGCAACAATGACTCATAAGACACGGGAGAAGATAACCATGCGTGGTATATCATGATTCGAACATTCTTCATAGTAACTCACATGGGAAGAAACGTGAGTGCGTAGGCGAGGTTTTGATGAGATTATTTATGATAGCTTCAACGGATCAAAGATAGTCAAGTTTAACTTCCCCAACCAGTGACGGGCAAAACAAAAAAATCACAAGATCTTGCTAATCTTTAAAGAGCAAATTCTGAAAAGGGGACAAAAACTTGGGTTGTGATCATCATTTGGTACAAAAAATACATCTCTTCTTAAAATGGTCATGTGCGAATGTCTTGATTCCACTAATTTGTTGACACATGTCGAGACAAGAAGTACAATCTCAATCATTTGCAGATACAATCACTATTAATTTTTGTTTGACTTTTATAAACAAATGTGCGAACGACGGATGTGTAAATGTGCGAATAAAATCTAATTTATTGAAAATAAACAACTTTTCAGGAATAAAATCTTGTAAAAATCTACTTTGTACTTTTTATAATTTATTGGGAAGGAAAACCTTCCACCCACTCTTCTTCCACACACACTTACCGATCAAAACTATAAAAAAAAGAGATTAAACTATCAAAAAGAAAATCAGAATCCAATGATCCTCCAAAAAAGATGTTATAACTTCTATTATGGGTCTCTGGTCGGATTAAATATGAAAGTCCAACTTCATAACAATATTTCTTATAGCCTTTAAAAAAAAACAGTTACTGAACTGAAATGAGATTTCTCAAGAATCCGTATTGATTTATATAATATCTTCACTAGAGAGGTTGGTGATGGTTTATTATTTAATTTTTGGGAGGATCAATGGTTAGAGAATGCTAATCAAAGATTGCCTTTCCAAGATTATTTACTTTAGAAACCGTTAGGAAAAAAGCCAAAAATACTCTATGTACTTCTCGTGAAAACTCATTATGCTTTCTCAACTTTTTTTATTGTCATTATACTTAACGTTGTTTCCATTTTTGACTCATTATGCTTAATTACTTCTTTATGTATAATGACAATAAAAAAAGTTAAGAAAGCATAATGAGTTTTCACGAGAAGTACATAGAGTATAATGGAGTGACACTTTATTGATTATAACTAAAGTTTGATCAGTTTATGTGTGATATTGCGAGTAATCCACATTTTGTCTTATACATGTTTTACAATGGCATCGTCATGTTCACGTTTTGGCTTCTAGGATTCCCAGCTCGATGGCGTCGACACCTTGTGCTTGTAGGTGAATTAATGCTTTTCAATGGATTCTCCTCGGTATGTTACTTCATCACGCGTTGCATACCTAGTAAGCAAAAGTACAAAGTTCTTGCCGGTCGAGCCGTTTTGGTTACAAGTCCGGGTTGAAGCTGTGATTTTTAGTATGGGTGATATGAGTAAGTCGACCCGCTAGAAAAGTTGCCTTTTATCATTTTATTCTATCGAACAAGAGGATTGAGGTTGTATGCGTTCTGGTGAGTCAACTTTTAACCCGTTCAACAAGTGCCTTATACAACATGACATACCAATTAAAATGAAAATGATTATGTATAATGACAATATTTGAAGTACATAGAGCATAATGAGTTTTTGGGGAAAGTACGTTAAGCATTTATAGCTTTTTTCCAAACCGTTAAGTCATGCAAGTTTTTTTAGTGATGTATTCTTTGAAAATTAGGCGAGCCACATTCAGTTGGACATGGTGCGATATGGGCATGAAGCTCTACAATTTTCTGGCTTTACCAGCATAATTGCTTCTGTTTATCTAAAAGACTTATTAATCTAAAAAAAAAAAAAAAAAAAAAAAAAAGCGCTAATTTAAAAAATAAATCAAATCAAAAGATTTGATTTACTTCTGAAGATTTTGCTAGTTTCCAATGTTAGTTTTTCTTTACTTAGCCGGAATTCGCACAACCGTCATTCGCATATCTGTTGGTCGGGGATTGTACTAATGGTCGGGGGCGTGGGCCAACAAATGATTGAAAGTGTATTACATTGCGGGCTGACACGTGTCAACAAATTAATGGAATCGCACATTCGCACATGACCATTTTGAAAAGAGATGCATTTTTTGTATCATATGATGACCATAACCCAAGTTTTTGTCCTCTTTTGAGAATTTGCTCATCTTTAAAATATAAAATTGCAATGTGAACCTTGCTGGTTTTCTGAAACTAGCAAGGTTAACCTAACAAGTTTCATGGGTATTTTGATTTTTCGGATAAAAATTAGGTATTTGATAAAACATGTTTGTAAAATTGGTTTTTGTCATTTTCTCTTTATTATTTGCACTGGTATGTAACTACATTATGTATAAGTGCTATGATTCTTTGTAATCCTTTATGTTTCCCATTACAAAAACTTAAGGGTCATTCAATATCTATGAGAATTCTTTGTAGTCATTATTTTCCGTTTCTACAAATCGGGCTTCTTATGCGCCAATATATATGTTAATTATAGGCAATTAAGTGTCGCACAATGTACGAGTAGCGATAACAAACAGTTTATTTATTTATGCTTATATCAACATGTATTAGGTTTATTATGACCAAGTTAACACAACCTGTTCGCGGCACAACTGTAACGATAACTTGGTGAATAGAATCATTAGCTAAAGTGACAGGTAATTGTAAATCTTTTTAAAGGAGACTTTTTCTATTTTCCTCATGGTTGGTATCCACAATGACAAAATGAGACTAATGTGGATGCCGAAAACCATAATCAAAGAATTAAATGAGATATTAGATATTTAGGCTCAAGTTTCGAGGTTCTTGCTTAATATCTTTGGATCATGTAAGCTAGCATAAAAGTAAAATCTTAATTTTTACCTGATTGCAACTACAATAGTTTCCGTCAATAGTTTCTCTCGCGTCATTTAATCTTATGTAACTAATTCCAGGCTAGTTTATAACAAAAGACCATCTAATAACTAGTTTATAACATCTGGATATTAGGTACGTGCTTGCACCATAAACTAACCAGCAGTTACCAACATACTTATTTCTTGCTCATTACTAACCAGTTTTAATAAGTAAGAGCATTTTCACACTAACATGGAGCATATTAATTGTATGCCAAGACTTTAGTGGTATAATTATAAAACTCTGTGCAAAATTAGATCGCATGTATGTAGTTATAAAACTGTAAGCAAAATTCGATCGAGTCACTACTATTGAGTGTATGTAACTGAACTACATGAAACTGAGTACATGTTTAGTGGAAGCAACATGTGGTCCTTGTTATAGCAATGGATAGAACAAGAACTATACGATACTAGCATGTTCTTTTATGTGTGTTCGCATTCTTGTGGTAGGGTACGTCTGAGCAAGGACTAATAATTATCCATTGTAGAAACCACAGTGTGCTGACTTAAGAAACAAAACGATTTTTTTTTAGCAAAAAGGTTATCATTATTCAGATTTCTAATTTGCTTTAAAGGCTTATTTCATGTGCCTCGTAATCAAGACAAAAACAATGTTACAGTATTTACACCACACTTAGATTTCAAACGTAAGATATAGCCTACATTGGCCTGTATTACACCCCCAGCAGTTGCTTTTGAAACATGATATCTTATCGTAAAGGTTCATGTTTGTTCACCTGTAGCAAGCCATGATACCTTAACATCATCAAGTATGTTGCAATTCTACGTAAAAGCATTTTAGAAAACACCTGCCGTGCATCATATCATTATACAACTTATAATATATGAACATATGGAGATGTCGTATATCACACAACGCGGGGAAATGGCCACCCATGGTGTTAGTGGCAATTTTATTAATGACAGGGACTTAAAATCATTGCCAAATTAAATACAAGTGATGCATGAAATTACAATACTAAGCAAATGAGAAAAACACACAAAAAACATATAAAGCTACGCACGTGCAACCCTTCGCCATTTTGCCATGAACACCGCCACCTTAACATACACCCAATCTTTCAAGCTATCTTGACACTGAAAAAAAGTAAGTCTCACATGGCGGTTAAGAAGTAAAGTGCCAAATACTATCCAAAATGCAGTAACAAAACCAGCTGCCCCTCCAATATAAAACCATCTCTTAAGTTCATCTATGTCTTCGCCATCATTCTTACTTTCTCCAAACACAGGTGTTACTTCAAGTTCTTTATCTCCGGGACAATACTTGGTCAGCGGAGGTCCACATAGTCCAGCATTTCCAACGTACCTTGATGGTTCAAAGGACTGCAGTTGAGTACTAGATGGAATCCTCCCAGACAAGTTGTTATGCGACACGTCAAGATAATTTAAAAAATTCATCTGAGACATGCTTGATGGCAGCTCTCCTGAGAAACTGTTTTTCGATAAATTCAAAGTTTGAAGTTCTGTCATTTGACCAATGTCTTTAGGAATCTCTCCAAGTAGAGAGTTAGTGACAAGTTTAGTACTACTAATCCCTGCAGATTGGTAATCTCGTATGGGATTTGTCCTGTGAGATTGTTGGTAGACAAATCAATTGTCTTCACCAATCCCAGATTTCTACTAAACTCATCTACCTTTCCGTGCCATTGAATCAACAGATGGTCATAGCTATCGTCAACAGAGTAAAATCTGAATGTGTCATTAATAATACTATTATAACGATGTAGATTCTGTTCCGTAAACAATCCTTTTTGAACCATGGAAGTAAGATTATGCACACACGACGGGATTGTTCCATGAAGATTGTTAAATGACAAGTCTAAGATTTGAAGACTTACTAATTGACATATTTCTGAAGGGATGGCTCCAGAAAGGTTGTTTGATTTTAGGCTAAGAAACAACCTTGACAAGTTTTACCAATCAAACAGGAATATTACCATTTAATTTGTTGGTCCCCAAGTCCAAAAGGCTCAACTTGGTGCAATTCTTCAAAGACAATGGCAATTCTCCAGAGAAGTGGTTGTTGTATAAACTTAACGTCTCGAGTTGACCCAAACATCCTACAAAGGAGAATATATCCTGATAGCATGTTGTGGCCTAAATTAAGAACTTTTAGATACGTCAAATTCTTCAAGCTGTCCGGAAGTTTCCCGGTCAATGAGTTATGTGACA